>QRFJ01002811.1:24102-71010 GCA_006176705.1 Cocos nucifera | reverse complement strand
ACACCAACCTTCCGGATCAATCACCATCCTCGTGATGATCCTATGGTCGGGAGCAATTTATGAGTTAATAATGATTATTCATGTCTTAAATTTTCAACTCTTGAAAATATGAATTATCATTACCATTAACTCAAAGGATGTATCACAGACACTAAATACACATATGTGATAGAAAATAACCCATTTCATTAATTATAGTCAAAATTACAATTTTGCCCCTAGAAGTGTATTACAAGTGTCAGCCAATTCTGGCTTCTAGGGCACATATATCTAACAATCTCCCACTTGTCCTAAAGCCAATTGGCTACAAGTCTAAGTCCCATCTTCTCAAGGTGGGCTTCGATCTTCTGCTGGCCCAACGGCTTTGTAAGTGGGTCTGCCACATTATCTGCGGAGTTGACTCTCTTGACCTCAACGTAACCTTTCTCAAGGTAATCGCGGATGAGATGGTATCGCCGCTCAATGTGCTTGGATTTCTGGTGAGACCTCGGCTCCTTAGCAAGGGCTATGGCGCCATTGTTGTCGCAGTAAAGAGGAATGGCATCTGATGGCATTACTCCAATTTCTGCAGCAAACTTCTTGTACCAGAATGCTTCCTTTGCAGCCTCTGATGCAGCTATATATTCTGCTTCCATGGTGGAATCTGCTATCACAGTTTGCTTGGAACTCTTCCAGCTGACAGCTCCACCATTGCACACAAACAGACTCCAGATGTCGACTTTCGATCATCTATATCGGACATGAAGTCCGAGTCTGTGTATCCCTGGACTTGGAGTTCTCCATTACCAAAGACCAACATCATATCCTTAGTTCTTCTCAAGTACTTAAGGATACATTTCACAGAAGTCCAGTGTTCTTCACCTGGATTTGACTGATATCTGCTTGTGACACTCACAGCATGGGCTATATCAGGTCGTGTACATAGCATGGCATACATGAGGCTCCCTATTGCAGAAGCATAAGGGATCTTGCTCATGCGTTCTATTTCCTCAGGTGTGCTGGGGCACATCTTCTTGGAAAGATGAATACCATGTCTGAAGGGTATTAATCCCCTCTTAGAGTTTTCCATACTAAACCTCTTTAGTACTTCCTCTATGTACATCTTCTGTGAAAGTCCTAGCATCCTATTCGGTCTATCCCTATAGACCTTAATTCCTAGAATAAAGGATGCTTCACCTAGGTCTTTCATGGAGAATTCCTTGGACAACCACATCTTGACTGATGTCAACATGGGAATATCATTCCCAATAAGGAGGATGTCATCCACGTACAATACGAGGAAGACAACAGCGCTCCCACTGACCCTTTTGAAAACACATGGTTCCTCTTCATTTTTGATGAAACCAAACTTTTTGATCACATCATTGAAACGAGTGTTCCAGCTCCGAGATGCTTGCTTAAGTCCATATATGGACCTTTGCAGCTTGCAAACCTTGTGATCAGTATCACTGGATGTGAAACCTAGCGGCTGTTCCATATAGATATCTTCCTCAAGATATCCATTTAGGAATGCCGTTTTCACGTCCATTTGCCATATTTCATAATCGAAATAGGCTGCAACAGCAAGCAATGTGCGGATGGATTTTAGCATAGCTACCGGGGAAAAGGTATCCTGATAGTCAATGCCTTCACGTTGACTATAACCTTTTGCCACCAGTCTAGCCTTGAATGTCTCCACATTCCCATCTGCACCAATCTTTCTCTTGAAGATCCATTTACACCCAATAGGTACTATACCTTCTGGTGGATCTACCAAGGTCCAGACTTGGTTTGAGTGCATCGAGTCAATTTCTGACTTCATTGCCTCTAAGCCATTTCTCGGAGTCGATATCTGATATCGCCTCGTTGTAGGTTTTGGGATCATCACCATGAGCACCATTACCTATGAGGAACATTTCCTCTACATCCTCTGAAATAATACCTAAGTATCTTTCAGGGGGACGGGAAACTCTTTCCGATCTACGAGGTGGAGGAGGTAGTGTTCTTATTGGCTCAACCTGATTTGGTTCCACTTGGTCCTTAGCTCGTTCTGCTTGTGAGACTTTCTCATCAAGCTTAATCTGCTTTCCAATGCCACTATCTTGAATAAACTATTTTTCAAGAAATATGGCATGTCGACTCACAATCACATTGTGGTCTTCTGGAATGTAGAAATAGTATCCTAATGACTCTTTAGGATATCCTATGAATCGAGCTCTAAAGGACCTAAACTCTAACTTGTCCGCTTGTTGTCTTTTGACATGAAGCCGGACAACCCCAAATTCTGAGATGACTCAGACTTGGTTTCTTACCGTGCCATATCTCATACGGTGTGGTAGGAACGGTTTTAGAGGGAACCCTATTCAGTAGAATAGATTGAAGTTAATAATGAATGTCCCCAAAGAAAATCTGGGAGGTCTGTGAAGCTCATCATGGATCGAACCATATCCAATAGAGTCCGATTTCTCCGTTCTGAAACCCCGTTGAGTTGAGGTGTTCCTGGTGGAGTCCATTGAGAGACTATGCCATTTTCCTTAAGATAGTCTAGGAATTCCCGGCTAAGGTATTCACCTCCTCGATCTGATCGAAGAACCTTAATGGGTTTTTCCAGTTTGTTTTTCTACTTCATGTCTGAATTCTTTGAACTTTTCAAAGGCTTCAGACTTGTGTCTCATAAGATACACATACCCATACCTAGACAGATCATCGGTAAAGGTAATGAAGTAGACAAAATTGCCTCTAGCCGGCACATCGAATGGGCCGCACACATCAGTATGTACTAGGGCAAGGAGATCTGTGGCCCTCTCCCCATGTCCAACAAAAGGGAGTTTAGTCATTTTGCCTTGAAGACAAGATTCACAAGTTGGATACGACTCGGAAAAGTCAATGGACTCAATAGCCCATTTTTCTCCAATTTGTTGAATCCTATCTTCTGCTATATGACCTAATCTCAGGTGCCATAGATATCTGTCGTTTGGACTATCCCTAGGTCGTTTGGCATTCACGTTTTGCTCGATAGTTAGAAACAGGTACATCAATATGTAGCTGATAAAGACCATTAATAAGGAAACCATTTGCAATTTTATTTCTTTCATAAAGAATGTTACAATGGTCCTTAAAGAAGGTGATCACATAACCTTCTTGTGCTAAGCATGAAACAGAAATCAAATTCCTGCTAGCTGCAGGCACATAATAACAGTCTTTTAAAACTAAGTCTAAACCAGATGGTAATCGCAGAGGGTATGTTCCCACGGCTACTGCAGCAACTCTTGCTCCATTACCGACGCGTAGGATCATGTCTCCATCCCTCAGCCTCCTGCTATCCTCAAGACCCTGCATAGAAGTGCACAGATGAGCACTAGAACCAGAGTCAAGCACCCAACTGGATGCAGAAGAAACCGTAAGGTTAGACTCAATAACGAGCATACCTCCAGAAGGACCTTCCTTCTTGTTCTTCAGGGTGGCCAGGTAAGTAGGGCAGTTCCGCTTCCAATGGCCGTCGCTGTTGCAATGGAAACACTTTCCTTTGCCATCGGCCTTTTTCTTCGATTCTGCCTTCTTCTTCTTTGATCCTTCTACCTTTTGCTTTTTCACAGACTTCTTTTTCTTTCCATAAGACTTTCTTTTGGAAGAAGTCCGTTCCATAGCAAGAACTGAGCCTTTAGAACCTTTCATAGAAAGCTCAGCGGTAACCAGCATATTCATTAACTCGGCCAAGGAATTCTGAAGTTTATGCATGTGGTAATTCATGATGAATTGCCCATATGCATCAGTCAAGGATTGCAGAATAATATCGTTCTGCAGGTCCAAGTCCAACTTCACACCGAGCTTCTCAAGCTCTTCCATGTCCTTGATCATTGTCAGACAGTGATCTTGGACTGACTGCCCATCACGCATCTTAGCCTTAAAAAGTCATTTCGTGACTTGATATTTGGCTGCGCGACTCTGTTCACCAAACATCTCCTGCAGGTGAGCCAACATTTGGCGAGCAGTCCCGATATCTTCATGTTGGCGCTGGAGCTCATCAGACATCGAGCCCAACATGTAGTATCTGGCCTTATTGTCTTCGTCAATCCATTTTTCCAGAGACGCTCTCTGTTCAGTGGATGGACGAGCTGGTAAGGTGGGAGGGTCCTGGTCCAAAACATGTGTTAACTTCTCTGAACCCAAAATAATTTTGTAGTTCCTGAGCCAATCTTTATAATTGGGTCCAGTCAGTCTATGTGTGTCCAGGATACGTGCCAATGGGTTGGACGCAGACATTTTCCTGTAGAGAGTCAAAGATTCTAGTTAGATACTGTAATTTTGACTTGACCAATTTGTTTAGGGATTTTATTTTTAAACAAATTAGCTCCCACTATTTTCTCGGATCCCTACACTCCCTCTGTAGAGATGCGAAAATCTCCATGATTAATGATTTCTAGTGGGTGGTGCGGTCTCACCAACTGACTCATCACCTCACCTAACAGTTATTGGTGATGGGTTAGCCAATGAGTGAACAACTCTTGTTCAATGATTCTCTAATCATGGTGCACCCAAACTTGGTCTCTAATTCATGAATCTCACCGTATCCGGAATATTGATCCACTCCTTAGTTAAGTCAGACCCACCATTTGCATAGACTGGGTTCCTAATTGAGTCTCTCACCGTATCCGAAATATTGAGCCCAACTCATCCTCCAGCCCATAGCATCCAATGCCTAATAGACATGGTTGCATCTTCCCGGTGCAACTGAGCCACTGTATCCAGCCGAGAACAATCAACCCCGGGAAGGGCCCGCACATCTACAATGGTGGAAGACCTCAGACTTAATCTTTTCTTAGGGAGAATTGATTCAGGTCTCATTAAACTAGACTTGGCTTAGTCATAACAATTATGACTAACCTAGTGGCATGGGTTAGCTCGGATTATTGACCACCTCAGATCAGAACTGTGTCAACAGATATGGCCAGGTAAGTGAGACCGGTGGAAGGAATATGCCATTAACTCGCACAAGAACGCATTCAGGTCGAGTAGCTTCCAATTAAAAACCAGTCGGTCGTCTGTGCCAAACTTACCTTAGACACCAAATTGTTGAGTCAGAACCAATTGGGTTAGCCTACAATCCAGACTCTAACCTCTGAGCCTAATTAGGTCTTGCTTGATCGTGACTCGATCTTGACCCAGACTTAATCCTATTAGGCTGGTCAATTTAAGCATTGTTGATCCCATCTAACCAACTCTTGATTCGGTTTGATCAACCGCTTAGACCTAATTGAGCTACCCAAGCCCGAACCCAGTATTATGAATATGTCTTAGATCTAAAATTCTCAATTTTAGACCTAATTAATATTCCATAAACTTAATTCTTAATTAAGTAGGGTTCATAAACAAAATATGCACAATAAATCCTAGGGTTTCAGGATCTAGGGTTTTGCAGAAAGTAAGTTTTGGGTTTCTGATTAAGGACGAACACGCAGCACCCCTACACATCATAAGAACACCCCATCGAATGGGAAGAGAGGGCCTTTAAACCCTTCTTCGTTCTTATGACCGGACGGCCAAGAGGAACGCCTTAATCAGGAACATGTCAATACTACAAAACAGTATTTAGATCTATATCATATATCTCATATACAAAGTTAGATCTAATCATGGCATATTTTGCATACATCTCATGTATCATAATCATGCATGTTTTTCAGATCTAAATTATCTCATAATAATCTAAAAAATTAGATTTAAATTGATCTAATCAAAATAAATTCTAATCTAGACAATTATGTAGAACTATTCTACAACTAGTCTAGACATGCATCAATCATATCTCATATGATATTTAAAATTAAATAATTTTTATTTGCTGTTTATCAGATGTTATTATAACACTTATAATATCAGAAAATAGTAAATAAGAAGATCTAAAATATGATTTAATCAGGATTAAATCAAAAACATGCAAGAACTATTCTATAGAACTATTCTATTCTAGAACTAGTCATGCATATCTTCATAATTCTTAGATCCAAATCATTTAATTTTAATTTTTTTCTGATTTCAGATCTGATCACATCTCATGTGACATCTGAAATCAATTATTTTCTAATTAAAATAAATTTAAAATCAGATCTAAATAATTTAGAACCATGGCTCTGATACCAGTTGAAGGGAAATCCTGATTTCCCGGTCCAGGTTCGTTCAGATCTGATTAGATCAAGAGATATATTTCAAAATTTTTTCTCTTGATCCCAATCAGATCTTGATATGTTTTAGATCTGATTCTTATTATTTTAATAAAATAAAATAAAAGATAAATTAAATCAAATTTAATTTACCTGATTTGGGTAATCCTATTACCCTGTTGATGATCCTGTTTGCAGCGGAAGGTTCTGGATCTTAGCCACGCAAGCGCCTGGCCTCTACCGGTATCCACTCGGGTTGGATCTGGAGATCCTCTTCTTCTCTATCACACCTCCAAAAATCAGATCTGGATCTGATCTGGAGGATCTTCAAAACTCTTTTGAAGATCTGCAGTCGTCCTTTGCAGCAGCGCAGCCTTCTTGCTTTTGATCGCCTTTCTTTGATCTGAATCGCACCAACCAAGGGTCCAAAACTCCTTTTGGACGTGGAGAGCAAGGGGAGAAGAGACTATGGCATGGAGAAGGAGGGGAGAGGCAGCCTTGGGGCATGGAGAAACTATGATCATATCATATCTCTGTATCTCATACAATCTGAGTTGGATACAGGGTCTTATTTATAGACTAGCTGTGATCCAACTCCTCTTCTTCCCAACCAATCACAACCCTTTGTGAAATCAGATCTAAATCTGATTGGTGGGAATAGAGTCCCCTGGATTCCTCCTTAGAGGGTGCCTAAGACCAGTCAAAGTTGGTTCTTAGAAGAACTCTAATTGGAATCCAAAAAGGAGATGGAGTCCTTGTCCAACAAGGACTCCTAGGCGCCTCCAACTTGGGCACACGCCTAGGGTGGCGTGCGCCCTTCTCCTTGCCAGGTTCTGGTAGGGGGACAGGCCCCCACCAGCTCTCCAATAGGTGCATGACATGTGGTCAAAAGTCAAAGTGTCAATGGTCAACGTTTGACCAGTCAAAGGTAGACTTTTGACCAAAGTCAAAGAACAAGAAATGGCAGGTGACCAAAAATGGCAGGTAATGTCTTACAAATAAGACAACCTTTTCTGACTTGGACAACCTCCAGTCAGACCATATGAAGGCCTCTGTTTGAGCACAAACTCCTTTGGCTCAGACAGGACAACTTATTTATGATAGCAAAAGAAGAACGTTAGGTTCAATCGAGTGCTAGCACGATTTCCTTGAACCTAATTGAATCTCATTCAGATCAATTGAACTAGATCAGTTCAATTGATGATCACCAGATTCAAACCCTTGTTTGTGTGACCCAGTTAGGTTCAGTTCTGTATGGTAATGGGATATGTCATGATCTCTATCATCGACATCATCGAAACTCCTTTCGATGGATCAGAACTCTTCTGATTCGAACAGCTAGAATGATCGATCATCTAAATCATTCTAATTGCTCCCAAAATCCACCAGTGACACCTAGCAGTATATGGTGGCAACCCATCAGAGCTGAATGCGAACCTCTTGGTGCAGCTACCTGTGTGATTCAGTTCTTCTATCTTGAGCCCCGATCAGATTAGGGTTAAGGTGAACTCGTCAAACCCTAGTCTCTGTCATATGATGTAATCATTCGATTCGAGTCCAATGTGAAAATCTAAATAGAAACTCTTTCTATTATTTCACTCTACCATGGCCATGGATTTCTTAGACTTGATTCTCATGATCATCATAGGGCTACTCCTCTACCACCGAGGTAGATAGATTCCATCTTGATGCAATCCAGTTCCTACAATGAACATGTCATAGCCAACATACACCTCAGGGTTCCATATGGCTAGGAGACCGAGTAATGGTGTAGTCAAACTATAACACCCTCAAGGTGAACTGCCGATGCATCTCAGGTCAAAGAACCAGACACACTACTGCAGCATCGAGTCAGTCATTGACGAGAAGGTAGACTCCCTAATGACTACTCGAGGTGGTCACGCTCAGTGCCCTCATTCTCTAACGAGTACCTGTACTCTCGCTCCGGTGTCTCCACACCGTAGACTCAAGACTCATCTACTAAAGAGAAGCGATTGTACACCAACCTTCCGGATCAATCACCATCCTCGTGATGATCCTATGGTCGGAGCAATTTATGAGTTAATAATGATTATTCATGTCTTAAATTTTCAACTCTTGAAAATATGAATTATCATTACCATTAACTCAAAGGATGTATCACAGACACTAAATACACATATGTGATAGAAAATAACCCATTTATTGATTTTAGTCAAAATTACAATTTTGCCCCTAGAAGTGTATTACAAGTGTCAGCCAATTCTGGCTTCTAGGGCACATATATCTAACAATAGATGGTTCTCATAGTGGAATTTGTGCATGTAATCCTTTGACCTGAAACTACCATAGAATCTTATATATATAAATCCATATTTTGGTTCATACTCATTCATGACTCAGTTATGTATGGGATGATCTGGATATGGTAGATTATATATATGAAGGTTGTGAGTAGGTTAACATGGAATCGATCTCTCCTGGTAAGAGGAAAATAGCATCCTACTTGCTTCAAACAAATGAATGATTCAGGAAGACTTTGATCAAAGCATGATGAAAAATTAGAAATGGTTTCTAATATTTCATTAAATGAATCATCATCATGAAGATTGAAAGAGAAATGAATATGATATTGGGGTTGACATATTTCCATACCCAGAGTCATATTCAGGATGCAGGAAGATCGAAGGATCTAGTTGCATGGTAATTTTTACTAAAGGATATTTTTGGTATTTCCATCAAAATTTCACATCTTCTGGGTAGTCATGATACGTTGCTAGACGTCAATCATGTCTTATGGGTTTGATCAAATTAAAATTTTAATTTAATTATTAAATTAGAAAGTATTCTAAATTAAGTCAAATTGGGTTGGCTAGTTTTGACCTAAATCGGTTTGGTTGAGTTCTAACCAGATTAGGTCAAATCACACCCAGACTCACTGCTGGTTAGATGTGGAACCCAATGGGTCACACATAAAGAGAGTTGATTAAGGGTCTAATTGGATTAGACCATGTTTGCAAGATGAACATGCTAGCACATGTAGCAAACCCTAGCACCTGGTTTCGAATTGGATTCAAATCAGCTTCCGATTTGGGCTAATTTAGATCCGATTTGAGCCAAATAGGATTTGGTCTTGAGTTGGATTAACCTAGATTGATTGGGCTTCAGATTGGGTGCCACATACCTACATCCCACATGCCAGAGAGTCTCTCTCTTGCGCATGGAAAGTCTTTCATGCACAAAGAACTCTTTGGCGCATGGAATTTGTTGGCGCCTACTTTCTTTGACTTTTTTATTTTGTTATGTTACGTAAATTTTATATTGGCATGGACATCAGATATGGGGTGCAGAAGAGTCCTTCTGTAGATGAAATATCCCTTCTTTTTTTTATTTTTTCGCCCAGGATGTTTTGTCACCCAAGACCCCTTATCGCCAAAGACTCCATGCCACCTACTCCTCCTTGACGTCTCTTGGACCAAGTCAAAGTCTCTTGGGACTTTGACTATTCAATGATTATCTCCATGCCTTCTTGCTAAATGGGCGTCCCCTTTTAGAGCCATTGGATGGCCTTTTTTCTTGATCTAATGGATGAAAAGGGTGGCGCCAAAGATGAAATATTGTGACTCTTCGTAAAAACATACGTAGAATTAATCCAAGAGTCCTTCTACTTTAAGGCATCTCTTGGACTAAGTCTATATCTCATTTTTACTGATAAGGCATGAGATTGGCTGATGGGGCATGAGAATTTGATGAGGAAAGGGCATGAGATTTTTTGTTGGCACCCCAACATACATTATAAATAGGGGTGCACACCAAGAGTTTGTGTGTGTGAAAATTTATCTTTCTTTCTTACAAGAGTTTCTATTTTATCCAATTTTCTTTCTTTCTTTCTCTTGTCTAGACCTTGTCATTATAAGGAACAAGAAGTCATCTTAAGACTAAGAGATTAGGAAGGAAAATTAAGAAGACAAAAGAAAAAGAAAGATAGATAAGGAGAGGCAAGGAAGGTGACATAAAGGCTAAAGAAGGTCTTGCCCTTTTAATTAAAGTTCTTATTATTAGAACTCTAATTATATAAATCAGAGGTGCTGGTGTCTTGATCAAGTCTCTGTGTGGATCAACGTTGGAGGGTGAACACGTGGGCACCTGGTGGAAACCCTGACGGACTGCTACCGACGATCAGGGTCAATTTAGGGTTTAGCGATAAGAGGTATGTTCTAATACTTTCTTTTATGTTACAAATGCATGTTATATGATTTAATTGCTAATGAGGTGGTCCTAGGGTTTGGGTTTGGTTTATATGATTTCATGTTTTTGCTTTGAAATCCATGCTTCCCCTGTACACCAAACCCATCAGTGGTATCAGAGCAAGCCTTATTAGGTTAAATCATATAATGCTTTGCTTATAGTATAATGGCATAAATGAAAAATATGATATAATATTTTTAGCATATTTTAATTTATATGATGAGATCATATTCTTTTTTTATCATAATGAGATTATGTTGTATATATTATTCTGTAAAGGTTGCCCTGATATAGTGGAAAGTATTCACTATATAATGATGGTTGTCCTAGAATAATTATACATGTTAATTGATATATATAAATTTTATCATAATTAATGCTATTATGCATTTAGTTTATTTTAAATCAATATGTGCATTGAGACCATTTAAATCTCTCTATAAAAAATTATATTAAGTTGTAGTGTAATTAATCTATAGCTGAATCAGTCAGGATGTCTAATTGATCAATCGATGTCTAGGAAAAATGGTTCTTGATTGGTAAAGAGAACATGGTTTTTTAATTGGTTTCATTGTCTGACCTAGCCAATTTATTGGTGTCTAAGGAAAGCAATGGGGGGACTCCCATTTCTCTCCCATTTACCTGGCCAATTCGATTAATTTAATTTTAGATTGAAATGCTTAATATTATATTCACTACATTAAGGCCTTCCTTCATACTAGTTTCTTATTATGTCCAGAACCATATTAGTTCTGTTGTGTAACCACAAGATCTATCATGGGGAAAGATGTAATATTAATCTAGTGCATTGAGATGCTTACAGCATTTTGAATATACTACTTTGTTGTGTAACCACAAAAGTAGTTATATTTCAATTTTGACTGTATAGAAATGAAGGGTTCTACTTAAACTAAAACATTAAAGTTTGTTGTGCTAACACAAGGCTATTAATATTTTAGAGGCAAAAGTTTTTTGAGAGTTGCATAAAATGCAATTGGAAAGAGTTTCCTACCTTTGAACTTATAATAGGTTTGTTGTGCAACCACAAGACTTTTTATAAGGAATTAGGATCTTATTCTCACTAAGAAAATCAATAAGAGGGTTATGATTTTTAGTGGGAGACATAATTAAATTAAAGTCCTAATTTAATTATGTTTGTCATCATGAGTTGTTTGCTTATATATTGTTCTTTATTATGTAGATTAAATGGCTTCTTCACTTTCATTACGTTCAATTTTGGATTCAAATAAATTGACTTGGTCAAAATTATGTTGACTGGTTGAGAAACCTAAAAATAGTACTCAGTCAAGAAAAACTCTCCTATATTCTTGATGCCCCTGATCCTAAGCCATTAGAAAATGATGCCACAGATGAAGATAAGTCCACATACAAGATGTGGCAAAATGATTTTCTTACTATCAAATGCATCATACTTGCCTCTATGAATAATGAATTACAGAGGCAGCATGATAGCATGGACACTCAATCCATATTGCTCAATCTAAAAGAGCTTTATGGAGAGCATAGTGGGACTGCTAGATATGAGATATCTAAGCAATTATTTCATGCAAGAATGATAGAAGGAACATCCATACAAAATCATGTTTTGATGGTAATTGACCTAATCACTCGATTAAGTCAATTAGGTTTTGTAATGGATGGAGAGTTAAGTCAGGATTTGATCCTGCAATCACTCCCAAAATTATTTTCTCAGTTTGTCATGAACTATCACCTATGAACAAACTAAATTCTTCATTGCCTGAGCTGTTAAATATGCTCAAGACAGTAGAAAGCCATATCAAGAAAGATAAGGCTCCTCTTCTTCTTGTGGAAGGGATCTCCAAGAAGAAGGCAGGCAAAAAGGGTTCAAAGAGAAGGTTGAATCCTAAAAGTGGTATAAATAAGAAGAAAAAGGGGAAGAAGGTCTCCGGACAGAACGACCTATTTTCACTATGGCAAAATAGGCCATTGGAAGAGGAATTGCAAGGCTTACCTTGCAACCGTGAAGTCTGGTGCAAATAATGCACCAAAAGGTATGTATGAGATACATACTATATTATCATTAAATTCTTTCATTTCAAATTCTTAGGGTATTAGATACCGACTGTGGTTTTCATATCTGCAAATCTTTGCAGGGGCTACAAAAAATTAAGAGTTTGAAGAAAGATGACTTCAAGCTCTATGGCGCTGGAGGAGAGTCTATCCAAGCAGAAGCTGTAGGGACAAATATATTGAAGTTACCTTATGGAAAGATCTTAGAGCTTACAAATTATTATTATATGCCTAAGATCATTAGAAATATTATATCTATACCCTTGTTATTAAAACAAGGTTATAGTCTTAATGTAACGAGCGAAGGTTGCTCGATCAAATATTCTAATGAAAATATTTGTTTTGGCATATTTAGCAATGGTTTGTTGACTCTATGTTTGGATGACAATATATTTCATATTGATGAAAATAGAAAATGTAAGAGAGATGACATAAATAATACTTTACTTTGGCATTGTCGATTAGGTCATATTAGTGAGGCTAGGATTAACAAGTTATACAAAGAAAAGTTCTTTGATCCTTTTGATTATGAATCATTGGGAACTTGTGAATCATGCCTCATGGGTAAAATGACCAAGATTCCATTTAATGGACATAGAGAAAGGACAAATGAGTTATTAGGACTTGTACATACGGATGTATGTGGTCCTATGACAACTCAAGCCAGAGGAGGATACTCTTATTTTATTACATTTCACTGATGATTTATCTAGGTTTGGATATGTGTATCTTATGAAACACAAATCAGAAGCCTTTGATAAATTTAAAGAGTATCAAAGTATGGTCGAAAAACAAACTGGACAATGTATAAAAATCCTTCGATCTGATCGGGGAGGAGAATACTTATCTAGTGAGTTTCTAGACTATCTTAAAGTTAAAGGGATTCTCTCTGAATGGACACCTCCTTATACACCATAATTAAATGGTGTAGCCAAAAGAAAAAATCGTACCTTATTAGATATGGTACGGTCCATGATGTGCTTCACTGATTTACCTATTTTCCTTCTGGGGTCATGCTCTGGAGACTGCAATTTACATCTTGAATAGAGTTCCTTCTAAATCTATATCTAGTACTCCATATGACATATGGAGAAGTAAGAAACCTAATCTTAAGTATCTTAAGATATGGGGTTGTCCAGCTTATGTCAAAAAAAATTTTGGACATAAACTTGATGCTAGATCAGATAGATGTCTATTTATAGGATATCCTAGAAATAGTATAGAATATATATATTCTACCATCCTACTGAACAAAAGGTATTTGTAAGTAGGCATGCCATTTTCATGGAAAAAGAATTTATCCTAGAAAAGGGCAGTGGCAGAAATATTGAACTTAGTGAAGTTCAAGAAAAACAAATAGAAATTTCTCAACCATATAATCATATAAAAGAACCAGAACACATAACTCCTATCCATAGGTCTAAAAGAGTACGAAATACACCTATGAGGTATGGTTTCATTATTGAGAACAATGAAGCCCAAGTCATTGAAAATGACGAACCTCTGACCTATGTGGAAGCAGTCAAAAGTAAGGACTCTTACAAATGGCTGGCTGCCATGCAATCCGAAATGGAATCCATGCACACCAACAAAGTATGGACTTTGGTGGATGCACCAGAGGATATAAACCCTATTGGATGCAAATGGATTTTTAAGAAAAAGATTGGAGCTGATGGTCAAATTGAAACCTATAAGGCCAGATTGGTGGCTAAGGGTTTTAGGCAAAAATAGGGGATTGATTATGATGAAACATTTTCACCTATTGCCATGCTCAAATCTATTCGGATTATGCTTGCTATAGCAGCATACCACGATTATGAAATATGGCAAATGGATGTAAAGACTGCCTTCCTTAATGGTTTCCTTGAGGAGGAGGTCTATATGTCACAGCCAGAGGGATTTGAGTCAAATGAGAAACCAAATCAGGTATGCAAGCTTAAGAGATCCATTTATGGATTAAAGCAAGCATCAAGGAGTTGGAACATCCATTTTGATGAAATAGTAAAAGAGTTTGGTTTTATCAAGAATGTTGATGAACCATGTGTGTACAAGAAAACTAGTGGGAGAACCATAGTCTTCTTGGTTCTGTATGTAGATGACATACTACCTCATTGGGAATGATATCCCAATGTTACAATCAGTCAAATTATGGCTATCAAATAAGTTTTTCCATGAAAGATTTGGGAGAAGCATCCTATATACTAGGAATAAAGATCTATAGAGATAGATCTAAGAGGATGCTAGGCTTGTCCCAATCAAGGTACATTGACTTAATACTGAAAAGATTCAGTATGGATGGGAGTAAAAGAGGTTATTTACCCATGAGTCAAGGCATACATCTCTCTAAAAAGATGTCTCCTAAAGACACCTGAAGAGAGAAATAGAATGAGTTCTATTCCTTATGCTTCGGCTGTTGGATCAATAATGTATGCCATGTTATGTACAAGGCCTGATGTTGCTTATGCTTTAGGCATTGCAAGTAGATTTCAAGCTGATCCAGGAGAGGATCATTGGAAAGCTGTGAAAAATATTCTTAAGTACTTGAGAAGGACTAAAGATATTTTTCTAGTATATGGAGGTTCTGATCTTAAATTAGAAGCATATTCTGATTCTAGTTTTCAATCAGACCCAGATGATAGCAAATCCATTTCAGGGTATGTCTTTACTCTGAACGGTGGAGCAGTAAGTTGGAAGAGTACTAAGCAGCCAACTGTAGCTGACTCAACCACTGAAGCAGAATACATAGCTGTAAGTGAAGCCGCCAAGGAAGCTGTCTGGATGAAGAAGTTCATCACTGAATTAGGTGTTATTCCTGAAATTGAGAATCCAGTACCACTTTACTGTGATAATACTGGAGCTGTAGCTCAAGCAAAGGAACCAAGGTCTCATCATAAATCCAAACACATTCTGAGATGCTTCCATCTCGTTCAAGAAATTATTGAAAGACAAGATGTAGTCATAGAACGAGTGGACACAAAGAACAACATAGCAGACCCATTCACTAAGGCTTTACCACTGCAACTGTTTGATCGCCACCTTGATTGTATGGGATTAAAATATAAGGGCGATTGGCTTTAGTGCAAGTGGGAGATTGAAAGGAATATGCCCTCAAGCCAATTTATTTTTTGGGATGTTCTTTATCTTCCAGACTCATGTAATGACATTTTTAATAAATAAAGGCATTTATTTCATCATATGCAGTGTCTTATTATTTATTTAAGATTATGATGAACCCTATAAATTAGGGCTATGATTTTAGGATTATGATGAGATCATACTAGTGAGACCTAAAATCTTAAAACCCTAATTTAAATATTCCTAGTCGATGGGACATTGAGTTAGGGATCAATATTTTTCGGTAAGACTAGCACATTCTTTGTATGCTCGATTGAGAGGGTGATTGATCTCACAATAACTTGTGTATGACACTAATACAAGAATGTGGGTGCTCATTAGAGAATGAGTTCACTGAATTGATCCAAATTGAGAATATCTAATGGAGTCTTATCTACATGTCAATAGATGGTTCTCATAGTGGAATTTGTGCATGTAATCCTTTGACCTGAAACTACCATAGAATCTTATATATATAAATCCATATTTTGGTTCATACTCATTCATGACTCAGTTATGTACGGGATGATCTGGATATGGTAGATTATATATATGAAGGTTGTGAGTAGGTTAACATGGAATCGATCTCTCCTGGTAAGAGGAAAATAGCATCCTACCTTGCTTCAAACAAATGAATGATTCAGGAAGACTTTGATCAAAGCATGATGAAAAATTAGAAATGGTTTCTAATGTTTCATTAAATGAATCATCATCATAAGATTGAAAGAGAAATGAATATGATATTGGGGTTGACATATTTCCATACCCAGAGTCATATTCAGGATGCAGGAAGATCGAAGGATCTAGTTGCATGGTAATTTTCACTGAAGGATATTTTGATATTTCCATCAAAATTTCACATCTTTCGGGATAGTCATGATATGTTGCTAGACATCAATCATGTCTCGTGGGTTTGATAAAATTAAAATTTTAATTTAATTATTAAATTAGAAAGTGTTCTAAATTAAGTCAAATTGGGTTGGCTAGTTTTGACCTAAATCGGTTTGGTTGAGTTCTAACTAGATTAGGTCAAATCACACCCAAACTCACTGCTGGTTAGATGTGAAACCCAATGGGTCATACATAAAGAGAATTGATTAAGGATCTAATTGGATTAGACCATGTTTGCAAGATGAACATGCTAGCATATGTAGCAAACCCTAGCACCTGGTTTCGAATTGGATTCGAATCAGCTTCCGATTTGGGCTAATTTAGATCCGATTTGAGCCAAATAGGATTTGGTCTTGAGTTGGATTAACCTAGATTGATTGGGATTCAGATTGGGCACCACATACCTACATCCCATGTGCCAGAGAGTCTCTCTCTTGCGTGTGGGAAGTCTTTCATGCGCAAAGAACTCTTTAGCATATGGAATTTGTTGGTGCCTACCTTCTTTGACTTTTTCTATTTTATTATGTCACGTAAATTTTTATATTAGTGTGGACATCAGATATGGGGTGCAGAAGAGTCCTTCTATAGATGAAATACTACTTTTTTCTTTTTAATTTTTTTGCCCAGGATGTTTTGTCGCCCAAGACCCCTTGCCGCCAAAGACTCCATTCCGCCTACTCCTCCTTGACGTCTCTCGGACCAAGTTAAAGTCTCTTGGAATTTTGACTATTCAAAGATTATCTCCATGCCTTCTTGCTGAATGGGCATCCCTTTTTAGAGCCATTGGATGGCCTTTTTTCATGATCTAATGGATGAAAAGGGTGGCGCCAAAGATGAAGTATTGCGACTCTTCGTAAAAACTTACGTAGAATTAATCCAAGAGTCCTTCTGCTTTAAGGCACCTCTTGGACTAAGTCTATATCTCATTTTTACTGATGAGGCATGAGATTGGCTGATGGGGCATGAGAATTTGATGAGGAAAGGGTGTGAGATTTTTTGTTGGCACCCCTACGTACATTATAAATAGGGGTGCACACCAAGAGTCCGTGTGTGTGAAAATTATCTTTTCTTTCTTACAAGAGTTTCTTTTTGTCCAATTTTCTTTCTTTCCTTTCTCTTGTCTAGACCTTGTCATTATAAGGACAAGAAGTCATCTTAAGACTAAGAGATTAGGAAGAAAAATTAAGAAGATAAAAGAAAAAAAAAGATAGATAAGGAGAGGCAAGGAAGGTGACATAAAGGCTAAAGAAGGTCTAGCCCTTTTAATTAAAGTTCTTATTATTAGAATTTGAATTATATAAATCAGAGGTGCTGGTGTCTTGATCAAGTCTCTGTGTGGATCAACGTTGGAGGGTGAACACGTGGGCACTTGGTGGAAATCCTGACGGACTGCTACCGATGATTAAGGTCAATTTAGGGTTTAACGATAAGAGGTATGTTCTAATACTTTCTTTTATGTTATAAATGCATGTTATATGATTTAATTACTAATAAGGTGGTCCTAGGATTTGGGTTTGGTTTATATGATTTCATATTTTTGCTTTGAAATCCATGCTTCCATCCTGTACACCAAATCCATCAGAAAGTAGTGAATCAGGTCGAATCCGCATGAAAGATAGTATTTTAGTTTTAAAATCTTTGATTTTAAGAAAAGAAAAGGTAAGAAAAAGAAATTTTAAAGTCAAAAAATAAATAAAAAGTAAAAATAAAATAGTATAGAATAATAAACTTGGTACTAAGATCTACTAGTTAGATCTTAGCATCTGCTTGCAGTAAAATAAAAAGTAATAACTAAAATATAGAAATTAAATTATAATAAAAATAAAATTTACATTAATTAAAATTTTAAAATTTAAATACATAAAATTTAAAAAAAAAAAAGAAATTAAAAATTGAAATGGACTGATCTCTAATCTTGGATCGACATCGATAGAAAGATGGTGTAGAAACCTAGCTCTTCCTCTTGGCATCAGTTGCCTCAAACCAGCCATTAACTAAAGCCTAGCTCTATCTTGTACCAAAGCTTCATCTTAACCGAAGACACTAAACTCTAAAGGCCTGGAGTCCTTTAAATAGGTGTTGGAGGACTGGAGATTTTGTTATTAGGCAATATGGGACCAAAAAGAAGTATAGATCCATGTTTGTTGAAGAAAATAACATAAAATCATTGGATCAAAGGTCTTGTGAAGTCTCTACATGTTCTAGCCATTAGATGGTGATCCAAAGCTTCAAAAAATACCAAAAATAGTTTTATCAGCCTAAATCGAGTCGAAAAATATTCTGGCCATTGATCGCAAGTTGATGGAGGAAATTAGGTCATCGATCATGCACCTGGGTGTCCTGATCACCATTAGGAGCTTTATCAGTCATTGGATCATCGCTTAGAGCATGCGCGGCCATCGGATCGAAGTTCTGGTGTTGATGGCATTCAAATCAGAGTATGAAAACTTCCCCATCGTCCGATCTTGATCGGCAACAACCACAGTCGCACGATCGCACACTTACTGTTTTCATGGATCGCGTAGACTGAGTATACCATAGACTGCAGCGAATCAGTGCTTGTCTTTGCCACTTAAAAAAATGAAAATATCCCATGAGTCACGATAGATTATTTATAAACCCCTTAAGGATCTAGGTCCACCACATAGCAGGCTCCGATTGGCTGACCTTTGCTGAGCTGGTGGTCCATGCTTAGTTTTGTAGATCGACTGATTGACTTCTATGGCTGAGTCAGCTTTGACAACTTGGCTTGGCTTGGTGGTTTGGCTATGGAGTAGCTGAGCTATTTTTCTTTTTTTATTTTAATTTTTTTTACTTTAAAAATTCATATTTGGTCCATTTTAGCTTTAATTTGTTTTAAATTTATTTTGTTATGATAAAAAAATGAGCTTTTTCTATTGATAATAATATTTTTATTTTTATTATTTTTATTATTTTTAATTATTTTTTAATTAATAAAAATATTAATTTCTCAAAAATATGTATAAATTGATTATTAAATCTTAAAAATAATCATAAATAAATTAATAAATTAATATTTTTATTGATAAATTTATGGTACTTATCATCCTACTCAATCATTTCTTTTTAAAATAATGCCAAGTAGGATATTCAAGGAAGAAAAGATTAAGTCAACTCTTGACTTGATCCAATCCTTTTGGGTACCTAATTAGATTCCCATTAAACCAAAATGGATTAGTTAAGGACTAAGGCAATTGACTTGATCTAATCCTTATCTAATAAAGATTCAAGTCCAAAGAAAAAATTGGATTTAATCATATGCTAGCATGGTCCACCTAAACCCAATAGGATTTTACCAAATCCTAATCCAATTGGGACTTTACAAGTTCACTTAGTCAATCCAAGATTGAATCCCTTAATGTATGATCCCATAGGTTTAATTCTATCTGATAGTAAGATATACCATAATCTCCATCATAGTATCATTGAAACTATTTTCAATAGATTGAAATAATTTTAACTCACATCCAACAAGGATTATCGATCCAGAATAATGCTCATAGGTCTCACAATCCATCAGTGATCTAGCAATATGTAATGGCAATTCATCAGAATTAAAAAAAAAATTCAAGATGTAGTTATCATGTGATTTAGTTCTTCTATCATGAATTCCGACAGGATCAAGGTCAAAGTTAACTCATCAAATCTCATTCCTATCATATGATAGAATCAATTGATTTGAGTTCGATGTGAAATACAATAGAAACTCCTTTCTATCTTTCACACTGCCATGGCCATGGGCTTTAGAACTCAATCTCATGATTTTTATAGGATTACTTCTCTACTAAGATCGATAGATTCCATCTTGGTGTAATTCAATTCCTACAATGAACATACTATAGCCAACATACACCTCAAGGCTCCATATGGCTAGGAGACTGAGCTATGGTACAGTCAAACTATAGCACCCTCATGGTGAACTATCAATACACCTCAGGTCAAAGAACTAGACACAATCGCAGCTATGAACATGTTATTGATGAGAAGGTAGATATCCTTATGACTGTTCGAGATTGATCACACTCAATACCCTTATTCTCAACAAGCACTTGTACTTTCACTCCGATATCTCTATATTATAGGTTCAAGACTTATCTATCCATAAAAAGTGATCATACACCAATCTTCTAGATTGATCACCATCCTCGTGACGATCCTACGATCGAAAGTAATTTATAAGTTAATTATAATAACATATGTCTCAAATTCTCAACTCTTGAAAATATATGTCATCATATCCATTAACCCAATGGACGATTCATAGATATAATAAAACACAATGTGAATGGATAAATAATCCAAAATTTATTAGTATGAAAATTAAATTACAAATCATGCCCTAAGAAAATTTTACAAGTGTCAGATAATCTAGCTTCTAGGGTATACATCTAACAAACTCTTACTTGACTTAAAGCCAATTAGTTACAAATCTAATTAAGTTCCATCTCAAGATGGGCATCAGTCTTTTGTTGGCTCAATTGTTTCATTAGTGGGTCAACTATATTGTCCGTTGAGTTGACTTTCTTTACCTTGACATATCCTTTCTCGATGTAACTACAGATGAGGTGGAACCGCCACTCGATGTGCTTGAATTTCTAGTGAGACCTCAGCTCCTTAGCTAGGGCTATGGCATCATTATTATCATAGTAGAGAGAGATGGTAGCTAGTAGCATCACTCCTAGCTCTGCATAAACTTCTTGAACCAGAATGCCTCTTTCGTAGCTTTCGATGCAGCAATGTATTCAGCTTTCATGATGGAGCCTGCTATGATAGTCTGCTTGAGACTTTTTCAGCTCATGGCACCATCATTGCACAAGAAAATACTAACTGATGTCGACTTTTGATCATTACTACTAGACATAAAGTCTGAATTAGTATACCTCTACACCCTCAATTCTCCATATTTAAATATCAAAAATATATCTTTAGTCCTTCTCAAGTAAAGGATACATTTCATAGAAGTTCAGTACTCTTGCCTCAGCTTTGATTGATATTTGCTTGTGATACTCACAGCATGGGTGATATTGGGTCATGTATAAGGCTTGGCATTTATAAGGCTCCCTATGGTCAAAGCATAAAGGATTTTGCTCATGCATTCAATCACTTTCGATGTGTTGGGGCATATTTTCTTGGAAAAATGAATGTCATGTCTAAAGGACAATAATTTCCTCTTGGTGTTTTCTAAGCTGAACCTTTTCAGCATCTCCTCATTGTACATCTTCTATGACAATCCTAGCATCCTTCTAGATCTATCTCCATAGACCTTAATCCCCAAAATGAAGGATGCCTCTCCTGGATCTTTCATAAAAAATTCTTTGGATAGCTAAAGTTTGAATGAGGTTAACATGGGAATGTCATTCTCAATCAGGAGGATGTCATCTACATAAAGTACGAGGAGAGTGACAGCGCTCCCACTGACCTTCTTGAACACGCACGGTTTCTTTTCATTCTTAATGAAACTAAATGTTTTGATTACATCATTAAAATAAACATTCCAGCTCTGAGATACTTGCTTAAGTCTATAAATAGACCATTATAGTTTGCAAACCTTGTGATCACTATCCCTAAAAGTGAAACTAAGTGGTTGTTACATATAGATATCTTCTTCAAGATATTCATCAAAGAATGCCATTTTCACATCTATTTGCTATATTTCATAGTCAAAATATGCTGTAACAGTAAGTAATATGCAAATTGACTTCAGCATAACTATAGGCAAGAAGGTATCCTAATAGTCAATGCCTTCATGCTGACCGTACCCTTTCACCATGAGCCTAGCTTTAAAGGTCTCTACCTTTCAATCTACACCTATTTTTCTCTTGAAAATCCATTTACAGTCAATAGGTATAATACCTTCAGGTGGATCTACTAAGATCCAAACTTGATTTGGGTGTATGGAGTCAATTTCTAACTTCATTGCCTCTAACTATTTCTCAAATCGATATCTGATATCACCTTGTTATAGGTTTGGGGTCATCTCCATATATCTTGTTTTTCATGAGGAACATTTTCTCTACGTCCTCTGAGATAATTTTTAAGTACCTCTCAAGAGGACGAAAAATCTTACTAGACTTACAAGTTAGAGAAGGATGTGTGTGGATTAGCTCTGACTGAATTGATTCCTTAGGTTCTATGGCTCACTACTCTTCAAAGACTTTCTCCTCGAGCCTAATCTATCTTCCCATGTCTTCATCTTGAATAAACTATTTTTTAAGAAAGACCATATACCGACTCACAATCACATTATGATCTTCCAAAAGATAAAAATAATATTTTAAAGATTCTTAAGATATCCAATAAAATGAACTCTAAGGGACCAAGATTCTAACTTGTCTGCTTGTTATTGTTTGACATGGGCTGGACAATCCCAAATCTTGAGATGACTCAAACTCGGTTTCTTACCATACCATATCTCATATAATATGATATGAATGGTTTTAGATAGAACCCTATTCAGTATATAGATAGCAATCAATAGGCTATATATATCCTAAAAGAAAAATAGAAAGGTCTATGAAGCTCATCATGAAATAAATCATATCTAATAAGGTACAATTTTTTTGTTATGAAACTCCATTGAGTTGAGGCATTCCAAGTAGAGTCCATTGTGAGACTATGCCATGTTCCTCAAGATAATCCAAATTTTTTTCTCTAAGATATTTACCTTCTTGATCTAATCAAAGAACCTCAAGGGACTTTTCAATTTATTTCTTTATTTCATATCTGAATTCTTTAAACTTTTCAAAGGTCACAGACTTGTGACGTGTAAGGCATACATACTCATATTATGAAAAATTATCAGTAAAGATAATAAAGTAGGAAAAACCTTCTCTCACTGGCACATCAAATGGGCTACATATATTTGAATATACCAGAGCAAGTAACTCTATGGTTGTTTCTCCATATCCTACAAAGGGTAGCTTGGTTATTTTTTCTTGAAGGCATGATTCACATACTGGATATGACTTAGAAGCCAACAGACCTAACTATCCGATTTTCTCTAATCTATTAATCCTATCTTCTCCAATGTGACCTAGTCTTAGGTGCGATAAGTACTTTTCATTAACACTATCTTGAGGATATTTTGATCCTATGGCATTCACATTTTACTCGACATATTTTATAAATACATCGACATGTAACTAGAAAAGATTGTTTATAAGAAAACCACTATCAACTTTATTATTTCTAAAATAAATTGTTATAGTGGTCCTTAAAGAAACTAATTTCATAATCATCTTACATTAAGCAAGAGATAGAAATTAGATTTCTGCTCATAGCAGTTATAAAATAATAGTCTCTTAATAAAAAAAAATATTTTTAGATGGTAATCGTAGAGGGTACATTTATTAGATGTGTGCCCTAGAAGCTAGATTGGCTGAATACTTGTAATACACTTCTAGGGCAATTTTTTAATTTTGACTATTAATAAAAGGATTATTTTTTATCATAGTGTGTATTTAAAGTATCTGTGATACATTCTTTAAGTTAATAGTAATGACAATTCATATTTTCAAGAGTTGAAAATTTAAGACATGAATTTTTATAATTAACTCATAAACTAATATCGATCGTAGGATCATCACGAGGATGGTGATCGATCTAGAAGGTTGGTATATGATCACTTTTTTAGGATAGATGAGTCTTAAGTCTATGGTGTGGAGACACCGAAATGAGAGTATAGGTACTCATTAGAAAATGAGGACACTGACCGTGACCACCTCGAGCAGTCATAAGAAAGTCTACCTTCTCATTGATGACTAGCTCAATGCCGCAATGGTGTGCCTGGTTTATTAACCTAAGGTGCATAAGCAATTCATCTTGAGGGTGTTATAGTTTGACTATACTATAACTCAATCTCCTAGCCATTTAGAATCCTAAGGTGTATGTTGGCTATAGCATGTTCATTATAGAAATTGGATTGTACTAATAAAGGATCTATCTACCTCGGTAGATGAGTAGCCCTATGATAATTATGAGATTGAATCCTTAAGCCCATGGCCATGGTAGTGTGAAGATGATAGAAAAAGTTTCTATTAGAATTTCACATCAGACTCGAATCGAATGATTAATTCATATGACTGATGTTGGGTTTGATGAGTTCACCTTAACCCTAATCCTATCGAGGCTTAAGATAGAAGAACGCAATCACATAGGTAGCTACATTGAGAGGTTCACTTTCAGTTCTGATGGGTTACCGCCAAATACTGCTAGGTATCACTGATGGATTTTGGGAGCAATTAGAATGATTTTGATGATCGATCATTCTAATTGTATGAATCAGAAAAATTTTGGTCCATCGAAAGATATTTTGATGATGTCGATGATAGAGATTGCCACATGTCTCATTACTATATAGAACTAAATCTAAGTAGGTCACACAAATAAGGATTTAGATCTGGATGTTATCAATTGAGCTAATCCAGTTCGATTGATTTGGATTAGATCCAATTAGGTTCAAGATAATTGTACTGGCACACGATTGAGCTTGACTTTCTCCTTCTGTAATCTTTCTGATTCATCGTAATCGAGTCAAATTTGATTTGACTCATTCTTGTATCTTGAATGAATTTATTTCCATCTGACTGAAACTAGTCCAGATTAGATTAATTGTAGAAATTAAATCCATTCCTAGTGCAATTGTACTAGTGTCAAAAGTTGACCTATTTGAGAGAATTGAGGGTCACCTGATCAGATGCTTCTAGAAAATTTTTTAAAAATTATTTTCCTCTTTTTTTTGAATATGATAGGGATCGAGTCATACTTTGGGTGTGCCAAATTTCATGATTTATGGAGTTGCCTAGATTGGATTTTGATAGAGTTTGATTTGGATTAAACTCATAAGAGAAGAGTCCTAGGAGTAATGGACTCTTTCTCATCTACATGCCACCCCATTTTTTTATTGCTTTTTGGCATGAAAACTAGTTGAGATCTGGTGCTCTACATGGAGAATAAGTCCTTGAGTACCAATGATTAAAATAAAATAGTTATTTGGTCAAATAGAGACTCTATGTGGCATTGGGTTTAAAGTATAAAATCCTTTCTCACATCAAAGAAAAAAAAGCATCGCATGAAATATTTTTCCATGCCCAAGTTGCTATCATCACTTCATATCCCATGCCCCCTCTAATTCTTTCTCTCTCCCTCTTCTACATGCCAAAATTTGGGCACAAATCAGAAAAGAAGGTCCAACCAAATTGGTGAAAAGTTCAGCATCTACTCGACGGTGTTCGTGAGACGTGCATGCTGTATTCAAGATCCTTTTGAAGGATCTACATATCAAATTCAAATCTGATCTTTGAAAAAAAGATTCATGAGAAGAAGACGTCCAGATCTTGCTCAAGTAGATACTAGTAGAGGCCAGGCATGTGCATGGCTCATTCCAAAATCTCAGGAACGATCAGGATCATCGCAAGATAATTAGATTACCCAATCAGATATTTAAATTAAATATAATTTAAATTTATTTTTAATTTTTAATATTAGATCACTTTAATTAAATCTGAGAACTTTTAGATTTGATCAGATAATAGAAATTTTTGTAGAAAAATTCATCTCAGATCTGGACGATCATGTGGTGGAAAATCAGATTTTTCTTCAATTGGTATCAAAGCTGCATTAGCAGTTCTTCAAATCTATTTTAGATCTGATTTAATTTTTATTTATGATTTGATATTAAAGAATTTTAGATATCACATCAGATATAATTAGATTTAAAATCAAAAAATTAAAAATTATATAATTTAGATCTATAATGTATGAGATGCATGACTAGACTAGGAATAGAATAGTTCTATATGTAGTCTAGTATTATTAATTTGATTAAATATGATTTTAGATCTATTTTATTTTTATTTTTTTTGATGTTATAATTATTGTAACTAGATCTAAAAGATAGAAAATAAAATTTTTAATTTTTAATTTATTCATATGAGATATGAAAGCTGCATGCTTAGACTAGTTATAGAATAGTTCTATAAACTATCTAGAATAGTTTTATTTTGATATGATCAAATTTAAAATTTTATTTTTTAAATATAATATGTGATATGTCAGATTTGAAAGTATGCATGGTTGACTGAGTTATGATACTTGAGATGTATGCAAGACATATATAGGTTAGATCTTTGATTGTATATGTGATACATGATTTAGATCTAACTTATTTTATTTTAGAAAATATTTTTCTAATTATGGTGTTCTCCTTGGCTGTCCGATCATAAGAATAAAGTATGATTTAACTACCCTCTCCTCTCATTCGATGAAGTGTTCTTATGATATATAAGGATGCTGCACATTTATCCTTAATAAAAAATCAAAACTTATTTTCTGCAAAATTCTAGATCCTGAAATTCTAGGATTTTGTTACATATTTTATTCATGAACTCAAACTTAATTAAGAATTATAATTATAAAATTAATTAGATCTAAAAATTATAAATTTTTAGATCTAAGATATTTTCATAAAATTGGGTTCGAGCTTGGGTAGCTCAATTAGGTCTAGCGGTTGATCAAATCGAATCAAGAATTGATTAGATGGGATCAAAGAAAGCTTAGAATTGACCAACCTAATAGGATTAAGTATGGATCAAGATCGAATCACATGAGATGTGACTCGATCAAGTCAACACCTAATTTGGCTCTATGATTCGAGCTTGGATTGTAGACTAATCCAATTGGTTTTGATTCGATAATTTGGTATCTAAGATAAGTCTGGCAGATACGACTGACTAATTTTTAATTGGAAGCTACTTGATCTGAATGCATTCTTATCGAGTTAATGGCATATCCCTTCCACCGATCTCACTTACTTGACCATTTGTGTCGATCTAGTTCTGATTTGAGGTGGCCTAAAATTCGAGCCAATCCATGCTACTAGGTTAGTCATAATTATTATAATTAAGTCAAATTAAGTTTAAAGAGATCTAAATTAAATCTTTCTAAGAAAATATTAAGTCCAAGGTCTTTCACCATTGTAGATGTGTAGGCCCTTTCCAAGGTTGATTGTTCTCAGCTGGATACAGTAGTTTAGTTGGATCAAGAAGATGCAACCATATCTTTTAGGCATTGGATGCTATGAATTTGAGGATGGGTTGGGCTTAATATTCTAGATACGATAAGAGATCCAATCAGAAATCTAATTCATGCAAATGGTGGGTCTGACTTAACTAAAGAGTGGAGCAATATTTTGGGCACGGTGAGCTTTATGAATTAAAGATTAGGTTTGGGTGCACCATGGTTAGAGAATCATTGGATAAGAGATGTCCACTTATTGGTTGACCCATCATCAATAACTATTAGGTGAGGTGATGAGCCAGTCGATGGGATCGCACCATCCACTAGAAATCTATAATCATGAAGATTTTCACATCTTTGCCAAGAAAGTATAGGGATCCGAGTAAATAGTGGAAGCCTAATTTATTTAAAAATAAAACTCCTAAATAAATTGTTTAAGTGTAATTCTAAAATCTAACTAGAAACTTTAACTCTCTATAGAAAAATGTCGTTATCTAACTCACTAGCCTGTATCTTGGACACCCATAGACTAACTAGATCCAACCACAAAGATTGGCTCCAAAATTTCAAAATAATTTTGGATTCCAAGAAGTTGACTCATGTATTGAAATAGGATCCTCTCACTTTACCAGGCATCCATTCACTGATCAGAGAGTGTCTCTGAAAAAATAGATGGATGAAGATAATAAAGCCAGGTATTATATGTTGGGCTCGATGTCTGATGAGCTCTAGTGCCAACATAAAGACATTAAGACTAGCCGCCAAATATTGGCTCACCTGCTAGAGTTGTTCGATGAACAGAGTCATGCAGCCAAATATTAAGTCACTAAGAGAACTTTTAAAACTCAGATGCGTGATGGAAAATTGGTCCAAGATCATTATCTAATGATGATCAAGGACTTAGAAGAGCTTGAGAAGCTCGATGTCAAGTTAGATTAGGATCTGTAGATTGATATAATTCTACAATCTTTGATTGATGCATATGGACAGTTCATCATGAAATACCATATGCATAAACTTCAAAATATCTTGGTTGAACTTATGAACATGCTGGTTACTGCTGAGCTCTCTATGAAAGGTTCAAAAGGCTTAGTGTTTACTGTGGAGCGGACTTCTTTCAAGAGAAAGTCTTTTGAAAAGAAAATGAAGACTGCGAAGAAGCAGAAGGTGGATGGTGGAAAGAAGAAGAAGATAGAGCCAAAGAAGAAGGCTGTTGATAAGAAAAAATATTTTCATTGTAACACAGACGGCCACTGGAAGTTGAATTGCTCTCTTTACTTGGCCAACTTGAAGAACAAGAAGGAGGCAAGTCCTTCTGGAGGTATGCTCGTTATAGAATCTAACATTATGATTTCTTCTGCATTTAGTTGAATCCTTGACTCTAGTTCTAGTGCTCACTTGTGCATTTCAATGCAGGGTGTTAAGGATAGCAGGAGGTTGAGGGATAATGAGATGATCCTATGCATCGAAAATGGAGCAAGAGTTGCTGCTATAACCGTAGGAACCTATCCTCTTCGATTACCATCAGGATTAGATTTAGTTCTTAGAGATTGTTTTTATGTGCCTGCAGCAAGCAGGAATTTGATTTCTATTTCATGTTTAGCACAGGAAGGCTATGTAATTAGTTTTCTTAAGGATCATTATAATATTCTTTATGAAAAAAATAAAATTGCAAGTGATTTTCTTATAAATAGTCTCTATCAGTTACATATTGATGTTTCTATTTTTAATATCAAGCAAAACATGAATACCCTAGGATCAAAGTGACCTAAGGATAGTTTAAATGATAGGTATCTATGACACCTTAGGCTAGGTCATATAGCAGAAGACATAATTAACAAAGTAAAGAAATACGGGCTATTGAGTCTGATGACTTTCGAGTCATATCTGATTTGTGAATCATGCCTTCATGGCAAAATGACCAAGCTTTCTTTAGTAAGACATGAAAAAAGAGTGTTGTTCCTACCACATCTCGGAGCCATAGCCGTAGATCTGATCTCTTGCATGAACCTAGGTGTTAATCCAGTAAATTAAAGAAAATCTAAGAAAGATGAGAGAAGCTAGGATTTTGGTGTTGGAACCAGAGAGAAGGAAGAAGAGAGTTAGGGAGAAAAGCTTAATTGTATTCACTTCTTCATTATAAAAGTTACAATGTCCTAGTTTATATACCGTAGTGTTCCTACATGAATCCGAATAAACCCCAGCTTAAAACTCTCTTAGGCTAATCCAATACATGAATTAGCCCCCTTAAGACCTCTCAAATCAGGCCTTAAGACTCCTAGGATCAACCCAGACCCTAGCCCAAAATAGACCCTCGCGTAACTCTGCCCACGCACTGAGCCGGCCCAATTTTGTGCCATGCTTGTAGTCCCAAAACTCGCCCTTTCTGTTTTGCCTATGCTCTGAGACTCAGCCGACCCAGTTTTGGACTGAGTTGCTAACCCATAGAAAATGTCTTTTCTGTAGTCTTGATTCTCCAAATTTGGTTTCTTGCTCCACCTTAAATCTCAGATCTCTGAAGCACCAACCAAGCCCCTTGAGGCCCTCAATACCCGAACCTTAAGCCCATGGAGTGCTACATGCCGTCTCCACCCTAGGACAACTTCTGTCCTAGCCCTAGGACCATACCTATCCTAGCCTCTCTGGAGCCCTCACCATAGCTCCGTTTGTGGCCTCCCAAAGCTTGGGAGCACCACACCACCTACAATCTCTACCTTGGTGCGCCCAAGCCTTGGCACACCTAGCAACATCTTCCTACACAATCCTATTATCCCTACATGTCCTGATAGCCCCTCGTGCTCACCTTGCCACTATCATTCTTCTGCAACTACTAAGCTCTTTTTGAGGCCTCCGAGATGACTACCTCCATCGCTGAAGTCCTTAGCTTGTTTCTCTGTACCACCTTTGGAGTTGTAGGTATCCTTCTGCTTGGCAGCTGCATCACTTATTCTGAACTTTCTTGGAGATTATGCAACATTCCTTTACTAGCACTCGCTGCATATCATGATGTTCCACCTAATACTATACCCTCAGAGCCACGCCTATCTTCCTGCACAATCCTCTCCACTTGGATCTATACAGCCCCAGCACTGGTGCTGGGATATAGGTCCTCCCTCTGCACCCCTTGCTCTAAACCCGTGTCACAGCTTCCTCCACCCATGAAGCCACCTCTGCCTGGTGCTCCACTTAGAGCAAAAGTCCCCCTGATGTTGTAGAAGCTAACTCTATCTTCGAGTCCCGCAAGGCCAACCATCCAACGCTGCACTGCTGCACCTGTCACTGTACCTCGAACATCGTCGCAGCCCCTTTGGACCCTCTACACTTCATAGATCTATCTGAAACCATTTTAGATACACGGTACCCTATGGGCTCCTCTGAGACCATCAAGATTTCATCCGAATCTTCACTTTCAGTGACTGTACTGATGGAATCCGAGCTTTCTCCTCCCTTGTATTTCTTTCAAAGCGGACACTCCCGCTTAAAGTGCCATGCTTCTCTGCACTTGAAGCATCTCTTGGACCCCTTACTACTCCTTTGTTCGCCCTTCTTCTTTCCTTTTCTATGCTTCTCTAAAACCACAAGACTCTCCTAGAAGACCTCCCTCTTCATCATCCATTCCCACTGCTCGTTGGACTTAAGCACTGATATGATCTCCTCATACACCAGTGTCTCCTTACCATACAGCAAAGTTATCACTAATGGATCGAAGCTTCTAGATAGTGAACACAGCAACAATAGACTTTTGTCCTCCTCTTCTAAATCCACCCCTATATTGAGCAAGTCCATGCTCATCCGGTCGAACCACTAAATATGCCCCGCAACACCCTCGCCCTCTTGCATTCGTAGGTTATACAGTTGCTTCTTCATCATCAACTTGTTGCATATGTTCTTCCCCATGTACAACTGCTGCAACCTCAACCATAATCTCTTAGGTGTTCTCTCTTCCAACACACCATACAAAATCTCATCCGCCAAATAAGTCCTAATCATGGCACATGCCCTTTTCTCCAAGGACACCCACTCCTTGTCTGTGATGTCCTTCGGCCTATCTTTAAATATCGAATCCAACCTCATCTGAATTAGTAGATCCTCTATCCTTACCATCCACATCGTGAAACTTTTCTTTCCATCAAATTTCTCTAATCCTACCTTCAACCCACTATTTTCCATGATCAATCCGAATCAAATAACAGCAAACGGATAGATCTAAGAAATACCTTGACTAAGGATGGTGGACAGTAGTCCTATGATCTCTTCCTTCCTCATGAAGCTTGGAGAAAGCCTTTAGATCTAAATCTCGCTATTGATTTCTGCTAAAAACTGATCTTCTTTCTTCTTCATGCTTAACCTTGCTCTGATACCAATTATTATTCTTATGACTGCTCAGAGCCACAGCCATAGATCTGATCTCTTGCGTGAACCTGGGTGTTAATCCAGCAAATTAAAGAAGATCTAAGAAAGATGAGAGAAGCTAGGATTTTGGTGTTGGAACCAGAGACAAGAGAAAAGAGAGTTAGAAAGAAAAGCTCAATTATATTCACTTCTTCATTATAAAAGTTACAGTGTCCTGATTTATATACGCTAGAGTTTCCATATGAACCCTAATAAACCCCAGCTTAAAAACTCCCTTAGGCTAACCCAATACATGAATTAGCCCCCTTAAGATCTCTCAAATCAGACCTTAAGAACCCTAGGATCAACCCAGACCCTAGTCCAAAATAGACCCTCGCATAACTTTGCCCGTGCACTGAGCCAACTCAATCTCAACACTGAGCCGGCTAAGTTCCACTGGGTTGGCTCAGTCTGAAACTGAGCTGGCCCAGTTCTCTGCCATGCCTGCAGTCCTAAAACTCGATCATTCTATTTTATCTATGCTCTAAGACTTAGCCGACCCAGTTTTGGACTAAGTTGGCTAACCAGCAGAAAATATTCTTTCTACAGTCTTGATTCTCTGATTTTGGTTCTTTTCTCTACCTTAAATCTCAGATCTCTGAAGCACCAATCAAGCTTCTTGAGGCCCTCAATACCCAAATCTCAAGTCCGTGGAGAGCTACATGCCACCTCCATCCTAGGACAACTCCTATCCTAGCCCTAGGACCACACCTATCCTAGCCTCCCCAAAGCCCTCACCTTGGCTCTGTCCGTGGCCTCCCAAGGCTTGGAAGCACCACACCACCTACAAAGAGCCACCGACCTACTCACCCTGGTACACATAGATGGGTGTGGCCCATTTGATGTGTCAGCTAGAGATAATTATGCCTACTTCATCATCTTTATCGATGATCTATCTTGGTATGGATATATATATTTGATGTGACATAAGTCTGAAGCTCTTGAAAAGTTTAAGAAATTCAGACTCAAAGTAATAAAATAAAAAGAAAAATCTATTAAGATTCTTCGATCAGATCAAGAAGATGAATATTTTAGTCAAAAATTCTTAGACTATCTTAAGGATAATGGCATAGTCTCTCAATGGACTCCATCTAAAATATCTCAACTCAACGGGATTTTAGAATGGAAAAATTATACCTTATTAGATATGGTCTGATCCATGATGAGCTTCATAGACCTCCTTGAGTTTTTTTAGAGACATAGTCTCATGACCGCTATATATCTACTAAATAGGATTTTCTCTAAAATTGTTTCTACCATACCGTATAAGATACGGCATGATAAGAAACCAAGTCTAAGTCATCTCAAAATTTAGGATTGTCCAGCTCATGTCAAGAAACGACAGGTAGACAAATTAGAGTCAAGGTCCTTTAGAGCTTGGTTTATTGGATATACTAAAGAGTCACTATGATGTTATTTCTATCTTCTAGAAGACCATAATATGATTGTGAGTCGACGTGCCATCTTTCTTGAAAAATAGTTTATTCTAGATGGTGGCATCGGAAGATAGATAAGGCTTGAGGAGAAGGTCTCTGATAAGCAACGAGCTAAGAAACCTAAGAAATTCAATCAGTTAGAGCCAACCCAGACACTATCTCTTCCACCTCGTATATCACGTAGAATTTTTCATCCTTCTGAAAGATACTTAGGTACTATCTCAGAGGACGTAGAGAAAATATTCCTTATGAGAAATGGGGTTCATGGTGATAATCCTAAAATCTATGATGAGGTAATATCAGATATCGACTCTAAGAAATGGTTAGAGGCAATGAAGTCAGAGATTTACTCAATGTGTTCGAACCAAGTCTGGACCTTGGTAGATCCACTTAAAGGAATAGTACCTATTGATTGTAAATGGATCTTCAAGAGAAAGATAGATGTCGATAAAAATGTAGAGACATTCAAAGCAAGACTTGTAGTAAAAGGATATAGTTAGTGCGAAGGCATTGACTATCAAGATACCTTCTCGCTAGTAGCCATGCTCAAATCCATCCATACATTGCTTGCTATTGCAGCCTATTTTGATTATAAAATATGATAGATGGACATGAAAATAATGTTCTTAAATGAATATCTTGAGGAAAATATCTATATAGAACAGCCGCTAGATTTCACATCCAATGATCATGACCATAAGGTTCGTAAGCTGCAAAGGTCTATATATAGACTTAAGCAAGCATCTCGAAGCTAGAATGCATGTTTCAATGATATAATCAAATCATTTGGATTCATCAAGAATGAGGAGGAGTCCTATATTTTCAAAAAGATTTGTGGGAGCATTGTTATCTTTCTCATACTGTACGTAAATGACATCCTCCTAATTGAGAATGATATTCTCATGTTGACTATAGTTAAAATATGATTCTTTAAGGAGTTCTCTATGAAAGATCTAGGAGAGGTATCCTTTATTCTGAAAATTAAAGTCTATAGGAATAGATCGAATAGGATGGTGGGTCTCTCTTAGAAGATGTACATAGAGGAGGTGCTGAAGAGGTTCAACATAGAAAATTCTAAGAGGAATTTAGTACCCTTTAGACATGGCATTCATCTCTCCAAGAAGATGTGCCCTAGCACACCTGCAGAGATTGAACGCATGAGCAAGATTCCTTATGCTTCGATAATAGGAAGCCTCATGTATGCCATGCTATATACATGATCTAATATTTTCCATGCTATGAGTGTCACGAATAGGTATCAGTTGAATCTTGGTGAAGAGCACTGGACTTCTGTGAAATGTATCCTTAAGTACTTCAGAAGGACTAAGGATATATTTCTAATTTTTGGTAATGAAGAACTCCAGGTCTAGGGATATATAGACTCAAATTTTATGTCCAACATAAATGATCAAAAGTCAACATCTGAAAGTCTATTTATTTGTAATGGTGGAGCTGTCAGTTGGAAGAGTTTCAAGCAGATGGTGATAGCAAACTCCACCATGGAAGTAGAGTACATCACTGCGTCGGAGACTGCAAAGGAGACATTCTGATACAAAAAGTTCATCATAGAGATTGGAGTGATGCCATCAGATATCATCCCTTTATACTGCGATAACAATGGTTTCACAACACTAGCTATGGAGCCGAGGTCTCTCCAAAAATCTAAGCACATCGAGCAACGATACCACCTCATCCATGATTACCTCGAGAAGGGATATGTCGAGGTCAAGAGAGTCGACACTGTAGACAATACAGCTGACCCATTGACAAAGCCATTGAGCCAACAAAAGATCGAAGCCCATCTTGAGAAAATGAAATTTAGATTTGTAACCAATTGGCTTTAGGTCAAGTAGGAGTTTGTTAGATGTGTGCCCTAGAAGTCAGATTGGCTAAACACATAAATACACTTCTAAGAATAATTTTATAATTTTGACTATAAATTAATAAAAAGATTATTTTCTATCATAGTGTATATTTAAATTGTCTGTGATACATCCTTTGAGTTAATGGTAATGATAATTTATATTTTTAAGAGTTAAAAATTTAAGACATGAATTTTCATAATTAACTCATAATTTGCTTCCGACTGTAGGATCATCACGAGGATGGATCGATCTAGAAGGTTGGTGTACGATCGCTTCATTAGGATAGATGAGTCTTAAGTCTATGGTGTGGAGACACTGGAGCGAGAGTATAGATACTCATTAGAGAATGAGGGCACTGAGCGTGACCACCTCGAGCAGTCAAAAGAAAGCCTATCTTCTGATCGATGATTGGCTCGATACTAAAGTGGTGTATCAATTTTTTTGATCTAAGGTATATCGGCAATTCACCTTGAGGGTGTTATAGTTTGACTATACCATAACTTGGTCTCCTAGCCATTCAGAATCCTGAGATGTATGTTGGCCATAGCATGTTCATTGTAGGAATTGGATTGCACCAATAGAAGATCTATCTACCTCGGTAGATGAGGAGTAACCCTATGATAATCATGAGATTGAATCCTTAAGCTCATGGCCATGAAAGTGTGAAGATGATAGAAAGAATTTTTATTAAGATTTCACATCTGACTCAAATCGAATGATTAATTTATATGACGGATGTTGGGTTTGATGAGTTCACCTTATCCCTAACCCTATTGGAGCTCAAGATAGAAGAACCCAATCACATAGATTGCTACACCAAGAGATTCACTTTTAGTTTTGATGGGTTTTCACTATATACTGCTAGGCGTCACTGGTGGATTTTGGAAGCAATTAGAATAATTTTGATGATCGATCATTTTAATTGTATGAATCAGAAAAGTTCTGGTCCATCAAAAGATGTTTAGATGATATCAATGATAGAGATCATGACATGTCTCATTATCATATGAAACTAAACCTAACTGGGTCACACAAACATAGGTTTAGATTTGGATATCATCAATTGAGCTAACATAGTTCGATTGGTTTGGATTAGATCAAATCAGGTTCAAGGTAATCGTGCTAGCATACGATTGAGCCTGACTTCCTCATTCTATAATCTTTCTGATTCATGGCAACCAAGTCAAATTTGATTTGATAAATTTTTATATCTTGAATGAATTTATTTTCATCTGACTAGAACCAATCCAGATTAGATTAATTATAGAAATTAAATCCATTCCTAGTGCAATTGGACTAGGGTCAAAAGCTGACTTATTTGAGAGAATTGAGGGTCACCAGATCAAATGCTTCTAGAAATTTCTCTAGAAATCATTTTGCTTCAGTTTTTGGATATGTGATAGGGGTCAAGTAATTTTTTGGGTGTGCTAAATTTTGTGATTTATGGAGGTGCGTAGACTAGGTTTTGATAGAGTTTGATTTGGATCAAACTCTTAAGAGAAGAGTCTTAAGCGCAATGGACTCTTCCTTATCTACTCATAGCACCCCCTTTTTTGATTGCTTTTTGGTATGAAAACTAGATGAGATCTAATGCTCTACATGGAGAATAAGTCCTTGAGTCCCAATGATTAAAATAAAATAGTTATTTGGTCAACTAGGGACTCTATGTGGCATTGGGTTTAAGTATAAAATCCTTTCTCATGTCAAAGAAAAAAAACCATTGCATGAAATATTTTTCCATGCCCAAGTTGCTACCGTCCCTTCATATCCCAAGACCCCACTGATCCTCTCTCTCTCCCTCTTCTACATGCCAAAAGTTGGGCACAAATTAGAAAAGAAGGTCCAAGCAAATTGGCAAAAAGTTCAGCATCTACGTGACGATGTTCGTGAGATGAGGATGTTGCATTCAAGATCCTTTTGAAGGATCTATAGATTAGATTTAGATCTAATATTTAGAAAAAAAATTTATGAGGAGAAGACATCTAGAACTTGCTTGAGTGGATATTGGTAGAGGCCAGGCATCTGTGTGGCTCATTGTAGAACCTCAGGAACGATCAGGATCATCGTAGGATAATTAGATTACCCAATCAAGTATTTAAATTAAATTTGATTTAATTTTATTTTTAATTTTTAATATCAGATCATCTTGATTAGATCTGAGAACTCTTAGATCTGATCAGATCATAAAAAATTTTGTAGAAAAATCTATCTCAAATCTGATCAGATCTGGACAATCTTGTGGTGAAAAATTAGATTTTCCTTCAACGTTCCTATCGCCACAGCAGCAACCTTTGCTCTATTTTTGATGTGTAGGATCATCTTACAATCCCTTAGCCTTCTTCTTATTGGAATAATTGATACTACTTTGATATTAATAGTTATACCTATGGATGCTCGGAATCATAATCGTAGATGTGATCTCTTGCACGAACCGGGATGTTAATCCAGAAATATGAAGAAGAGCAAATGTTGATGATGGCACCTAGAGCTTGGCATTGGAATAAGAGAAAAGAGAGTTAGGAAAAAAAGCTGTATATTGATTCCACTATGTTATAAAGATTACATTACCTAGGTTTATATATCCCAGGGTTTTTGCTATACCACATGAATCTTAATAAATCCAAACTCCAGCTAAAAAACTCTCATAGGCTAACCCAATATATTAAAGCACTCACCAAGCCCATGTACACCCATGTCTCCCTTGCTCTCATCTCCTAGATCTAAACCCAACCCATACATATGTAAGCCATCTTAAGATCTTATTGGACCAGGCCTTAAGATCCAAATAAAAAACCCATCCAGTTCTGTTTGCCACCGTCAAGTCGACTCCGTCAGGAGCCGAGCTGGCTTGACTGCATCTCATCCGAACCCTATCTTCTATCTGCTTAAGACAACTGGCTTGACTGCACCTCGAGCCGACTTGGTCTCAGTCCGAGCTAGCTTGACTACGTATCCGAGCTAGCCCACTTGTGTGTCAGCCCTTTATCTTGACTGATTCTTCTTCTGGCATTGGTCCTTTGCTCCATCTTGTGTCCTAGGTTTTCAGAGCACCTACCAAGCCCCATCAAGATCCTCACACCTAAACCTCATAGCCTATGCTAGGACAACTCCTATCCTAGCCCTAGGATCATACATGTCCTAGTCTCCTAGAGCCAACACCCTGGCTCCTCCTGTGGCCCCCCAATGCTTGGGAGCACCACACCTAATTTTACAATCTCCACCTTGGTGTGTCTAAGCCTTGGGACACCTGGCAATGTTTCCTGTACTATCCTACTATCGATGCATGCCCTGATAGCCACTTATTCATACCTTGCCACTGCCATCTTTCTTTAGCTGCTGAGCTCTCTTTGAGGCTTATGGAATGACCACCTCCACCATTGAAGACCTTGTCTTTCACCTATGTACCACCCTTAGAGTTGTAGGTATCCTTCTGCTTGGCAGCCGCATTATTTATCTTGAACTTTTATGGAGAATCTGCAACAATCCTATGCTGATACCCACTGCATACCCTAACATGGTCTCCTCAAAACTTTGCTTATCCTTCCACACGTGCTGCTCCACCTAGAACTATGCATCTCCTGTGTTGGTGCTAGGATATTGGTCCTCCTACACTCCTCTGCTCTGAACTCATGTCAAAACTCTCTCTACTGATGAAGCTACCTCTACCAGATGCTCCACCTGAAATCAAAGTTTCCATGATGCCACAAAAGCTCACTCTATAATTGAGTCCCTCGAGGCCAACCATTTAACACTGTACTGCTAAGCCTGTCGCTGCACCTCGAACATAGTCACTGCTCCTTCGGACCCTCTGCACTATCTCGGATGCACTGCACCCCATAGGCTCCTCGAAAACCACCAAGAGCTCATCTGATTCTTTACCTTCAACAACTAAAATGATGGAATCTGACTTTTCTCCTCCCTTGCACTTCTTCCAAAGTGGATATTCTCACTTAAAATATCCTGCTTCACCACACTTGAAGTACTTCTTGGATCCCTTGCTGCCCCTTCGCTGATCCTTAATTCTTCTTCCCTTGCCTGGGCCTCTCTAACACTATGAGACCCTCTTGAAAGATCTTCCTCTTCATCATTCATTCCCGCTGCTCATTGGATCTTAGCACTGATACGATCTCCTTGTATACTAGTGTCTCCTTACCATATAGTAGTGTAGTTACCAATGGATCAAAGCTCCTTGGTAGCAAACATAGAAGCAATAAACTCTTATTCTTCTCTTTGAGCTCCATCCCAATGTTGAGAAAGTCTATGCTCATCTGGTTGAAATGCTCAATATGTCCCACAACATCCTTGCCCTCCTGCATCCGAAGACTATACAATTGCTTTTTCAGCACCAACTTGTTGCACATGTTCTTCCCCATGTACAACTGATATAATCTCGATCATAAACCCTTGGCTATCTTCTCCTCTAGCATGCCATATAGCATCTAATCTATCAAACAAGTTCTAATCATGGCACATATCCTTTTCTCCAAGGACTACTATTTCTTATCTATCATCTCTTCCAGCCTATCCTCCAAGGCCGAATCTAGCCTCATCTAAATCAATAGATCCTCCATCCTAATCTTCCACATCGTGAAACTATCCTTTCTATCAAACTTTTCAAATCCTACCTTCAACCAGCTATTCTCCATGATCAAATTGAATAAAAAAAAAAATCAATAGGTAGATCTAAAAATTATCTTGACTAAGGATGATGGATAGTACCCCTTTGATCTCTTCCTTCCTTATAAAGTCTGGAGAAAATCTTAGATCTGAACCTCGCTACTGCTCTCTACTGAAGCTTGATCTTCTTCCTCCTTTATGCTCAATCGAACTCTAATACCAAGTTTTGAAATAATCGGTACTACTTTGATACCAATTGTTATGCCTATGGCTACTCGGAACCATAGTCATAGATACGATCTCTTACAGAACCTCAGTGTTAATCTAGAAATATGAAGAAGAGCAAAAGTTGATGATGGCACTTAGGGCTTGGCATTTGAACAAAAGAGAAAAGAGAGAAGAGAGTTAGAGAGAAAAGTTGTATATTGATTCCACTCTCTTGTAAAGATTATAATATTTGGATTTATATACCCTAGGATTTCTGCTATACCACATGAATCTTGATAAATCTAAAGTCTAGCTAAAAAATTCTCCTAGGCTAACCCAATACATGAAAGCACTCATCGAGCCCATGTACACCCATGTCTCCCATGCTTTCATCCCCTGGATCCAAATCCGAGCCATACATGTGTTAGCCATCTTAAGACCTTATTAGACTAGGTCTTAAGACCTAAATAAAAAATCTCATCTAGTTTTGTTTGCTACCATCGAGCCAACTCTATCAAGAGCCAAGCTGACTCGACTACATTTCACCCGAATCCTATTTTCTATCTACCTGAGACAGCCATCTCAACTACACCCTAAGCCAACTCGATCTCAGCCCAAGTCAGCTCAACTACATTTCATCCGAATCCTATTTTCGATCTACCTGAGACAACCATCTCAACTACACCCTAAGCCAACTCGATCTCAGCCCGAGTCAGCTCAACTACGTATCTAAGCTAGCCCACCTGTGTGTCAACCTCTTATCTTGATTGATTCTTCTTCTGGCTTTGGTCCTTTGCTCCATCTTGTGTCCTAGATTTTTTGAGCACCTACCAAGCCCCCTTAAGGTTCTCATACCTGAATCTCGAACCTATGCAGGGCTACACACTGCCTTCACCCTAGGATAATTCTTGTCCTAGCCCAAGGACCACACCTATTCTAGTTTTCTAGAGTCAACACCCTGGCATAAGTGAGCACTAGATCCTGAAGCACCACACCAAATCCTACACTGCTATCCTTAAGATCCTGAAGTGCATAAGTAAGCACTAGATCTAGAGTCCAGCACCCAACTGGATGCAGAAGAAATTGTTAGATTTGTTTCTATGACAAGCATACCTTTAGAAGGTCCACCTTCCTTTTTGTTTTTCAAGGTTGCCAGGTAAGTTGGGCAATTCCACTTCATGCGGCCATCTGTGTTATAGTGGAAATGCTTTCCCTTTTCAATGGCTTTCTTCTTCAAAACTGCCTTCTTCTCCTTCTTGCCCTCTATTTTCTATTTCTTCATGGGCTTTTTCTTCTTTCTAATAGACTTTCTCTTGAAAAAAGTCTACTCAATAGCAAGCATAGAGCCTCTTGAACTCTTCAAAGTTTCCTCAATAGTGACCAGCATTTTTAACAGCTCAGCCAAGGTGCATTGGATCTTATTCATATGGAAGTTTATGATAAACTACCTATATAAATCAGTCAAGGAAAGCAGAATAAGGTCAATCTACAAGTCCTGATCTATGGATATCCCAAAATCCTCTAGATCTTTGATCATCATCAAACAGTGATTATCGACTGACTGCCCATCATGCATCTTCACTTTGAAGAGTCATTTGAACACTTCATAGTGAGCTACGCTGCTCTGCTAACTATATAACTCTTGTAGATGAGCTAGAATCTACTTGGCGATCTTTATGTCCTCATATTGGCATTACAATTCATTTGACATTGAGGCCAACATGTTGCAGCTGACCTTATTGTTATCATCTAGCCATTTTTCATGAAATGCTCTCTAGTCAGTGGTTAGACGGGCTGAAAGAGGGGGAAGGTCCTGGTCAAAATCATAGCCTATCTTTTCGAAACTCAAGACAATCTTTAAGTTCCTAAACCAATCCTTAAAGTTAGGTCCAGTTAACCTATTGGTCTCAAAGATTCTAGCTAGGGAATTGGAAGCAAACATTGTTCCTATAGAGAGTCAAAGATTCTATTTATATTTTATAATGGACTTATCAATATATTTAAAAAATTTTATTTTAAAAATAAATTTAGGCTTCCACTATCTTTTTAGATCTCTTACACTCTTCTGGTAGAGATACAAAAACCTCCATAATCAAAGATTTCTAGGAGATGCTGTGGTCTCATCGATTGGCTCACCATCTCATCTAACAATTATTGGTAATGAGTCAGCCAATGAGTGGATAACTTTTGTCCAATGTTTATCTAAATATAATGCAGCCAACTTTGGTCTCTAAGATATGAAGGCTTACCATATCCAAAATATTATCCCACTTTTTAGTTAAGTCAGACCCACCATTTGTATGAAATGGATCCATTATTGAGACTCTCACTATATCTAGAATATTAAGCCCAACCTCGTCTCCACCTCGCAGCACTCATGCCTAATAGCATGGTTACATCCTTCCGGTGCAACTGAACCACTGTATCCAGTCGAGAATAATTAATCCCGAGAAGAGCCCGCACAACTACAATGATGGAAGATCATAAGACTTAATATTTTATAAGAAGCTTTTATTTTGGTCTCATCCTTAATTAGTCATAACGGTTATGACTAACATGAAGAAAAAAGTCTAGAGTTTCTTATAGGTATTCTAAAACTTTTCAAAATTAGATTAGTGAAAGTAATAAATTAATCATATTAATTTATTAAAATATATAAATAAATCTTAGATTTAGAATCTAATAACATGATCTATACATGCAAATAAATCTAAAATTAAATACCAAATAAAGATAATGATGTTGATCATATCAACATCAAACCAAAACTCTTATGGGAGAAAGAGATCGAATCTCTTTTACCTTTCATAAGCTAAAAATTTTACTTGCTGATCTAAGGCTGAGGTCATCACTTTGAGCCACACATACATTCAACCACTACAGAAAGTTCACATGAAGCCACGATCGTTGATCCAAAGTCCAGCGACTGAAAATTAGTACAATATGCTAATACTGTGCTAATTCTTCTTCAAAGGTTGATGACAAAACTCTTTTTTTGATCAACTTGGACCTTCCAAAGCCCCAAAGAAGGGATGGGAGGATCTAAAAAAACTCTTTTTCTTCACCTTTTTCTCTCATAAAGATTATAGAAAAGGATCTAAGAGAAACCCTAAAGAAGACCTCTCTTCTCTCTTTCTTTTCTCTCACCTAGATACAACAACTTGTGTCTTTACAAAGCACCATGCTCAAAACCCTTTTGCACCCAAGCTTACCACACCCAAGCACTCTCTCTCAGATCTAAAACCTATAAAAATTTTATATTTTAACTTTCTTTAAATAGAAAGTTATGATAGAGTCCTTGTCTGTGTCAAAAACCTAGAAAGGCAAGTCCAAATTAAGTAATGATTGGGGCACCCAACTCTTAGGCGCCCCCTCCTTATTTTTTAGCATGAAAATCCTGAAAATTGTGCATAAATATCTTCTATTTTTCATGAAAAAACTAGATAAAAATCAGGTAGGTTGGCACCTCAAGAGGATGAGGAAAGTTGATGTGTGAAACTCTATCCAATAGAGTCCTAGGTTAAAACAACTTATTTATTTTGACCTATTCCATAACTAATTTCCTACTAAAAAGGTAGAAGGCACAAAAGGGGTATGGAGACTCTCTAAAAATAAAATTTTTCATGCAAATTCCAACAGAATTGGCATGGGGGGCATGGAAAGCAAGGTGGCACAAGATAGAAGAGTCCTAGTCACACTAAGACTTCAAGTTTTGATTTGATCCAACTTATTATTTAAATCCAATTAAATCAAAACTCATGCAACCTAATTAGAGATGATATTAGTTCAACTAAGAGTCTAATTAAATTAGATTAAATTTAATTTAAATTTAATTTAATTTTTAATTAAATTAGAAATTAGATGCACATAAGTCCTAATTGAATAGGAACTTGTTCTTGCTTGCAAATGGATTATCCAATAAATTGATTGGACTTGATCCAATCAAGCCCAAACTAAATCTAATTGAATCTTATTCAATTAGACTTAATCTATGCCCCTTGACTCAATCAAATTGATCCAATTAATAATTTGATTGCTAATCAATCCTCCTACAATACTTGCACTAGGTCAAACATCAATCAAATTGATTATTTGACTTTATAACAATTCTTAATCATTGATTAACCATCCGATCAGATTGAGACCTCTAATATATATGATCCCATAGGTTCAAACCTAAGTCAGTAGCATAGAAATAAATTTTTATATCAATCAAAGTAACCATCTAATAATGGTACCCAACAACTGGATAGGTCGAATGTGTAAAGCAACACTCTTAGAACCTATATGGATATGGTTTTCGTATAATTCATCTCCTTAATCTAAATACTCATAGGATGACTTAGAATTTAACTATCAACCCTAAATAGGTCATCCATATTGTATTTCAAAAATATCAAATCTATCTCATAAATTATCTTGGCCAAAATTTTGCTAAATTGAAATACAGCGATGCATTATCTCTAAACTCTTGGAGTGGTCAATCCCATCTTGATCACTCACCGACTTTACAAATACTTGACTATACCTAAAAATCTTTCGTTACTGAATTAAAAATTTAAGTAGTCCAGTACTAAAGCATAGTGAGTTGCTTTTAAGCCACCATGGCAATCTCAGGTCTAAGGGACACTTATATCTATATCCCATCAGAGCAATTCTTGATAGTAGAATACTCTAAAGTTGGTCACATTCAGTGACGATGTATCCATACATCTCACCTGTATGCCATACCAGTGTCTCCATACTTTTTAGTTAAGAGAATAATTAATCTATATGGCACACAACGACGTACACTCGATAAACGTTATCATCCTAATTACCAACATATCATTTGGTCATAAATAATTTAAGGACTAATCGATAAATCCTCTCTTTATCGAAACTAAATAGTCCTAAGAACTTCATCACAATATGAAGTTCATTTGAATATGTAGACTTATGATGAAAAATATTAAAATAAAATTTTATTTAATAATAAATTATTTATATTTATAAAATAGCATAACCGCTAATAGGCTAATGATTGGCTTTAGAATATATTTTTTAACAACTCCCACTTATCCTAAAGCCACTCGGTACACTATATAATATTCATCTTCAACTTATGATTATCGAACTCCTTTACCACCAAGGCTTTAGTGAAGGGATCGGCTAACTTCTCCTTTCCATCGATCTTCTGAAGGTTGATGTCACCTCAATCCATGATCTCCCAAACCATGTAGTAGTGATGCAGTATGTGCTTTGTCTGCTGGTGTGCTTTTGGTTATTTTGCCTGAGCAATGGCACTAATGCTATCATAGTAGAGCAGGCCGGACCATCTAGGGAGGATGCTACTTTAAGCTCGGTGATGAAATTTCTTAACCACATAGCTTCCTTCGCAGCATCGGATGTTGTGACGTACTCCACCTCGCATACAGAGTCTACCATAGTATGCTACTTAGAACTCTTATAGTAGATGGCTCCATCATTTAGGATAAAGATATAACCCAACATGCTTCTGCTATCATCATGATTAGATTGAAAGCTGGAGTCTGTAAATCCTACTAGTTTCAAATTTGACTCACCATAGATCAACCACTGGTCCTTAGTATTTCTCAAATACTTAAGGATGGTTTTCACCATCTTCTAGTGGTTCTCCCCTGAATCAGATTGGTATCTACTTACTGCTCCTAGTAAGTGTGCCATATCTGATCTCATACATGTTATGGCGTATATGATAGATCCCATTGTCAAAGTATATGAGATTCTACTCATACGCTCTCTTTCTTTAGGAGTTGTCAGATAATTCTTCTTAGAGAAAAAAATTTTATGACCTATCGAAAAATATGTTAGATATGTGTGCCTTAGAAATTAGAATTGACTGACACTTGTAATACACTTCTAGGGGTAAAATTATAATTTTGACTATAAATAACAAAATGGGTTATTTTCTATCACATATGTATGTTTAGCGTCTGTGATACATCCCTTGAGTTAATGGTAATGATAATTCTTATTTTCAAGAGTTGAAAATTTAAGATAAGAATTTTCATTATTAACTAATAAAATGCTCCTGACCGTAGGATCATCATGAGGATGGAGATTGATCCGAAAGGTTAGTATACAATTGCTTCTTTATAGTAAATGAATCTTGAGTCTATGGTGTGGAGTCATCAAAGTGAGAGTACAGATACTCGTTAGAGAACGAGGGCACTGATCGTGACCACCTCGAGTAGTCATAAGAAAGTCTACCTTCTCATCGATGACTGACTCGAAGCTGCAGTGGTGTGTCTGGTTCTTTGACCCGAGGTCATCGGTAGTTGACCTTGAGGGTGTTATAGTTTGACTATACCATAACTCAATTTTTTAGCCATTCAGAACCCTGAGGTGTATGTTGGCTATAGCATATTTATCGTAGGAAGTGGATTGTACCAAGATGAAATCTATCTACCTCGGTAGATGAGGAGCAGCTCTATGATGATCATGAGAATCAAACCCATAAGCCCATGGCCATGGCAGAGTAAAATAATAGAAAAAGTTTCTATTAAGGTTTTCACATCGGACTTGAATCAAATGATTAAATTGTATGATAGGAATTACGATTTGACCAGTTCACCTTAACCCTAATCTGATCGGAGCTCGAGATAAAAAAAATTAATCACACAGGTAGCTGCATCAAGAGGTTCATTTTCAATTTTGATGGATTGCCATTATATACTGCTAGATGTCACTGGTGGATTTTGGGAGCAATTAGAATGATTTAGATAATCAATCATTCTAGTTGTCTGAATTAGAAGAGTTCTGATCCATCGAAAGGAGTTTTGATGATGTCGATGATGGAGATCATGACATATCCCATTACCATACAGAACTGAACCTAACTGAATCACACAAACAAGGGTTTGGATCTAGATATCATTAATTAGACTAATCTAGTTTAATTGATTTGAA
>QRFJ01002811.1:0-24077 GCA_006176705.1 Cocos nucifera | reverse complement strand
TTGATTAAATTCAATTAGGTTCAAGAAATTCGTGCTAGCACACGATTGAGCCTAACGTTCTCCTTATATTATCATGAAAAGTTATCTTGACTGAGCCAAATGTGTTTGTGCTCACTCAGGTACCTTTACTTGGTCTGACTAGAGCTTGTCCAGATTAGAAAAGAATTATCTTAATTTATGAGATAAATTTGAGATAACACCTGCCATTTTTCATCATCTGCTAATTCTTGTCCATTGACTTTGGTCAAACATTGACCTTTGACCCTTGGACATCTGCCCATGTGTCATGCACTTATTGGAAAGCAGATAGGGGCTTGTCCCCTCACTAGAAATTGAAAAGAAGGGGGTGCATGCCTAGCATGGCTTGCGCCCATGGATAGGGATGCCTGGAGTTCCATGTGTTAGATATATGTGCCCTAGAAGCCAGAATTGGCTGACACTTATAATACACTTCTAGGGGCAAAATTATAATTATGACTATAATCAATAAAATAGATTATTTTCTATCACATATGTGTATTTAGTATCTATGATACATCTTTTGAGTTAATGGTAATGATAATTCATATTTTCAAGAGTTGAAAATTTAAGACATGAATAATCATTATTAACTCATAAAATGCTTCCAACCATAGGATCATCACAAGGATGGTGATTGATCCAAAATATTGGTGTACAATCGCTTCTCTTTAGTAGATGAGTCTTGAGTCTACGGTGTGGAGACATCGGAGTAAGAGTATAGGTACTCGTTAGAGAACGAGGGCACTGAGCGTGACCACCTCGAGTAGTCATTAGGAAGACTACCTTCTCGTCAATGATTGACTCGATGCTGTAGTGGTGTGTTTAGCTCTTTGACCTAAGGTGCATCGGTAGATCACCTTGAGGGTGTTATAGTTTGACTATACTATTACTCGATCTTCTAGCCACATGGAACCCTGAGATGTAAGTTGGCTATGACATGTTCATTGTAGGAACTGGATTGCATCAAGATGGAATCTATCTACCTCGGTGGTAGAGGAGCAGCCCTATAATGATCATGAGAATCAAGTCCAGAAGCCCATGGCCATGGCAGAGTGAAATAATAGAAAGAGTTTCTATTTAGGTTTTCACATCAGACTTGAATCGAATGATTACATCATATGACAGAAACTAGGGTTTGACGAGTTTACCTTAACCCTAATCTAATTGGGGCTCAAGATAGAAGAACTTAATCACACAGGTAGCTACACCAAGAGGCTTGCATTCAGCTCTGATGGGTTGCCACCATATACTGCTAGGTGTCACTGGTGGATTTTGGGAGCAATTAGAATGATTTAGATGATCGATCATTCTAGCTATTCGAATCAGAAGAGTTTTGATCCATCGAAAGGAGTTTCGATGATGTCAATGATAGAGATCATGACATATCCTATTACCATACAAAACTGAACCTAATTGGGTCACACAAATAAGGTTTTGAATCTGGTGATCATCAATTGAATTGGTCCAGTTCAATTGATCTAAATGAGATTCAATTAAGTTCAAGGAAATTGTACTAGCACTCAATTGAACCTAACGTTCTTCCTTTACTATCATAAATAAGTTATCCTGACTGAGCCAAAGGAGTTTGTTCTCAATCAGAGACCTTCATATGGTCTGACTGGAGGTTGTCCAAGTCAGAAAAGGTTGTCTAATTTTGTAAGACATTACCTACCATTTTTTATCACCTGCCATTTCTCGTTCTTTGACTTTGGTCAAAAGTCTACCTTTGACTGGTCAAATATTGACCATTGATATTTTGACTTTTGTCCACGTGTCATGCACCTATTGGAGAGTTGGTGGGGGCCTATCTCCCTACCAGAACCTGGCAAGGAAGAGGGCGCACGCCATCCTTGGCGTGTGCCCAAGTTGGAGGCGCCCAGGAGTCCTTGTTGGATAGGGACTCCATCTCCTTTTTAGATTCTGATTAGAGTTCTCCTAAGAACCAAGTTTGATTGATCTTAGGCACCATCTAAGGAGGAATCTAGGAGACTCTATTCCCACTAATCAGATTTAGATCTGATTTCATAAAGGATTGTGATTGGTTGGAAAGAAGAGGAGTTGGATCACACGTAGTCTATAAATAAGACCCTGCGCCCAACTCAAAGATGGATTGAATCATAATTCCCCATGCCCCAAGGCAGCCTCTCCCCTCTTCCTCCATGCCAAACCCACCTTCTCCCTCTCCTCTCCACGTCCAAAGTATTTGGATTCTTGGTTGGTGCGATCCAGACGAGAGAAAGCCGATTGAAAGCTAGAAGGCTGCACTGCTGCATAGGACAACTGCTGATCTTCGAAAATAGTTTTGAAGATCCTCTAGATCAGATCTAGATCTAATTTTTGGAGACATGATAGAGAAGAAGAGGATCTCCAGATCCAGTCCGAGTGAATACCGATAGAAGCCAGGCACTTGCGTGGCTAGATCCAGAACCTTCCGCTGCTCATAGGATCATCATCGGATAATAGGATTACCCACTTCAAGATAAATTAAATTTAATTTAGTTTATCTAAATTTATTTTAATTTCTAAAATAATAATAATCAAATTTAAAATATTTTACATCTGATTAGAATCAAAGAGAATATTTTTGAAATATATCTCTTGATTCGATCAGATCTGAACGAACCTGGTCCGGAAAATCAGGATTTTCCTTCAACTGTATTTAGAGCCATGGTTCTAAAGTATTTAGGTGATGAGTCAGTTGGTGAGACCGCACCACCCACTAGAAATCATCAATCGTGGAGATTTTCGCATCTCTACAGAGGGAGTGTAGGGATCCGAGAAAATAGTGGGAGCTAATTTGTTTAAAAATAAAATCCCTAAACAAATTGGTCAAGTCAAAATTACAGTATCTAACTAGAATCTTTGACTCTCTACAGGAAAATGTCTGCGTCCAACCCACTGGCACGTATCCTAGACACACATAGACTGACTGGACCCAATTATAAAGATTGGCTCAGGAACTACAAAATTATTTTGGGTTCAGAGAAGTTAACACATGTTTTGGACCAGGACCCTCCCACCTTACCAGCTCGTCCATCCACTGAACAGAGAGCGTCTCTGGAAAAATGGATTGACGAAGACAATAAGGCCAGATACTACATGTTGGGCTCGATGTCTGATGAGCTCCAGCGCCAACATGAAGATATCGGGACTGCTCGCCAAATGTTGGCTCACCTGCAGGAGATGTTTGGTGAACAGAGTCGCGCAGCCAAATATCAAGTCACGAAATGACTTTTTAAGGCTAAGATGCGTGATGGGCAGTCAGTCCAAGATCACTGTCTGACAATGATCAAGGACATGGAAGAGCTTGAGAAGCTCGGTGTGAAGTTGGACTTGGATCTGCAGAACGATATTATTCTGCAATCCTTGACTGATGCATATGGGCAATTCATCATGAATTACCACATGCATAAACTTCAAAATTCCTTGGCCGAGTTGATGAATATGCTGGTTACCGCTGAGCTTTCTATGAAAGGTTCTAAAGGCTCAGTTCTTGCTATGGAACGGACTTCTTCCAAAAGAAAGTCTTATGGAAAGAAAAAGAAGTCTGTGAAAAAGCAAAAGGTGGAAGGATCAAAGAAGAAGAAGGCAGAACCGAAGAAAAAGGTCGATGGCAAAGGAAAGTGTTTCCATTGCAACAGCGACGGCCATTGGAAGCGGAACTGCCCTACTTACCTGGCCACCCTGAAGAACAAGAAGGAAGGTCCTTCTGGAGGTATGCTCGTTATTGAGTCTAACCTTACGGTTTCTTCTGCATCCAGTTGGGTGCTTGACTCTGGTTCTAGTGCTCATCTGTGCACTTCTATGCAGGGTCTTGAGGATAGCAGGAGGCTGAGGGATGGAGACATGATCCTACGCGTCGGTAATGGAGCAAGAGTTGCTGCAGTAGCCGTGGGAACATACCCTCTTCGATTACCATCTGGTTTAGACTTAGTTTTAAAAGACTGTTATTATGTGCCTGCAGCTAGCAGGAATTTGATTTCTGTTTCATGCTTAGCACAAGAAGGTTATGTGATCACCTTCTTTAAGGACCATTGTAACATTCTTTATGAAAGAAATAAAATTGCAAATGGTTTCCTTGTTAATGGTCTTTATCAGTTGCATATTGATGTACCTGTTTTAACTATCGAGCAAAACGTGAATGCCAAACGACCTAGGGATAGTCCAAACGACAGATATCTATGGCACCTGAGATTAGGTCATATAGCAGAAGATAGGATTAACAAATTGGAGAAAAATGGGCTATTGAGTCCATTGACTTTTGAGTCATATCCAACTTGTGAATCTTGTCTTCAAGGCAAAATGACTAAACTCCCTTTTGTTGGACATGGGGAGAGGGCCACAGATCTCCTTGCCCTAGTACATACTGATGTGTGCGGCCCATTTGATGTGCCGGCTAGAGGCAATTTTGTCTACTTCATTACCTTTACCGATGATCTGTCTAGGTATGGGTATGTGTATCTTATGAGACATAAGTCTGAAGCCTTTTGAAAAGTTCAAAGAATTCAGACATGAAGTAGAAAAACAAACTGGAAAAACCCATTAAGGTTCTTCGATCAGATCGAGGAGGTGAATACCTTAGCCGGGAATTCCTAGACTATCTTAAGGAAAATGGCATAGTCTCTCAATGGACTCCACCAGGAACACCTCAACTCAACGGGGTTTCAGAACGGAGAAATCGGACTCTATTGGATATGGTTCGATCCATGATGAGCTTCACAGACCTCCCTGATTTTCTTTGGGGACATTCATTATTAACTTCAATCTATTTACTGAATAGGGTTCCCTCTAAAACCGTTCCTACCACACCGTATGAGATATGGCACGGTAAGAAACCAAGTCTGAGTCATCTCAGAATTTGGGGTTGTCCGGCTTCATGTCAAAAGACAACAAGCGGACAAGTTAGAGTTTAGGTCCTTTAGAGCTCGATTCATAGGATATCCTAAAGAGTCATTAGGATACTATTTCTACATTCCAGAAGACCACAATGTGATTGTGAGTCGACATGCCATATTTCTTGAAAAATAGTTTATTCAAGATAGTGGCATTGGAAAGCAGATTAAGCTTGATGAGAAAGTCTCACAAGCAGAACGAGCTAAGGACCAAGTGGAACCAAATCAGGTTGAGCCAATAAGAACACTACCTCCTCCACCTCGTAGATCGGAAAGAGTTTCCCGTCCCCCTGAAAGATACTTAGGTATTATTTCAGAGGATGTAGAGGAAATGTTCCTCATAGGTAATGGTGCTCATGGTGATGATCCCAAAACCTACAACGAGGCGATATCAGATATCGACTCCGAGAAATGGCTTGAGGCAATGAAGTCAGAAATTGACTCGATGCACTCAAACCAAGTCTGGACCTTGGTAGATCCACCAGAAGGTATAGTACCTATTGGGTGTAAATGGATCTTCAAGAGAAAGATTGGTGCAGATGGGAATGTGGAGACATTCAAGGCTAGACTGGTGGCAAAAGGTTATAGTCAACGTGAAGGCATTGACTATCAGGATACCTTTTCCCCGGTAGCTATGCTAAAATCCATCCGCACATTGCTTGCTGTTGCAGCCTATTTCGATTATGAAATATGGCAAATGGACGTGAAAACGGCATTCCTAAATGGATATCTTGAGGAAGATATCTATATGGAACAGCCGCTAGGTTTCACATCCAGTGATACTGATCACAAGGTTTGCAAGCTGCAAAGGTCCATATATGGACTTAAGCAAGCATCTCGGAGCTGGAACACTCGTTTCAATGATGTGATCAAAAAGTTTGGTTTCATCAAAAATGAAGAGGAACCATGTGTTTTCAAAAGGGTCAGTGGGAGCGCTGTTGTCTTCCTCGTATTGTACGTGGATGACATCCTCCTTATTGGGAATGATATTCCCATGTTGACATCAGTCAAGATGTGGTTGTCCAAGGAATTCTCCATGAAAGACCTAGGTGAAGCATCCTTTATTCTAGGAATTAAGGTCTATAGGGATAGACCGAATAGGATGCTAGGACTTTCACAGAAGATGTACATAGAGGAAGTACTAAAGAGGTTTAGTATGGAAAACTCTAAGAGGGGATTAATACCCTTCAGACATGGTATTCATCTTTCCAAGAAGATGTGCCCCAGCACACCTGAGGAAATAGAACGCATGAGCAAGATCCCTTATGCTTCTGCAATAGGGAGCCTCATGTATGCCATGCTATGTACACGACCTGATATAGCCCATGCTGTGAGTGTCACAAGCAGATATCAGTCAAATCCAGGTGAAGAACACTGGACTTCTGTGAAATGTATCCTTAAGTACTTGAGAAGAACTAAGGATATGATGTTGGTCTTTGGTAATGGAGAACTCCAAGTTCAGGGATACACAGACTCGGACTTCATGTCTGATATAGATGATCGAAAGTCGACATCTGGAAGTCTGTTTGTGTGCAATGGTGGAGCTGTCAGCTGGAAGAGTTCCAAGCAAACTGTGATAGCAGATTCCACCATGGAAGCAGAATATATAGCTGCATCAGAGGCTGCAAAGGAAGCATTCTGGTACAAGAAGTTTGCTGCAGAAATTGGAGTAATGCCATCAGATGCCATTCCTCTTTACTGCGACAACAATGGCGCCATAGCCCTTGCTAAGGAGCCGAGGTCTCACCAGAAGTCCAAGCACATTGAGCGGCGATATCATCTCATCCGCGATTACCTTGAGAAAGGTTACGTTGAGGTCAAGAGAGTCAACTCCGCAGATAATGTGGCAGACCCACTTACAAAGCCGTTGGGCCAGCAGAAGATCGAAGCCCACCTTGAGAAGATGGGACTTAGACTTGTAGCCAATTGGCTTTAGGACAAGTGGGAGATTGTTAGATATATGTGCCCTAGAAGCCAGAATTGGCTGACACTTGTAATACACTTCTAGGGGCAAAATTATAATTTTGACTATAATTAATAAAATGGGTTATTTTCTATCACACATGTGTATTTAGTGTCTGTGATACATCCTTTGAGTTAATGGTAATGATAATTCATATTTTCAAGAGTTGAAAATTTAAGACATGAATAATCATTATTAACTCATAAACAGCTCCCGACCATAGGATCATCACGAGGATGGTGATTGATCCGGAAGGTTGGTGTACGATCGCTTCTCTTTAGTAGATGAGTCTTGAGTCTACGGTGTGGAGACACCGGAGCGAGAGTACAGGTACTCGTTAGAGAACGAGGGCACTGAGCGTGACCACCTCGAGTAGTCATTAGGAAGTCTACCTTCTCGTCAATGACTGACTCGATGCTGCAGTAGTGTGTCTGGTTCTTTGACCTGAGATGCATCGGCAGTTCACCTTGAGGGTGTTATAGTTTGACTACACCATTACTCGGTCTCCTAGCCATATGGAACCCTGAGGTGTATGTTGGCTATAGCATGTTCATTGTAGGAACTGGATTGCATCAAGATGGGATCTATCTACCTCGGTGGTAGAGGAGCAGCCCTATGATGATCATGAGAATCAAGTCCAGAAGCCCATGGCCATGGCAGAGTGAAATAATAGAAAGAGTTTCTATTTAGATTTTCACATTGGACTCGAATCGAATGATTACATCATATGACAGAGACTAGGGTTTGACGAGTTCACCTTAACCCTAATCTGATCGGGGCTCAAGATAGAAGAACTTAATCACACAGGTAGCTGCACCAAGAGGTTCGCATTCAGCTCTGATGGGTTGCCACCATATACTGCTAGGTGTCACTGGTGGATTTTGGGAGCAATTAGAATGATTTAGATGATCGATCATTCTAGCTGTTCGAATCAGAAGAGTTCTGATCCATCGAAAGGAGTTTCGATGATGTCGATGATAGAGATCATGACATATCCCATTACCATACAGAACTGAACCTAACTGGGTCACACAAACAAGGGTTTGAATCTGGTGATCATCAATTGAACTGATCTAGTTCAATTGATCTGAATGAGATTCAATTAGGTTCAAGGAAATCGTGCTAGCACTCGATTGAACCTAACGTTCTTCTTTTACTATCATAAATAAGTTGTCCTGACTGAGCCAAAGGAGTTTGTGCTCAATCAGAGGCCTTCATATGGTCTGACTGGAGGTTGTCCAAGTCAGAAAAGGTTGTCTTATTTGTAAGACATTACCTGCCATTTTTGGTCACCTGCCATTTCTTGTTCTTTGACTTTGGTCAAAAGTCTACCTTTGACTGGTCAAATGTTGACCATTGACACTTTGACTTTTGACCACATGTCATGCACCTATTGGAGAGCTGGTGGGGGCCTGTCCCCCTGCCAGAACCTGGCAAGGAGAAGGGCGCACGCCACCCTAGGCGTGTGCCCAAGTTGGAGGCGCCTTAGGAGTCCTTGTTGGACAAGGACTCCACCTCCCTTTTGGATTCCAATCAGAGTTCTACTAAGAATCCAGTTTGACTGGTCTTAGGCACCCTCTAAGGAGGAATCCAGGGGTCTCTATTCCCACCAATCAGATTTAGATCTGATTTCACAAAGGGTTGTGATTGGTTGGGAGGAAGAGGAGTTGGATCACGCTTAGTCTATAAATAAGACCCTGCGCCCAACTCAGATTCCAATGCAATTAGAATAGAGATTTCCCATGCCCCAAGGCTGCCTCTCCCCTCTTCCTCCATGCCTAAACTTCTCCTCCTTCTCCTCTCCACGTCCAAAAGGAGTTTTGGACCTTGGTTGGTGCGATTCAGATCAAAGAAAGGCGATCAAAAATAAGAAGGCTGCGCTGCTGCAAAGGACGACTGCTCATCTTCAAAAGAGTTTTGAAGATCCTCCAGATCAGATTTAGATCTAATTTTTGGAGGTGTGATAGAGAAGAAGAGGATCTCCAGATCCAACCCGAGTGGATACCGGTAGAGGCCAGGCGCTTGCGTGGCTAAGATCCAGAACCTTCCGCTGCAATCAGGATCATCTACAGGGTAATAGGATTACCCAAATCAGGTAAATTAAATTTGATTTAATTTATCTTATTTTATTTTATTTATTAAAATAATAAGAATCAGATCTGAAATATATCAAGATCTGATTGGGATCAAGAGAAAAAATTTTGAAATATATCTCTTGATCTGATCAGATCTGGACGAACCTAGACCGGGAAATCAGGATTTCCCTTCAATTATCAGTCTGCTATAGGTGACCACACTATCGGATGGTTACGACTATCATTATTAATCTGCTACAGGCGACACCTCTTTCTATAATAAATTTCATGTGGCTCTGAGCAATTCACTACCGAATGGTTATGGCTGTCAGTCTATTACAGGCTCCGTCTATAAAAAGGGACCTTCCAGATTGTTAGGAATATGCATTCTTTCCACATGGATCGACGTGGATGCTGATGATTAGCCAAGCAATAAGAAAGTACTTCTTAGAGATCTTTATGAAAGCACAATCAAATAAATCAAAAAATAGAAAAGAAGAGATTTTCGAGGAAAAAGAGCTTTTATTTAGCACATTTCAGCACACTTACAATTTTGACCTATTTTCAGTATATATACTTTGCAAAGGGTCAAGTCCAAGCTCATAGAAAAACTTTTCAAACCCAAACAACCCATGTACACAAAATAATAACCCACAAAAACTGAGCTGGCCTAGTTTCAGACTGAGTCGGCTAACCTGCGATTGGGTCGGCTTAGTCCCAGTAAGCCGATCCAATTGTGTACCATGCCAACAGACCAAAAATGCTGCTCTCTATCTGAATTTTTCTCTAAGACCTAGCCGACCCAGTTCTGGACTGAGCCAACCTAGTTCCCAACTGAGTCGGCTTAGTTTCAGAGTGAGCCGGCCCAGTTTCTGAACTTTACTATTGAGACTGATTCTTCTTTTGGCTCACTTCCGTCTTTCCATGATCTAACTTCTCATCTTTCTAAGACTTGGTAGTGCCACTTCTGAGCTCACATTCTCTACCTTGGTGCTTCCAAGTTCTTGTGAACTCATCTCTTCTCAACAGATCGATCCATGCCATACATCTCTAAAAGCTGTCTTTAGGGAGTACCTTCGTGAGTGCATCAGACTAATTCTCCTTGGTATGGACCTTCATCAGTTTTACTTTACCTTCCTCCATCAGCTCTTTGATCCTATGGTACCTCACATCTATATGCTTTATGTGTGCGTGATAGACTAGATTCTGTGCCAACAACAGAGCACTCTGACTATCACTGAATAGTGTAACCTTACTCTACTCCATCCTCAACTCATCAATCAGCCTCCTAAGCCAAAGGGCTTTCTTTGTAGCCTTCGTTATCCCAATGTACTCGACCTCTATGGTAGATAAGATCATGATTGGCTGAAGGATTGATCTCCAAGACACCGATCCACCATATACATAGAAGAGGTATCCAGTAGTAGACCTCCTTGTATCAAGATCACCAGCATAATTTGCATCAATAAATCCTTCCAGAGGATCTGAACCTTCACACATCTTCACAGATTATTCTCCAAATTTTTCCAATTGCCCACCAAATACCAAACCATAATCCCTTATTCCATGCAGATATCTCAATATCCATTTCAATGCTTTTCAGTGTTTCTTCCCAGGGTTAGCCATGTATCTACTAACCGTGCTCATAGCATGTGCTATATCTGATCTATAGCACACCATAGTATACATCACACTACCTATAGCATTTGCATAAGAGATTCATTCCATGTACTCTCTCTTCTCTTCCAACTGGGGGTACTATAACTTGGAGAGAGAAATATGGCTCGGTAATGGCATCTCTGTAGGTTTGGCCTTCTCCATCCCAAACCTCTTCAGAACCTTCTGAACATACTTTTTTTATGACAAATTGAGCACTCTTTTACACCTATCTCTGCAAATCTCCAGTCCAAGGATTTTCTTAGCTGGACCCAAATCTTTCATCTCAAATTTAGATGATAATGCCCTTTTCAACCTTTTCACAGCATTCATGCTTGTATTGACTATGAGCATATCATCTACATACAATAATAGATATAGGGCATCCTTCTCATCTACATCCTTAATGTAGATACAATAACTATGTTCACATCTACTAAAATCCAGGCTCAAGATAAAGCTATCAAACCTTCGATACCACTAATGAGGAGATTGTATCAAGCCATACAAAGACTTTCTGAGTACACACACCTTTTCATCCTATCCCATCTCCATGAAACCATCTGGCTGCTTCATATAGATTCTTTCCTCCAAAGTCCCATGAAGGATGGTCATCTTTACGTCCATCTATTCCAATTCCATGTTATGCTGTGCCACTAGTGACAGCAAAACTCGAATAGATGTATGACGCACTATAAAAAAAAAAATTTCTATGTAGTCAATCTCTTTTCTTTGTGAGTATCCCTTTGCTACCGACCTTACTTTGAATCTGACTCCATCTTATTCTGAAGGTACTTCTTTTTTTGTGAACACCCACTTTGAGCCAATAGGTCGAGCACCCTCTAAAAGATCCACCAGCTGTCATGTCTGATTCTTCTTAAGTGATTCCATCTCTTCCATCATAGCCTACATCCATGAATCATGATCCTCACTCTCCATAGCCTCTACATAATTCTCTAGATCTCCATTAGCAGTGATGAGTGTATAGGAGATAACCTCATCAATGCCATATCTGACCAGTCTCTTAATAGTATGCTGGGGCTTGTGCAAAGCCACTCTCACTGGCACATCTCTGCCAGATGTCTGTGGCTGCTCTTGCACATCTATCTATATTGCCGATCCTTCATGCTGATTTTCAATCTGAGATAATATTTTTTTGCCCAGCTTCACCTCAATAGGAACACTCCTGTAAGTGGATGTAACCTGCATGCCATTATTCTCTAACTGGCCACCACTATTCACCTTTGTTTTTCCAGTTTCATCTATCCCAGACCTCCTCAAGATGCTTTTCTCATCAAAGACAACATCCCTACTGATCACTAATTTCTATGTCTGAGAGTCCCACAGTAGGTACCCCTTGACTCCTTGTGGATACCCTATGAATGTCATCTTTTGAGATTTTGGATCCAATTTGCTTCTCTCGATTGCCTCCACATGTGCATAGGCTGTGCAACTGAAGATTTTCAGGTGGCCAAGCTCCGCCTTCTTTCCACTCCAGACCTCTTCTGGAATGCCTCTATTTAGCTTATAATGAGGAGATCTATTCATAAGAAAATAAGAAAAAGTTAGAACATCACCTTAAAAGGACTTTGGGAGTGATGTCTATAGCCTCAAACTCCTTGCCTTCTCGATCAGTGTTCGGTTCATCCTCTCCATGACATCATTCTATTGGGGAGTCATCCTCACCGTGTAATGGCGTTTGATGCCATTTTTCTTACAATACCTCCTGAACTCTAGTATACTCTCCTCCATTGTCCGACCTCAGACACTTTACCTATCTTCCTGACTCGTACTCTACTTCAACTCTTCAAGCTCTGAATCGGGCAAACATCTCTGATTTTTTTTGATTAGATAAACCCATACCTTCCTTGAGAAATCATCAATGAAAGTAACAAAATATTTTGCCCTACCTCTAGCTGATATAGGAGCTGGTCCCCACACATCTGAGTGTATTAAATCCAGCACTCCCTCGCTATGCTTGATACTTCTAGCAAACTTCATCCTATGCTGTTTGCCAAAGATACATGACTCACAAAGATCTGTGCCCTCCTTCTTCAGGACTGAGATCATACCTCTTCTGCTTAGTTTTGTGAGCCCATGGTCACTCATATGATCCATCCGATATAAAATCTACTCCTTCTGTGCCGCTGCTTGCACCTCTGTACTATCATTTACCATTAAGCCTTCCATTCTGTAAAGATTGTTGCTCAGTCTTCTACCTCTCATCACCACCAAAGCTTCATTGAAAATTTTTAGACATCCACTCCCAGCCTAGCTACTAAAAGCATAACCCTACTCCTCCAAGTAGCTCAAAAAAATTAAATTTTTTTTCAACTTCGATACATGCCTGATATTTGATAATGTACGAATGATCCTGTCATAGATCCTCATCCTGATAGAGCCAATTTCAGCTACTTTACATGGGTGATCATCTCCAAAGCTGACACTTCCACCATCGACCTTCTGGTGGATAGCAAACTATTTCCGATGAGAAGTATAGTGGTGCGAGCATGCTGAATCTAATATCCACATAGTATCACATTCTGTGGATCCATCTGATACAACTAGCAGATCTTCTCCACTACTCACAGAAGCTGTATCACCTCCCTTGCTGGCCTTCCTTTTTTCTGATCTCAAAAAGGAACAATCTCTCCTCAGGTATCTAGGTTGATGACATTTATAATAGTTCAATGTCATCTTCCTTTGATCGCAAGACTTTGACTTGCCCTTGAATTTTCCTCTTGTCTTCTTCTTTGATCTTCCCTGTCTTTCGTTCATAGCTAAGATCTCAAACTTAGGGTCTTCCTTACAGATCTTTTTTCTTTGATCATTTGATCTGAGCACACCAATAATCTCTTCATAGTTTAGGATTTCCTTCCCATAAACTAGAGTTGTTATGAGACCATCATACGAACCTGGGAGAGAACATAATAGCAACAATGCCTGGTCATCGTCGATCTTCACATCCAAACTCATCATCTCAAAACACACCTGATTGAACCTTTGGATATGTGCAACAAGATCCCCGCCTTTGGGCATCCTCAGACTATACAGCTATTTCTTCAACCACAGCTTGTTCGTCATGTTCTTTCTCATGTATGTATTCTCTAGTCTCTCTTAGAGCCCCTTTTCCGTAGTCTCTATGCAAACCTCGGGCAAAACTTAATCGACCAAGCACATTTAGATTGTACTAAAAGTAATTTCCTTCAGCTCTTTCCAATCCTCAGCACTGATCTTTTTCGATCTTTCTTTTGTTAAGACCTTGTAGATCCTCTGCTGAACCAACAAGTCCTTTACTCTTTGCTGCCATAGGGTAAAGTTTTTCTTGCCATCGAACTTCTCAAAATCCATCTTAAATCTACTTGATCCCATGACTTCAAACAAGTCAAGAACAGATTTCTAACATCCTTCACGATCACACACCAGTAAAACTATCCTTCACAGAAGATCTAACTAGCCCTAGATCCTCTTTCCAAACTTCTGTATCGCCATTCCTCCATGTAAACAATCTCCACCTCAATCTAGAGACAACCATGAAGCAAACTAGAAGTTTTAGGATAAAACTTGGTGCAACAGATTCTGGATGTAGTAAATCCTAGGTATCTTCCTTCCTTCCATGCAACATCGCTCTGATACCAAATGTTGGAATTATATGCTCTTTCCACACAGATTGGCGTGGACGTCGGTGATTAGCCAAGCAACAAGAAAGTACTTCTTAGAGATCTCTATGAAAGCATGATCAAATAAATCAAGGAATAGAGAAGAAGAGAAGAAGAAATTTTTAAAAGAAAAGAGCTTTTATTCAACACATTTCAGCACACTTACAATCTTGACCTATTTTCAGTATATATACTTTACAAAGGGTTAAGCCAAAGCTCATAGAAAAACTCTCCAAACCCAAACAATCCACATACATAAAATAATAACCCGCAAAAATTGAGTCGGCCCATTTCAGATTGAGCCGGCTAACTTGCGACTGGGTCGGCTCAGTCCTAGACTAAGTTGACTGAGCCGACCCAATTATGTACCATGCCAACAGCCCAAAAATGTAACTCTCTATCTAGATTTTCCTCTAAGACCTAGCTGACCCAGTCCTGAACTAAGCCGATCCAGTTTTCAACTGAGCCGACTTAGTCTCAGAGTGAGCCGACTTAGTTTCTGAACTTTACTATTAAGGCTGATTCTTCTTCCAGCTTGCTCACATCTTTCCATGACCTGTCTTCTCATATTTCTAAAACTTGGAAGTGCCACTTCCAGCTCGCTCCCATCTTCTTCTCTTCTTCTTTATTTCTTAATTTATTTGATCATGCTTCCATAGAGATCTCTAAGAAGTACTTGATTGCTTGGCTAATCATCGATGACCATGTCGATCCATGTGGAAAGAGCATATATTTCCAACATTTAAAAGCTATGATGGAACCTCTGATCCGGTCGATCATCTGAAGGCCTTTCGGATCATGATGATGCTCCATGGTGCACCAGACGCCATCTTATGCTGAGCTTTTCCATCTATCTTAAAAGTAGCAATAAAAAATTGGTACTCGATGTTGAAGTCGGATACAATCTTCTTCTTTGATCAGATGAGCAATCAGTTTGTGGCTCATTTTGTTAGCAGTCGGCATCCCCATCGAGGTTCGAACTTTTTGATGAATATCAAGCAGAAGGAGGAGGAATCTATCCAGACTTATATCATCCAATTTAATACTGCTACATTGGAGGTCCAAAACCTAGACCAGTCTATTACAATGGCCACACTCAAGGGCAGCCTTTAGAAGAATAATTTGTTATTCTTCCTAGAGAAGAAGTACCCCAGGGACTTTGCTAATCTGCTAACTCGGGCTGAAGGATATGCCCGAGCAAAACAAGCCTTTAGGTTGAAGGATGAGAAAGCCGTAGGAGAGCAGCAGGCGGACGAGTCTAATAGACCCATCGCTGATGGAGGACTGAATAAAGTTCGACCGCACTCACGGACTCCCCCCAAGCACAAGCAAACCCAAACTTCTCCTCGAGCTCATCATCAAAGAAGCTTCGATAAAAGGGCGTGAAGAAGTTCTCCCCTTAGAAGGTTCTATAACTATGTCTCCCTTAATACTCTTAAAACTCAAGTTTTGATAGAAATTAAGAATCAGCTATCAAGACTAGAAGAATTATGATTTCCCTCAAACAAGCACAATCGAAGAAAGTGCTATTTATATCATGATGATCACGGCCATGATACTAAAGAATGCATTTAGCTCTAAGACGAGATCGAGGAGCTCATCAAGAGAGGTTGACTGAGTCGATTCCTCAAACGTCGGTCTGAAGCAAGAGAAGATCAGCCAAGGGTGCTGCTGTAGCTAGAACCACTAATGAGGAAAGCACAACAAGAAGATCAACCACCTCTCGGCATCATCAATACTATCTCTAGGAGACTTAGTACTTCAACGAGCCACCATCTCTCTGCCTCAAAGTTAGAAAAACCTTGCCCCAAATTGGAAAGGCCTATATGAAATAGAGGAGGTCATCCAGCCCAAAACTTATCACCTGAAGGAGCTCGGAGGAATAATGCTCCCACGATCTTGAAACTCAGAAAGTCTGAGAATGTACTGCCAGTAATTTTTCTTTAATATAACTCCATTTCAACATTATTATTTCTTGGTGCAAAAACTATGTGATGATAGGAAAGAAGCAATCAAAAGTGATCATGTTAGCAACAGGAGGAGAATCTCATCTTAACATGAGCAAGTCGAAGACCTTCAGTTATTTAAGATAAGAGAAGAGAAGAGGCCCTGATAATGGTCCTAATGTGCCCCTATAGCTCGTTAGAAATAGAAGGAGAACCTCATCCTAACATGAGCAAAGTCGAAGGCCTTATTTATTTTAGATAAGATGATAAGAGAGGCCTCAACAATGGTCCTAATGTGCCCCTATAGTCTGTTAGGAATAGAAGGAGAACCTCGTCCTAACATGAGCAAAGTTGAAGACCTCATCAATATAGGACAAGATGGAGGGAGAGGCCCTACCGATGATCCTAACGTACCCCCGTAAGCCATGTTAAGAATAGAAGGAAAGCCTCATCCTAACATGAGCAAAAGTCGGAACCTCATAGACCAAAGACGTGAAAAAGGAAGAAGCTTGGATGAGAATCCCTACATGTGCTTTTCCACAACAATCTGACTACGTCAAATGCAAAAAGCAAAATTTTATCCTGGTTTGCAAGAGAGGTCCAAGTTCGACATCCATAACAGGCCCAGCATCCATAATGAACTTGGCATCTACAACAAGCAACAAGCGCGGGAACCCAGGACCAGACTTTGGTCATTGCCTTTTTTACTCTCTTCCTTCAAAATTCGAACTCGGAATCAAAATCCTTCAACCTTGGCTAGAGATAAGATCTTCCTCGAGCTCCAACCTTAACAGGAGATAAGATCTTCTTCAATCTCAGCTGGAGATAACATCTTCCCCGAGCTTCAGAAGATAAGATCTCCTTCGATCTCGGTTAGAGATAAGATCTCCTCCGAGCTTTAGAAGATAAGATCTCCTTCGACCTCGACTGGAGATAAGATCTTTCTCAAGCTCCAACATCAATAGGAGATAAGATCTTCTTCGATCTTGGCTGGAGATAAGATCTCCTCCGAGCTCCAACCTCAATAGGAGATAAGATCCCCTTCGACCTTGGCTGGAGATAAGATCTCCTCCGAGCTTCAGAAAATAAGTGTTAGATATGTGTGCCCTAGAAGTCAGAATTGGCTGACACTTGTAATACACTTCTAAGGGCAAAATTATAATTTTGACTATAAATAATAAAATGGGTTATTTTCTATCATATAAGTATATTTAGTATCTATGATACATCCCTTGAGTTAATGGTAATGATAATTCATATTTTCAAGAGTTGAAAATTTAAGAGATGAATTTTCATTTATTAACTCATAAAATGCTCTTGACCATAGGATCATCATGAGGATGGTGATTGATCCGGAAGGTTAGTGTACAATCACTTCTTTATAGTAGATGAGTCTTAAGTCTATGGTGTAAAGATGTCAGAGCGAGAGTATGGGTACTCATTAGAGAATGAGGGCACTGAGCGTGACCACCTTGAGTAGTCATAAGAAAGTCTACCTTCTCATCGATGACTGACTTGATGCTGCAGTGGTGTGTCTGGTTCTTTGACCTGAGGTGCATCGACAGTTCACCTTGAGGGTGTTATAGTTTGACTACACCATAACTCGATCTCCTAGCCATTCGAAATCCTGAGGTGTATGTTGGCTATAGCATGTTCATTGTAGGAATTGGATTGCATCAAGATGGAATCTATCTACCTCGGTGGATGAGGAGCAGCCCTATGATGATCATGAGAATCAAGTCCATAAGCCCATGGCCATGGTAGAGAGTGTGAATAATAGAAAGAGTTTCTATTAAGGTTTTCACATCGGACTTGAATCGAATGATTAAATCATATGATAGAAATTAGGGTTTGATGAGTTCACCTTAACCCTAATCTAATCAGGGCTCAAGATAGAAGAACTTAATCACATAAGTAGCTGCACGGAGAGGTTCATTTTTAGTTTTGATGGATTGCCACCATATGCTGCTAGGTGTCACTAGTGGATTTTGGGAGCAATTAGAATGATTTAGATGATCAATCATTTTAAGTTGTCTGAATTAGAAGAGTTTTGATCCATCGAAAGGAGTTTCGATGATGGAGATCATGACATATCCCATTACCATACAGAACTGAATCTTACTGGGTCACACAAACAAGAGTTTGGATCTGGATATCATCAATTGGACTAACCCAATTTAATTGATTTGAACAAGATTCAATTAGGTTCAAAAAAATCATGCTAGCACATGATTGAGCCTAACATTCTCCTTTTTCTATCTTAAAAATTGTCTTGACTGAGTCAAATGAGTTTGTGCTCACTCAGGTACCTTTACCTAGTCTAGCTGGAGCTTGTCCAAGTCAAAAAAGGATTGTCTTAATTTATGAGATAAATTTCAGACAACACCTACTATTTTTCATCATCTGCTAATTCTTATACTTTAACTTGATCAAATGTTGGCCTTTGACCCTTGGACATCTGCCCATGTGTCATGCACTTATTCAAGGAAAATTCTGATTTTTCAGACTAGGTTCATTCAGATCTGATTGGATCAAGAGATATATTTCAAAAAATTTTTTCTTTAATCCAAATCAGATCTAGAATATTTTAGATCTGATATTTATTATTTTAATAATAAAAATAAAATATAGATAAATTAAATCAAATTTAATTTACCTTGATGTAGGGTAATCCTATTACCCATTGATGATCCTGTAAGCAGCGGAAGGTTCTGGATCTAGCCACGCAAGTGCCTAACCTCTATCGATATCCACTCAGGCTAGATCTAGAGATCCTCTTCTTCTCTATCACATCTCCAAAAATTAGATCTGGATCTGATCTGAAGGATCTTCAAAATACCTTTCGAAGATCAGCAGTTATCCTTTGCAGCAGCGCAGCCTTCTAGTTTTCTATCATCTTTCTCTCGTCTGGATTGCACCAACCTGGATCCCAAACACCTTTGGGCATGAAGAGGAGAGGGAGAAGATGGACTTGGCATGGAGGAGGAGGAGGGAGGTAGTCTTGGGGCGTGGGATTTTTCAATTCAATTTCAGATACACCTTGAGTTGGGTGCAGGGTCTTACTTATAGACTATGCGTGATCTAACTCCTTTTCTTCCCAATCAATCACAACCCTTTATGAAATCAGATCTAAATCTGATTGGTAAGAATAGAGTCCCTTGGATTCATCCTTAGGTGGCACCCAAGACCAGTCAAACTTGGTTCTTAGGAGAAGTCTAATCGAAATCCAAAAAAGAGATGGAGTCCCTATCCAACAGAAACTCCTGGGCACCTCCAGCTTGGGCACACGCCAAGGGTGGCGTGCACCCTCCTCCTTGACAGGTTTTGATAGGGGACAAGCCCCCACCAGCTCTCCAATAGGTGTGTGACATGTGGACAGAAGTCAAAGTGTCAATGGTCAACATTTGACCAGTCAAAGGTCAATTTTTTGATCGAAGTCAAAGGACGAGAAATGGCTGGTGATCAAAAATGATAGATATTGTCTTACAAAATAAGACAACCCTTTTCTAACCTAGACATGCTCCAGTTAGACCAAGTGAAGGCCTCTGATCGATCACAAACTCCTTTGGCTCAGTCAGGACAACTATTTATGATAGTAAAAGAAGAACGTTAGGTTCAATCGAGTGCTAGCACGATTTCCTTGAACCTAATTGAATCTCATTTAGATCAATTGAACTGGATCAGTTCAATTGATGATCACCAGATTCAAACCTTTGTTTGTGTGACCCAGTTAGGTTTAGTTCTGTATGGTAATGGGATATGTCATGATCTCTATCATCAACATCATCGAAACTCCTTTCGATGGACCAAAACTCTTCTGATTCGAACAACTAAAATGATCGATCATCTAAATCATTCTATTTGCTCCCAAAATCCACCAGTGACACCTAGCAGTATATGGTGGCAATCCATCAGAGCTGAATGCGAATCTTTTGGTGTAGCTACCTATGTGATTAAGTTCTTCTATCTTGAGCTCCGATCAGATTAGGATTAAGGTGAACTCGTCAAACCCTAGTTTCTATCATATGATGTAATCATTCGATTTAAGTCCGATGTGAAAACTTAAATAGAAACTCTTACTATTATTTCACTTTACCATGGCCATGGGCTTTTGGACTTGATTCTCATGATCATCATAGGGCTACTCCTCTACCACCGAGGTAGATAGATTCCATCTTTGATGCAATCCAGTTTCTACAATGAACATGTTATAGCCAACATACACCTCAGAGTTTCGCATGGCTAGGAGATCGAGTTATGGTGTAGTCAAACTATAACACCCTCAAGATGAACTATCGATGCATCTCAGGTAAAAGAACTAGACACACCACTACAGCATCGAGTCGGTCATTGACGAGAAGGTAGACTTCCTAGTGACTACTCGAGGTGGTCATGCTCAGTGCCCTCGTTCTCTAAGAGTATCTGTACTCTTACTCTGGTGTCTCCACACCATAGACTCAAGACTCATCTACTAAAGAGAAGCGATTGTACACCAACCTTTTGGATCAATCACCATCCTCATGATGATGCTATGGTCGGAAGCATTTTATGAGTTAATAATGATTATTCATGTCTTAAATTTTTAACTCTTGAAAATATGAATTATCATTACCATTAACTCAAAGGATGTGTCACAGACACTAAATACACATATGTGATAGAAAATAATCCATTTTATTGATAACAATCAAAATTATAATTTTTCCCCTAGAAGTGTATTACAAGTGTCGGCCAATTTTGGCTTCTAGGGTACATATATCTAACAATCTCCCACTTGTCCTAAAGCCAATTAGCTATAAGTCTAAGTCCCATCTTCTCAAGATGGGCTTCGAATTTTTATTGTCCCAAGGGCTTTATAGGTGGGTTTGCCGCATTGTCTACGGAATTGACTCTCTTGACCTCGACGTAATCTTTCTCGAGGTAATCACGGATGAGGTGGTATTGCCGCTCAATATGCTTGGACTTCTGGTGAGACCTTGGCTCCTTAGCAAGAGCTATGGGGCCATTATTGTCGCAGTACAGAGGAATGGTATCTGATGGCATTACTTCAATTTCTGAAGCAAACTTTTTGTACTAGAATGCTTCCTTCGTAGCCTCTGATGCAGCGATATATTCTGCTTTCATGGTGGAATCTGCTATCATAGTTTGCTTGGAACTCTTCCAACTGAGAGCACCACCATTGCATAGAAATAGACTCCCAGATGTCGACTTTCGATCACCTACATCGAATATGAAATCTGAGTCTGTGTATCCCTGAACTTGGAGTTCTTCATTACGAAAGATCAACATCATATCCTTAGTTCTTCTTAAATACTTAAGGATACATTTCATAGAAGTCCAGTGTTCTTCACCTGGATTTGACTGATATTTGCTTGTGACACTCACAGCATGGGCTATATCAGGTCATGTACATAGCATGGCATACATGAGGCTCCCTATTGCAGAAGCATAAGGGATCTTGCTCATGCGTTCTATTTCCTCAGGTGTGCTGGGGCACATCTTCTTGGAAAGATGAATACCATGTCTGAAGGGTATTAATCCCCTCTTAGAGTTTTCCAAACTAAAACCTCTTTAGTACTTCCTCTATGTACATCTTCTGTAAAAGTCCTAGCATCCTATTCGGTCAATCCCTATAGACCTTAATTCCTAGAATAAAGAATGCTTCACCTAGGTCTTTCATGGAGAATTTCTTGGACAACCATATTTTTGACTTTCATCATCATGGGAATATCATTTCCAATAAGGAGGATGTCATCCACGTACAGTACGAGGAAGACAACAGCGCCCCCACTGACCTTTTTGAAGACACACGATTCCTCTTCATTTTTGATGAAACCAAACATTTTGATCACATCATTGAAATGAGTGTTCCAGCTCCAAGATGCTTGCTTAAGTCCATATATGGACCTTTGCAGCTTGCAAACCTTGTGATCAGTATCATTGGATGTGAAACCTAGCGGCTGTTCCATATAGATATCTTCCTCAAGATATCCATTTAAGAATGTCGTTTTTACATCCATTTGCCATATTTCATAATCGAAATAGGCTGCAATGGTAAGCAATGTGCCAATGAATTTTAGCATAGCCATCGGGAAAAAGGTATCCTGATAGTCCATGCCTTCGCATTGACTATAGCCTTTTGCCACTAATCTAGCCTTGAATGTCTCCACATTTCCATCTGCACCAATCTTTCTCTTGAAGATTCATTTACACCCAATAGTTACTATACCTTTTGGTGGATCTACCCGAGGTCTAGACTTGGTTTGAGTGCATTGAGTCAATTTTTGACTGCATTGCCTCTAGCCATTTTTCAGAGTCGATATCTGATATCACCTCGTTGTAGATTTTGAGATCATCACCATGAGCACCATTACCTACGAGGAACATTTTTTCTATGTCCTCTGAAATAATACCTAAGTATCTTTCAGGGGGACGGAAAACTCTTTCCGATCTACGAGGTGGAGGAAGTAGTGTTCTTATTGGCTCAACTTGATTTGGTTTCAATTGGTCCTTAGCTCGTTGTACTTATGAGACTTTCTCATCAAGCTTAATCTACTTTCCAATGTCGCTATCTTGAATAAACTATTTTTCAAGAAAGATAGCATATCGACTCACAATCATATTGTGGTCTTCTAGAATGTAGAAATAGTATCCTAATGACTCTTTAGGATATCCTATGAATCGAGCACTGACGGACCGAAACTCTAACTTGTCTGCTTGTTATCTTTTGACATGAGCCGGACAACCCCAAATTTTGAGATGACTTAGACTTGGTTTCTTACCGTGCCATATCTCATACGGTGTGGTAGGAATGGTCTTAGAGGGAACCCTATCTTCTGCTATATGACCTAATCTTAGGTGCCATAGATATCTATCGTTTGGACTATCCCTAGGTCGTTTGGCTTTCACGTTTTGCTCGATAGTTAGAATAGGTACATCAATATGTAGCTGATAAAGACCATTAATATGGAAACCATTTGCAATTTTATTTTTTTCATAAAGAATGTTACAATGGTCCTTAAAGAAGGTAATCACATAGCCTTCTAGTGCTAAGCATGAAATAGAAATCAAATTCCTGCTAGCTGTAGGCACATAATAACAGTCTTTTAAAACTAAGTCTAAACCAGATGGTAATCGAAGAGGGTATGTTTCCACCGCCGCCACTGCAGCAACTCTTGCTCTATTATCGACGCGTAGGATCATGTCTCCATCCCTCAGCCTCCTGCTATCCTCAAGATCCTGCATGGAAGTGCACAAATGAGCACTAGAACCAGAGTCAAGCACCCAACTGGATGCAGAAGAAACCATAAGATTAGACTCAATAACGAGCATACCTCCAGAAGGACCTTCCTTCTTGTTCTTCAGGGTGGCCAGGTAAGTAGGGCAGTTTCACTTCCAATGGCCATCACTGTTGCAATGGAAACACTTTCCTTTGGCAGCGGCTTTCATCTTCGGCTCTGCCTTCTTCTTCTTTGCTCCTTCCACCTTCTGCTTTTTCGCAGACTTCTTTTTCTTTCCATATGACTTTCCTTTAGAAGAAGTCCATTCCATAGTAAGGACTGAGCCTTTAGAACCTTTCATAGAAAGCTTAGCAGTAACCAGCATATTCATTAATTCGACCAAAAAATTTTGAAGTTTATACATGTGGTAATTCATGATGAATTGTCCATATACATCAGTCAAGGATTGCAGAATAATATCATTCTGCAGGTCCAAGTCTAACTTTACACCGAGCTTCTCAAGTTCTTTCATGTCCTTGATCATTGTCAGATAGTGATCTTGGACTGACTGCCCATCATGCATCTTAGCCTTAAAAAGTTATTTCGTGATTTGATTATTTGGCTGCCACGGAATCCTCTCTTTCT
>QRFJ01002810.1:258613-319968 GCA_006176705.1 Cocos nucifera | reverse complement strand
TCATTTCAGTAAACTATCATCCGTTATCTGTTATAAAAGTTTGGGGCAGACCAAATCGATAGATGATTGACTTTCAGACAAAGTCCTGCTCATTGGTCTTAGTAAATTTTGCTAATGATTCGGCCTCGACCTATTTGGTGAAGTAGTCGATCACAACTAGGAGAAACTTTCATTATCCGGATGCCATTGAAAAGAGGCCAAGTATATCCATTCCCCATTGCACAAATGGCCAAGGTGCGCTTAGTGAAGTAAGCTCAGAAGTCGGCTATCTTTGTATGCTTGTATTGAAGGAAAACATTAATTTCTCGGACCAGGTTCATTCAGATCTGATTGGATCAAGAGATATATTTCAAATTTTTTTCTCTTTGATTCAGATCAGATCTAAGATATTTCAGATTTGATCTTTATTATTTTAATAATTAAAATAAATTTAGATAAATTAAATTAAATTTAATTTATCTTGATGTAGGATAATCCTATTACCCGTTGATGATCCTATAAGTAGCGGAAGGTTCTGGATCTAGCCACGCAAGTGCCTGGCCTCTACCAGTATCTACTCAGATTGGATCTGGAGATCCTCTTCTTCTCTATCACGTCTTCAAAAATTAGATCTGAATCTGATTTGGAGGATCTTCAAAACATCTTTCGAAGATCAGTAGTTATCCTTTGCAGCAGTGCAGCCTTCTAGCTTTCTGTCGCCTTTCTCTCATCTGGATTGCACCAACTTGGATCCCAAACCACTTTGGCATGGAGAGGAGAGGGAGAAGATGGGCTTGGCATGGAGGAGGAGGAGAGAGGCAGCCTTGGGCATGGGAATTTTCAATGCTTTTTGAGTTGGGCGCAGGGTCTTATTTATAGACTATGCGTGATCCAACTCCTCTTCTTCCCAACCAATCACAACCCTTTGTGAAATCAGATCTAAATCTGATTGGTGGGAATAGAGTCCCCTGGATTCCTCCTTAGAGGGCGCCTAAGACCAGTCAAACTTGGATTCTTAGGAGAACTCTAATTGGAATCCAAAAAGGAGATGGAGTCCTTGTCCAACAAGGACTCCTAGGCGCCTCCAACTTGGGCACACGCCAAGGGTGGCGTGCGCCCTCCTCCTTGCCAGGTTCTGGCAGGGGGACAAGCCCCCACCAGCTCTCCAATAGGTGCATGACATGTGGTCAAAAGTCAAAGTATCAATGGTCAACATTTGACCAGTCAAAGGTCAGACTTTTGACCAAAGTCAAAGAACAAGAAATGGCAGGTGACCAAAAATGGCAGGTAATTGTCTTACAAAATAAGACAACCTTTTCTGACTTGGACAACCTCCAGTCAGACCATATGAAGGCCTCTGATTGAGCACAAACTCCTTTGGCTCAGTCAGGACAACTTATTTATGATAGTAAAAGAAGAACGTTAGGTTCAATCGAGTGCTAGCACGATTTTCTTGAACCTAATTGAATCTCATTCAGATCAATTGAACTAGATCAGTTCAATTGATGATCACCAGATTCAAACCCTTGTTTGTGTGACCCAGTTAGGTTCAGTTCTGTATGGTAATGGGATATGTCATGATCTCTATCATCGACATCATCGAAACTCCTTTCGATGGATCAGAACTCTTCTGATTCGAACAGCTAGAATGATCGATCATCTAAATCATTCTAATTGCTCCCAAAATCCACCAGTGACACCTAGCAGTATATGGTGGCAACCCATCAGAGCTGAATGCGAACCTCTTGGTGCAGCTACCTGTGTGATTAAGTTCTTCTATCTTGAGCCCCGATCAGATTAGGGTTAAGGTGAACTCGTCAAACCCTAGTCTCTGTCATATGATGTAATCATTCGATTCGAGTCCAATGTGAAAATCTAAATAGAAACTCTTTCTATTATTTCACTCTGCCATGGCCATGGGCTTCTGGACTTGATTCTCATGATCATCATAGGGCTGCTCCTCTACCACCGAGGTAGATAGATTCCATCTTGATGCAATCCAGTTCCTACAATGAACATGCTATAGCCAACATACACCTCAGGGTTCCATATGGCTAGGAGACCGAGTAATGGTGTAGTCAAACTATAACACCCTCAAGGTGAACTGCCGATGCATCTCAGGTCAAAGAACCAGACACACTACTGCAGCATCGAGTCAGTCATTGACGAGAAGGTAGACTTCCTAATGACTACTCGAGGTGGTCACGCTCAGTGCCCTCGTTCTCTAACGAGTACCTGTACTCTCGCTCCGGTGTCTCCACACCGTAGACTCAAGACTCATCTACTAAAGAGAAGCGATTGTACACCAACCTTCCGGATCAATCACCATCCTCGTGATGATCCTATGGTCGGGAGCATTTTATGAGTTAATAATGATTATTCATGTCTTAAATTTTCAACTCTTGAAAATATGAATTATCATTACCATTAACTCAAAGGATGTATCACAGACACTAAATACACATATGTGATAGAAAATAACCCATTTTATTGATTATAGTCAAAATTATAATTTTGCCCCTAGAAGTGTATTACAAGTGTCAGCCAATTCTGGCTTCTAGGGCACATATATCTAACAATCTCCCACTTGTCCTAAAGCCAATTGGCTACAAGTCTAAGTCCCATCTTCTCAAGGTGGGCTTCGATCTTCTGCTGGCCCAACGGCTTTGTAAGTGGGTCTGCCACATTATCTGTGGAGTTGACTCTCTTGACCTCGACGTAATCCTTCTCGAGGTAATCGCGGATGAGGTGGTATCGCCGCTCAATGTGCTTGGATTTCTGGTGAGACCTCGGCTCCTTAGCAAGGGCTATGGCGCCATTGTTGTCGCAGTATAGAGGAATGGCATCTGATGGCATTACTCCAATTTCTGCAGCAAACTTCTTGTACCAGAATGCTTCCTTCGCAGCCTCTGATGCAGCGATATATTCTGCTTCCATGGTGGAATCTGCTATCATGTTTGCTTGGAACTCTTCCAGCTGACAGCACCACCATTGCACACAAACAGACTCCCAGATGTCGACTTTCGATCATCTATATCGGACATGAAATCCGAGTCTGTGTATCCCTGGACTTGGAGTTCTCCATTACCAAAGACCAACATCATATCCTTAGTTCTTCTCAAGTACTTAAGGATACATTTCACAGAAGTCCAGTGTTCTTCACCTGGATTTGACTGATATCTGCTTGTGACACTCACAGCATGGGCTATATCAGGTCGTGTACATAGCATGGCATACATGAGGCTCCCTATTGCAGAAGCATAAGGGATCTTGCTCATGCGTTCTATTTCCTCAGGTGTGCTAGGGCACATCTTCTTGGAAAGATGAATACCATGTCTGAAGGGTATTAATCCCCTCTTAGAGTTTTCCATACTAAACCTCTTTAGTACTTCCTCTATGTACATCTTCTGTGAAAGTCCTAGCATCCTATTCGGTCTATCCCTATAGACCTTAATTCCTAGAATAAAGGATGCTTCACCTAGGTCTTTCATGGAGAATTCCTTGGACAACCACATCTTGACTGATGTCAACATGGGAATATCATTCCCAATAAGGAGGATGTCATCCACGTACAATACGAGGAAGACAACAGCGCTCCCACTGACCCTTTTTGAAAACACATGGTTCCTCTTCATTTTTGATGAAACCAAACTTTTTGATCACATCATTGAAACGAGTGTTCCAGCTCCGAGATGCTTGCTTAAGTCCATATATGGACCTTTGCAGCTTGCAAACCTTGTGATCAGTATCACTGGATGTGAAACCTAGCGGCTGTTCCATATAGATATCTTCCTCAAGATATCCATTTAAGAATGCCGTTTTCACGTCCATTTGCCATATTTCATAATCGAAATAGGCTGCAACGGCAAGCAATGTGCGGATGGATTTTAGCATAGCCACTGGGGAAAAGGTATCCTGATAGTCAATGCCTTCGCGTTGACTATAACCTTTTGCCACCTAGTCTAGCCTTGAATGTCTCCACATTCCCATCTGCACCAATCTTTCTCTTGAAGATCCATTTACACCCAATAGGTACTATACCTTCTGGTGGATCTACCAAGGTCCAGACTTGGTTTGAGTGCATCGAGTCAATTTCTGACTTGCATTGCCTCTAGCCATTTCTCGGAGTCGATATCTGATATCGCCTCGTTGTAGGTTTTGGGATCATCACCATGAGCACCATTACCTATGAGGAACATTTTCTCTACTTCCTCTGAAATAATACCTAAGTATCTTTCAGGGGGACGGGAAACTCTTTCCGATCTACGAGGTGGAGGAGGTAGTGTTCTTATTGGCTCAACCTGATTTGGTTCCAATTGGTCCTTAGCTCGTTCTACTTGTGAGACTTTCTCATCAAGCTTAATCTGTTTTCCAATGCCGCTATCTTGAATAAACTATTTTTCAAGAAATATGGCATGTCGACTCACAATCACATTGTGGTCTTCTGGAATGTAGAAATAGTATCCTAATGACTCTTTAGGATATCCTATGAATCGAGCTCTAAAGGACCTAAACTCTAACTTGTCCGCTTGTTGTCTTTTGACATGAGCCGGACAACCCCAAATTCTGAGATGACTCAGACTTGGTTTCTTACCGTGCCATATCTCATACGGTGTGGTAGGAACGGTTTTAGAGGGAACCCTATTCAGTAGATAAATTGAAGTTAATAATGAATGTCCCCAAAGAAAATCAGGGAGGTCTGTGAAGCTCATCATGGATCGAACCATATCCAATAGAGTCCGATTTCTCCATTCTGAAACCCCGTTGAGTTGAGGTGTTCCTGGTGGAGTCCATTGAGAGACTATGCCATTTTCCTTAAGATAGTCTAGGAATTTTCGGCTAAGGTATTCACCTCCTCGATCTGATCGAAGAACCTTAATGGGTTTTCCAGTTTGTTTTTCTACTTCATGTCTGAATTCTTTGAACTTTTCAAAAGCTTCAGACTTGTGTCTCATAAGATACACATACCCATACCTAGACAGATCATCGGTAAAGGTAATGAAGTAGACAAAATTGCCTCTAGCCGGCACATCAAATGGGCCGCACACATCAGTATGTACTAGGGCAAGGAGATCTGTGGCCCTCTCCCCATGTCCAACAAAAGGGAGTTTAGTCATTTTGCCTTGAAGACAAGATTCACAAGTTGGATATGACTCAAAAGTCAATGGACTCAATAGCCCATTTTTCTCCAATTTGTTGATCCTATCTTCTGCTATATTACCTAATCTCAGGTGCCATAGATATCTGTCGTTTGGACTATCCCTAGGTCGTTTGGCATTCACGTTTTGCTCGATAGTTAGAAACAGGTACATCAATATGTAGCTGATAAAGACCATTAATAAGGAAACCATTTGCAATTTTATTTCTTTCATAAAGAATGTTACAATGGTCCTTAAAGAAGGTGATCACATAACCTTCTTGTGCTAAGCATGAAACAGAAATCAAATTCCTGCTAGCTGCAGGCACATAATAACAGTCTTTCAAAACTAAGTCTAAACCAGATGGTAATCGAAGAGGGTATGTTCCCACGGCTACTGCAGCAACTCTTGCTCCATTACCGATGCGTAGGATCATGTCTCCATCCCTCAGCCTCCTGCTATCCTCAAGACCCTGCATAGAAGTGCACAGATGAGCACTAGAACCAGAGTCAAGCACCCAACTGGATGCAGAAGAAACCGTAAGGTTAGACTCAATAACGAGCATACCTCCAGAAGGACCTTCCTTCTTGTTCTTCAGGGTGGCCAGGTAAGTAGGGCAGTTCCGCTTCCAATGGCCGTCGCTGTTGCAATGGAAACACTTTCCTTTGACATCGGACCTTCTTCTTCGGCTCTGCCTTCTTCTTCTTTGATCCTTCCACCTTTTGCTTTTTCACAGACTTCTTTTTCTTTCCATAAGACTTTCTTTTGGAAGAAGTCCGTTCCATAGCAAGAACTGAGCCTTTAGAACCTTTCATAGAAAGCTCAGCGGTAACCAGCATATTCATTAATTCGGCCAAGGAATTTTGAAGTTTATGCATGTGGTAATTCATGATGAATTGCCCATATGCATCAGTCAAGGATTGCAGAATAATATCGTTCTGCAGATCCAAGTCCTAACTTCACACCGAGCTTCTCAAGCTCTTCCATGTCCTTGATCATTGTCAGACAGTGATCTTGGACTGACTGCCCATCACGCATCTTAGCCTTAAAAAGTCATTTCGTGACTTGATATTTGGCTGCGCGACTCTGTTCACCAAACATCTCCTGCAGGTGAGCCAACATTTGGCGAGCAGTCCCGATATCTTCATGTTGGCGCTGGAGCTCATCAGACATCGAGCCCAACATGTAATATCTGGCCTTATTATCTTCGTCTATCCATTTTTCCAGAGACGCTCTCTGTTCAGTGGATGGACGGGCTGGTAAGGTGGGAGGGTCCTGGTCCAAAACATGTGTTAACTTCTCTGAACCCAAAATAATTTTGTAGTTCCTGAGCCAATCTTTATAATTGGGTCCAGTCAGTCTATGTGTGTCCAGGATACGTGCCAATGGGTTGGACGCAGACATTTTCCTGTAGAGAGTCAAAGATTCTAGTTAGATACTGTAATTTTGACTTGACCAATTTATTTAGGAAATTTTATTTTTAAACAAATTAGCTCCCACTATTTTCTCGGATCCCTACACTCCCTCTGTAGAGATGCGAAAATCTCCACGATTAATGATTTCTAGTGGGTGGTGCGGTCTCACCAACTGACTCATCACCTCACCTAACAGTTATTGGTGATGGGTTAGCCAATGAGTGAACAACTCTTGTTCAATGATTCTCTAATCATGGTGCACCCAAACTTGGTCTCTAATTCATGAATCTCACCGTATCCGAAATATTGATCCACTCCTTAGTTAAGTCAGACCCACCATTTGCATAGACTGGGTTCCTAATTGAGTCTCTCACCGTATCCGAAATATTGAGCCCAACTCATCCTCCAGCCCATAGCATCCAATGCCTAATAGACATGGTTGCGTCTTCCCGGTGCAACTGAGCCACTGTATCCAGCCGAGAACAATCAACCCCGGGAAGGGCCCGCACATCTACAATGGTGGAAGACCTCAGACTTAATCTTTTCTTAGGGAGAATTGATTCAGGTCTCATTAAACTAGACTTGGCTTAGTCATAACAATTATGACTAACCTAGTGGCATGGGTTAGCTCGGATTATTGACCACCTCAGATCAGAACTGTGTCAACAGATATGGCCAGGTAAGTGAGACCGGTGGAAGGAATATGCCATTAACTCGTACAAGAACGCATTCAGGTCGAGTAGCTTCCAATTAAAAACCAGTCGGTCGTATGTGCCAAACTTACCTTAGACACCAAATTGTTGAGTCAGAACCAATTGGGTTAGCCTACAATCCAGACTCTAACCTCTGAGCCTAATTAGGTCTTGCTTGATCGTGACTCGATCTTGACCCAGACTTAATCCTATTAGGCTGGTCAATTTAAGCATTGTTGATCCCATCTAACCAACTCTTGATTCGGTTTGATCAACCGCTTAGACCTAATTGAGCTACCCAAGCCCGAACCCAGTATTATGAATATGTCTTAGATCTGAAATTCTCAATTTTAGACCTAATTAATATTCCATAAATCTTAATTCTTAATTAAGTAGGGTTCATAAACAAAATATGCACAATAAATCCTAGGGTTTCAGGATCTAGGGTTTTGCAGAAAGTAAGTTTTGGGATTTCTGATTAAGGACGAACACGCAGCACCCCTACACGTCATAAGAACACCCCATCGAATGGGAAGAGAGGGCCTTTAAACCCTTCTTCGTTCTTATGACCGGACGGCCAAGAGGAACGCCTTAATCAGGAACATGTAATACTACAAAACAGTTTTAGATCTATATCATATATCTCATATACAAATTAGATCTAATCATGGCATATTTTGCATACATCTCATGTATCGAATCATGCATATTTTTCAGATCTAAATTATCTCATAATAATCTAAAAAATTAGATTTAAATTGATCTAATCAAAATAAATTCTAATCTAGACAATTATGTAGAACTATTCTACAACTAGTCTAGACATGCATCAATCATATCTCATATGATATTTAAAATTAAATAATTTTTTATTTGCTATTTTTTAGATGTTATTATAACACTTATAATATCAAAAAATAGTAAATAAAAGATCTAAAATATGATTTAATCAGATTAAATTAAAAACATGCAAGACTATTCTATAGAACTATTCTATTTTAGAACTAGTCATGCATATTTTCTAATCTTAGATCCAAATCATTTAATTTTAATTTTTTCTGATTTCAGATCTGATCACATCTCATGTGACATCTAAAATCACTTTATTTTTTAATTAAAATAAATTTAAAATTAGATCTAAATAACTTTTAGAACCATGGCTCTGATACCAGTTGAAGGGAAAATCCTGATTTTTCCGGTCCAGGTTCGTTCAGATCTGATCAGATCAAGAGATATATTTTAAAATTTTTTCTCTTTGATCTCAATCAGATCTTGATATTTTAGATCTGATTCTTATTATTTTAATAAATAAAATAAAATTTAAGATAAATTAAATCAAATTTAATTTACCTTGATTTGGGTAATCCTATTACCCATTGATGATCCTGTAAGCAGCGGAAGGTTCTGGATCTAGCCACGCAAGCGCCTGGCCTCTACCGATATCCACTTGGGTTGGATCTAGAGATCCTCTTCTTCTCTATCATGTCTCCAAAAATCAGATCTGGAATCTGATCTGGAGGATCTTCAAAACTCTTTTGAAGATCAATGCAGTCGTCCTTTGCAGCAGCGCAGCCTTCTTAGCTTTTGATCGCCTTTCTCTTGATCTGAATTGCACCAACCTAAGATCCAAAACCACTTTTGGGCATGGAGAGGAGAGGGAGAAGATGGATTTGGCATGGAGGAGGAGGGAGAGAGGCAGCCTTGGGCATGGGAATTTTTAATTGCTTTTTGAGTTGGGCGCAGGGTCTTATTTATAGACTATGCGTGATCCAACTCCTCTTCTTCCCAACCAATCACAACCCTTTGTGAAATCAGATCTAAATCTGATTGGTGGGAATAGAGACCCCTGGATTCCTCCTTAGAGGGTGCCTAAGACCAGTCAAACTTGGTTCTTAGGAGAACTCTAATTCGGAATCCAAAAAGGAGATGGAGTCCTTGTCCAACAAGGGACTCCTGGGCGCCTCCTACTTGGGCACACACCAAGGGTGGCGTGCGCCCTCCTCCTTGCCAGGTTCTGGCAGGGGGACAAGCCCCCACCAGCTCTCCAATAGGTGCGTGACATGTGGACAAAAGTCAAAGTGTCAATGGTCAACATTTGACCAGTCAAAGGTCAGACTTTTGACCAAAGTCAAAGAACAAGAAATGGCAGGTGACCAAAAATGGCAGGTAATTGTCTTACAAAATAAGACAATCCTTTTCTGACTTGGACAACCTCCTAGTCAGACCATATGAAGGCCTCTGATTGAGCACAAACTCCTTTGGCTCAGTCAGGACAACTTATTTATGATAGTAAAAGAAGAACGTTAGGTTCAATCGAGTGCTAGCACGATTTTCTTGAACCTAATTGAATCTCATTCAGATCAATTGAACTGGATCAGTTCAATTGATGATCACCAGATTCAAACCCTTATTTGTGTGATCCAGTTAGGTTCAGTTCTGTATGGTAATGGGATATGTCATGATCTCTATCATCGACATCATCGAAACTTCTTTCGATGGATCAGAACTCTTCTGATTCGAACAGCTAGAATGATCGATCATCTAAATCATTCTAATTGCTCCCAAAATCCATGAGTGACACCTAGCAGTATATGGTGGCAACCCATCAGAGCTGAATGCGAACCTCTTGGTGTAGCTACCTGTGTGATTAAGTTCTTCTATCTTGAGCCCCGATCAGATTAGGGTTAAGGTGAACTCGTCAAACCCTAGTCTCTGTCATATGATGTAATCATTCGATTCAAGTCCGATGTGAAAATCTAAATAGAAACTCTTTCTATTATTTCACTCTGCCATGGCCATGGGCTTCTGGACTTGATTCTCATGATCATCATAGGGCTGCTCCTCTACCACCGAGGTAGATAGATTCCATCTTGATGCAATCCAGTTCCTACAATGAACATGCTATAGCCAACATACACCTCAGGGATTTCATATGGCTAGGAGATCGAGTTATGGTGTAGTCAAACTATAACACCCTCAAGGATGAACTATCGATGCACCTCAGGATCAAAGAACCAGACACACCACTGCAGCATCGAGTCAGTCATTGACGAGAAGGTAGACTTCCTAATGACTACTTGAGGTGGTCACGCTCAGTGCCCTCATTCTCTAGCGAGTATCTGTACTCTCGCTCTGGTGTCTCCATACCGTAGACTCAAGACTCATCTACTAAAAAAAAGTGATTGTACACCAACCTTCCGGATCAATCACCATCCTCATGATTATCCTATGGTCGAGAGCATTTTATGAGTTAATAATGATTATTCATGTCTTAAATTTTCAACTCTTGAAAATATGAATTATCATTACCATTAACTCAAAGGATGTATCACAGACACTAAATACACATATGTGATAGAAAATAACTCATTTTATTGATTATAGTCAAAATTATAATTTTGCCCCTAGAAGTGTATTACAAGTGTCAACCAATTCTGACTTCTAGGGCACATATATCTAACATGTATTTTTCTAACAGCAATCATATTTCTTGACATACTCTATAGAATCATGATATAAGGTCGGTCAATAATATTTCTACTGAAGTAGCCTTTGTGACAGGGATCTAGCTCCTATATGACTTCCGTAAATTTCCTCATGCACTTTTCATAACACGAAGTCGGACTCCGAAGGTCGGAGACATCTCAAGAGTAATAGAGAATATGATCTTTTATACAGCTTGCCTTCATACAGAACATACCAAAAAACTTGATTCCTGAGTTTTCGAGCTTCTTTCGGATCATGAGGAAGAACTCCATCCTTGAGGTAGGCAACTAGCGGATCGATCCTGCTCAACTCATGCTCAACCTGCATAATGAGCTATGACTCCTCTGAGCTTGGACACTTTAGGATTTTAAAAAATACTTCTTTGGAGAGCTCGATTGGGGCTAAAGTAGTCAATTTAGAGAGAAGGTCGGCTCTTATATTTTCTATCCTTAGAATCTGTTGAATGCTAAAACTGTTGAAGGCCGAAGTCAAGTTTTTTATTTTTCCAAGATATTTCATCATGCTTTCCTCACGAGCTTCGTAGTTGACACTAGCTTATCCAATCACCAGTTGAAAATTACTGTAGACTTGAAGCTGACCTACTTCTAACTCTTTTGCTATTTTAACCCAATAATCAGAGCTTCATATTCGGCCCTATTATTAGTTGCAGAGAATTTGAAGCGTAGCACATATTCGGCGATGACTCCCTTGGGGTTAACTAAGACCAATCCCGCATCTGCTCCAGCAGCGTTAGATGAACCATCCACGTACAGGGCCCAAAAATCTTTGAAAAGATTGGCATTCTCTTCGAGGGGGCTCGATTGCAACCACGGAATGCTGGTTTCATCCTATTCAAGCTTCGCTTCATCTGGAATGATGCATTCTACTATAAAATTTGCTAATATCTGGATTTTGATCAACGATCGAGGTCAGTAGTTGAAGTCAAATTCTATAAGCTCTATTGCTCATTTTGCAATTCTTTCGAAGGCATCTATTCGATGAAGGACTTCTTTAACTGATTGATCCATAAGGACAGTTATGGTGTGCCTCTGAAAGTAAGATCGGAGTCTTCTGATGGTAATTAGAAGAGAGTAAGTTAATTTTTCTAATTTAGAGTACCTGATCTCTGTATCATTTAGGATCCAGCCTATGTAGTAGATCAGCCGCTACACTTTTGCCTCCTCCTTGACTAGGACTACTACTAGGGCCGTCGGGGAGACTACTAGGTACAAGAATAATTTTTCTCCAGGTTCAGACTTTGCCAGCAGTGAAAATGAGCTGAGGTAGTTTTTGAGCTCCTCGAACGTCCATTGGTATTTCATTATCTAGTAGAAGTTCTTTGATTTCTTGAGAACTTGATAGAAGGGCATGCTCGCTTGGTCGATCTCGAGACGAAGTGGTTTAGGAACACCATTTTTTCAATCAGACGCTGAACTTCTTTAATTATTTTTGGAGCAGTCATCTCCTAAATAGCTCAATTTTTTTCTAAATTTGCTTTAATTCCGTGCCTTGATACCATGAATCCCAAAAATCTTTTCGAGGTCACACTGAAGGCGCACTTAGTCGGGTTCGGCTTCATCTTATTCTTCTTAAGTACACTAAAGGTCTCTTCGAGATTGACAATATGCTTTATTGAGACTTGACTCCTGACGAGCATGTCATCCACATATACTTTCATATTTTGATCGATCTGCTTCTTGAAGATTTTGTTGACCAATGTGGTACGTGGCCCCTACATTCTTCAGTCCGAAAGGCATAACCTTGTAACAATAAAGACCACGGTCAATGACAAAAGTAGTTTTTTTTCTCATCCTCTGACGCCATTCGAATTTGACTGTAGTCGAAAAATGCATCCATGAAGGTGAGGAGCTCATGGCCCGAGGTTGCATCTACCAGTTGATCAATCCTGGATAGGAGATAGCTGTCTTTTAGGCAAACTTTGTTCAGCTTTTTGAAGTTTATACACATCCTCCACTTATCGTTTGTCTTTTTGACGAGCATCATATTTGAGATCTAACTAGGATAGTTAACTTTTTGGATGAATCCAGTCTTGACGAGCTTGTCGACTTCTTCTGCAATCGCTTTCTATCTCTCTGGAGCATGGCTGTGCATCTTCTCTTTTATTGAACGATACTTAGAATCAGCGGTCAGTCGATGTTCCATGACCTTGACATTAATTTCTAGCATATCTGTTGAGACCCAGGCGAAGACATCCGCGTTCCTTCAGAGGAAGGTGATGAGTTGCTCCCGAACCTCATCCCCCAAGCTAGAGCCGATCTACACAATGTGCTCCATATTTTCGTCGTTCAATGGAATGAAAATGAGGTCTTCCATAGGCTCGCCCCACTCCTCCGTAAGGTCGTTATGGACATCCAGCCCATCAATAGAACAAAGGTCGAGTTGGATGTTTTTTTGTAGGGCAATGGAGTAATAGTGCCTTACCAATGCCTGATCTCCCCTGATATTTTTGATTCCATGGCTCGTCGAAAACTTCACCTTTAGATAATAAGTTGACACTACAGCTCGGAGCGCATTCAAACCAGATCGGCCGAAAATAGCATTATAGACAAATGGAGCTTTTATGACTAAAAATCGATCAATGCTTTAGCCAGCTTCGGGCGTTGCCCTATAGCCACAATCAAAGTTATTATGCCCTCAATTGGCACGGCATCACCAGTGAAGCCTACCAACGAGAAGTTCATAGATCCCAAGTGGTTATTAGGTAAAGATATTTTTGAAAAAGCATTGTAAATAAAACATCAGCAGAGCTTTCATTATCTACCAGAATGCGACGCACATCATAGTCAGCAATGTTTAAAGAGATTACAACTGCATCATTATGCAGAAACTGAACTCCTTGGGCATCCTCATTAGTGAATGTAACGGGCTCCTCAGTTCTTTGCCTCTTCCTAGGCTTTGCTGATCCACTGGCCTCCCCTTGCCAAAGTCCCCTAAAGATGGTGTTGATGATGTTGAGGGTGGCCGATCTAACTCCTGCTCCTCCCTTCTTGGCGGTTCTGGATACGGTAGTGCCCTTGGTCGATCCTCCCATCCTTCAGATCGATGTCGTAGGAATCGATCGAGCCTGCCCCATCTGATGAGCTCCTCAATTTCGTCTTGGAGCTGAATACATTCTTTAGTATCATGACCATAGTCACGATGATAGAGGTAGTACTTATTAGGATTGTACTTGTCGGGTTGAGAGTGCATCCTCTTCGATCTAGATAATTGCTCCTTGATCTCCATCAGTACTTATATTTTTGGAGCATTGAAGGAGATATAGTTGTGGAACCTTCGGAGGGAGGAGCCTCGCAGAGCCCTTCTATCAGGGCTTCCCTACTTTCGAGCCCGGGGAGGAGTTCGGGCTCGCTTGCACTCAAAAAAAATTTGGAAGCACGGTCGAGCTTCACTCGATTTTTCTTCCTCAGCGGGCCTACCTGGCTTGCCCATTTGCCATTCTCCAACGATTTTATTGTCCTTGGTCTTGAAGGCCTCTTCTACTCGAGCATATCCTTTGGCCCAAGCCAGCATATTGATAAAATTTTTGGCATACTTTTTCTCCAGGGAGAATAGCAAATTATTCTTCTGAAGGCCACCCATTAGTGCGGCCATCGCAATAGATTAGTCTAGGTTTCGGACCTCTAGCACAGCAGCATTAAAGCGATCGACATAAGCTCGAATGGATTCTCCTTCTTGCTGCTTGATGTTGATGAGGGATTCCAAACCTCACCTAGGACGTCGGCTGCTAATAAAATAAGCCACAAACTGATGGCTCATTTGATCAAAAAAAAACTGATGCCCGGCTTAAGGGTCGAATATCAATTTTTTGCTGCTCCTTTCAAGATGGATGGAAAAGCCCAACACAGGATGGCATCTGGTGCGCCATAGAGTAGCATCATCATCTGAAAGGCCTTCAGATGATCGATCAAATCAATAGTCCCATCGTACCTTTCGAATTGAGGATGCTTGAAGTTTGGCAGGATAGGTTCCTGCATGATATGATGAGAGAAAGAAGGATCGATACAGATATCATTATCATGGAAAGAGGAGCATGACAGAGTTCCTCGATCCGCTAGTTCATCTCTCACAGTTTCTGATCTAGGAGATCCTCTTGATCGTAGATCTCCAAGGTCTTCTGACTGAACGAGGGCAAAGTCCTCCAAGGGGTAGAGTCATGATCATAGTAGGGACTCTCGGCTCTTTGCTTCCTCTTTTTGGAGGTCGTCGGTCGGCTATTTCAAGTCGGCCATCCCCAGATCAGATCATGAAGTTCGAAAAAGTCTGCTCCGATCGAATTGGCATTGGAGGCTGCTACATGGCCTGCACTGCTTTTGTGAGGTCGTGAACATGCTAGACTAGCAGGTTGAACTGCTCCGCGTCCATCATTGCTGTAGGTGGAGCTTGAGTCATCGGAAATAAAATAGGAGCGAGCATATCTGGATGGGATCTAGCCATGGAGGCCGTCAATCATCGGATAGAAGCTTTTCTGTAAGGCATCTTTTTCGAGAAGGACGACTTTGAAGGAGAAGTAGAGATCTTTGCTGAGCACTTCTTTAAGAATAAGGAAACCTCAAAAGGCAAAAAGGTCCTTCCTCTAGCGTCAATCCTGTTGGTGTAAAATCTGATCATCACCAGAGAAGTGCTGGAGTTGGAGAAGACGAGGTCACCGTCAGTGATCTGCAAAATAAATCTCGTCCAGAGTCTGTGGAGGTGGCTCCGGCAAGACCCTCCGATGATCAAATCAGCACTTTCGGCCAATAAAAATGGAGTACTCAGTAGAGAAAGTTGCAGAGTATCGGAAGAGAGGAGAAAGCTTAAAGAAAACGTATTTGAAGGATCCCTTTTATAGTCCGGAGCCTATAATAAACTGATAGTGACAGCCGCAACCACTTGGTAGTAGATAGTTCAGGGCCACATGGGGTTTGTTATGGAGAGTAGTGTTTGTTGTCATAACATGCAAATCTGTTGGGATTTAATAGTTGAAGTTTGGAGGAGTAGACGTCAGTTGGTGATGACCTTTGAGCTATATCAATTCTAGAGAAGTTCAGACTCCTCTAAAGTAGTCTGTATGTGGGTTGGTCATGCCATGTATGGGGCTGGATTTGTGTAGGCGAGGAGACCTTTATGGGCGACTGCTGGAGCTTCGATCGAAAGGGATTCAGAAGCTCTACGACCTAAGAAATCTTGAAGAAAGTCTGTCGAAGATGTCTGTGAGCGAATCTGCTAGGGGAATTAGAAAGTAGGTCTGCTAGAGGGATCTGTGCATAGCTCTATTGGAGGAGAAATTCGAAAAAAAATTTGCCTGATGGAGGAACCCAATTACTAGAGTAAAGAAAATGGTACAGGGTTTACTATGCTAGTTTCAAAAAATATTTCAAAAATAATAATAATGCAGTGAAAAATAATTAATCTAATTAATTATCTATTGATCATATCAGATTATTTAACCCTATACGTTAGGATCTAAATATAATATGCATGCATACATCAATAGATCTGAAAATAAAACTATGTAATAAACTATTTACTATATCTACGTGTTCAGAATATAATATCTTTTCACGGATAGTCGATCACCACAATCTGAGGCCATTGGATAATACTCTGATATCATGTTACAACCACATATGTGTTCAGCCTCTATGGTTGGTCTACATGGAGCTTCTAATCCCGACCAACCGCACTGGAGTGCTAGCTCCTCGTCGGAGCCTTTGATGGCTGATCACGATCGATCCGATCGATCGTATACTTTCTTCACTCCAAGATTTTTTTTGCCTAGAACTAATGCCCAAATATTTTGAAATTTTTATCACGTAATGCTAACCCCTTCTCCTATATGCACAAAAATTTTCATAATTTATTGATGTGAATACCATGGGAAAACTACATGAAAAATGATAAGGGTCGAGTAGTTGAGAGGTTTTAACCACTCGCTTGATTTCAAAAATCAAATGAGCCTCTTAACCTTATCCAACACCCCCTCCCTTATGTTTAACATGCAAAAGGACTCTCCTTCTATGTGCATATTTTTATTTCTCAAAAAATATTCGACAAACAAAAGGGAGGGTATGGGAAGTAAAGTGGAAAAGTCAAAAATGATGGGCGCATAGGAGAATTTGAATTGAAACTTTATTTGACTTGGTCCTTATTGGTTTCAACCAAATCAATTAATCTAGATCCAATTAAATTAGGTTAAATCCAACCAAACTAAGCTTAGCCTGATCCAATAAAATTTTAATCAAATAGAAATTAATTAGATCTACGTCCTGTTCAAATTAGGGTCAAAACTTTCATAGCGATTAGATCATCTCATGACCTGATCGGATCAAATCCAATCAAATCAAATTCGATCAGACTTAATCGAATCCTCATCACTTAATTAAATTAAGCTAATCAACAATCAAATTGCTAATTAATCTTTCAAAAATATCTGAGTCCAAATTGAATGGATTATTAGGTAATAGAGTCCCATCTACATGAAACTCTTGAAGAGTCCTAAATTAGTGGGACTCTTGAACTCAGTATCCTAAATGAATTGAACTTATGATCATAGAGTTCTAGACTAGTAAAACTCTTGATCAGAGAGTCTCAGATGAGTAGAACTCAAAGTTTCAATCCAGTAGGACTCTTGGTCACAGAGTTCCAGTCCAGTGGGACTCTTGACCATAGTGTCCTAGATTATCAAAACTCATGATCAGAGAGTCCTAGACAAGTAGGACTCAGAGTCCCAGTCCAATAGAACTCTTGGTCATAGAGTTTCAGTCTAGTGAAACTCTTGACCATAGAGTTTCAGTCCAGTGGGACTCTTGACCATAGAGTTTTAGATCAATGAGACTCTTGATCAGCCATCAGATCAGGTAGGAACTTCTAATATGTATGACCCCATAGGTCCAAACCTAAGTCGATAGCACATAAACCAATTTCTATACTAATCAAAGTGACCATCTAGCAATGGTACTCGACATCCGACTAGGTCGAATAATCGCAATCGCAATATTCAGAACCTACGTGAATATGGTTACCGTATAATTGATCCCTATGATCTCTGTGTAGTAGATGACTCAGGGTTAGATTGTCAACCCTAAAAAATACATCTATGTTAAGTCTCAAAGTAATTAGTCCCATGACTCCTCACTAAGACTATCCTAGCCAAGATTTTGCTAAATTGAAATATAATTGAATACAGCTCCTAAAATCAGGAGTGGTCAATCCCATCTTGATACACACACCGACTCCATAAGTACTTGACTGTGCCAAGAAATCTTCCATCACTGAATTAGAAATTCAGATTGTCCGGTATCAAAATATAGTGAGTTGCTTGAAAGTTATCATGGTGATCTCAGATTGGAGGAACATTTATACCTATATTCCATCGAATCTAATCTTGATAGGAGAAAGGCCCCAGAGTTGGTCACGTTCAATGCAAATGTACCCATACATTTCATTTGCATGACATATCAGTGTCTCAACACTCCTTGATTATAAGGACAACCAACCTATATGGCACACAATAATCTATACTTAATAAACATTGTCATCCTAAGTAACAACGTATCATTTGATCGTAAACTATTTAAGGACTAAATTACAAATCCTCCTTTGTCGAATCTAGATAGTCCTAAGGACTTCATCACAACACAAGAGTTCATTAGAAGATAACAGAATTTATGATGAAAAATACCAAAATAACTTTTATTAATTTATAATTTATATACAATTATAAATATATGATCTAACCGTTAATAAACTGATGATTGATTTTAGGACACATTTCCAACAATCTTCCACTTGGACTAAAGCCATCGGTGCAGTATCTAATACCTATCTTCGACTTAAAGTCATTGAACTCCTTCACCATAATAGCTTTAGTGAATGGGTCAGTCAGGTTCTTCTTTCCATCGATCTTCTGAAGGTCGACGTCACCTCAATCCACAATCTCTCGAACAAGATGGTAGTGACGTAGAATATGCTTCATCTACTAGTGTGCCTTTGGCTCCTTCATCTGAGCAATGGCTCTAGAGCTGTCATAATAGAGCAAAAGTGGACCATCAAAGAAGGATGCTACTTCAAGCTCGGTGATGAATTTTCTTAGCCACACCACTTCTTTGACAGCATCTGATGCAGCGACATACTCCGCCTCATAAACTGAATCGACCATAGTGTGCTGCTTGAAACTCTTCTAACAGATGGCCCCACCATTAAGGATAAATATGTATCCCGATACACTCTTGCTATCATCATGATCGAACTAAAAATTGGAGTCTATGAACCCCACAAGTTTTAAGTCCGATTCACCATATACAAACCATTAGTCCTTAGTATTTCTTAAATACTTCAGGATGGTTTTAATAATCTTTCAGTGATTCTTTCCTGGATTAGATTGGTATCTGTTCACTACACCTAGTGAGTATGCCACATCTGATCGCGTACATGTCATGGCGTATATTATAGAATCCACTGCTGAAGCATATGGTATTCTATTCATATGCTCTCTGTCTAGAGGTATTGTTGGACAATTTTTTTTGAAAGAAAAATTCCATGGCCTATCGATAGATAGTCTTTCTTTGAATTTTTCATGCTGAACCATTTCAGCACAGTATCAATATATGTGGACTGGGACAATTCAAGCAACCTTTCATATCTATTTCTATAGATCTTTATCCCTAGGATGTAGGAAGCTTCTCCTAGATTTTTCATGGAGAACTATGATAACAGCCAGATTTTTATTCCTTGTAATGCAGGAACATCATTTTTGATTAAGAGAATGTCATCCACATACAATACTAAAATTACTATTGCTGGACCATTAGCCCATTTATATATGCAGGACTCTTCTTCGTTCTTAATGAAGCCATACGTTTTAATTGTTCTATCAAATCGTATGTTCTAGCTCCGAGATGCCTGCTTTAGTCCATAAATGGACCTTTGAAGCTTACACATCTTAGACTCATCTATGAACGTGAAACCTTCAGGTTGTATCATATATACCTCTTTATCTAGTTCTCCATTCAGGAAAGCTATTTTTATATAAATCTGCTAGATTTTATAGTCCAGATGGACAGCTATGGCAAGTATTATCCGAATGAATTTGAGCATTGTCATGGGAGAGAATGTCTCGTCATAGTCAATACCATAATATTGATGATACCCCTTGGCAATCAGATGGACTTTATAGGTCTCCACCTTTCTGTTTGCGCCTCTTTTTCTTTTGAAGACCCACTTATATCCTATGGGTTTTATCCCTTCGGATGGATCAACCAATGTCCATACATCATTGACCTTCATGAATTCTATTTCGGATTTCATGGCCTCAAGCCATTTCTTAGAGTTGGATCTCTGCATTGCATCCATATAGGTGATTGGATCCTGATCATTCTCATCGAGTTCGATAGGATCCCCATCCCAGACTAAAAAATTATAGTATCTATCTGGTTGACGTGGTACTCTACCAGATCTCCTTAAGGATGCTTCTACAATGGGTTTTGGGTCTGATCTAATCAGATCCAGCTCAGGTTCAATAACTTGTATCCATTCTTCCATCTATCGTACTTCATCAAATTTAATTTTGGAGGCATTAGTTTCTTCACCAAGAAACTTCTTTTCTAAAAAGACTGCCTTAAGGCTGACAAATACTTTTTGCTCATCAGTAAGGTAGAAGTAGTATCCTTTGATTTCTTTTGGATAACCTATAAAACTACACTTATCAGACCTAGGTCCAAGCTTGTCTATCATCAAACGTTTGATGTAGATCGGACACCTCCAAACCCAAAGGTGTGAAAGCATTGGCTGTCCATATTTCATATGATATTTTATTAACAGATTTACTTGAAATCCTATTTAGAATGTAACAAGCTGACTCGAGCGCATATCCCCATAGGGAGATCAGCAAACCAGCAAACCTTATCATAGATCGAATCATGTCCAACAGGATCCGATTTCTTCTTTTAGACACACCATTATGTTATGGTGTTCCAGGAGGAATCCATTAGGAGAGAATCCCGTTCTCTCCAAGATATGTCAGAAACTCATTGAAAAGGTACTTACCTCCTCGATCGGATCGAAGAGTTTTAATACTCTTCCTAATTTATTTTTCTACCTCATTTCGAAATAGTTTGAACATTTCAAACGACTCCGACTTATACTTCATTAAATAGACATACGCATACCTCGATAGATCATCTGTGAAGGTTATGAAGTAGAAATATTTACCTTTGATACTTAAGCTCATGGGTCCACATACATCTGAATGTACTAAACTCAAGAGTTCAATGGCTCGTTCACCTTTTTCAGTAAAAGGTGACTTGATCATCTTACCAAGAAGACATGACTCACAGGTTGGAAGTAACTCACAATTACTAACCTCAGAAATTTCTTCTTGAGCTAACCTGTTAATTCTATTCTTGTTAATATGACCTAGCCTACAGTGCCAAAGGTAGACTTCAGACACATCACTAATTCTAGGGCATTTATTGAAGGATTAAACCACGTTAACAGGTATAGAAAGTAAATAAATTTCGTTATTCAATTATCCAATCAAAATTGTAACACCATTCAAAATGACATTACAAAATTTTTCTGTTATTAATATTTCAAAATCATTCATGGCCAAAAGGCCTACAGAAATGACATTCAATAAGAAACTTAGACAATAATGACATTCATTAAGAATAACTTTATTTGAATTGATTACAGGGTTCATAATTTCTAAAGCTAGAATTGGAACTTGTCTTCCATCTCCAACGTTCAAAAACCTCTCATCTTAATCAAATCTCCTATTGACCTACAAGCTCTGCATAGAATTATAAATATGATAAGAGCTTCTAGTATCTAATACCTAGGAAGTAGAATCAAATAAGAAAAAATTGCAAAGTGTTATCATATAATTATCTTGCCCAGCAACTACTTATTTCTTTCCTGGCATGTTCGAATCCAGAGAGGCAATGTACAGAGGACAGTTCCTCTTTCAGTGCCCCTACTTCTTGCAGAAGAAGCACTCTACCTGGCTCTAGTCGGGCTTACACTTCTTGGTCTGATCCTGTGCAGTCATCCCAGCATTGCAGCCGCACCTTCTTATTTTTCTTCTTCTTGTTCTTCTTGCCTTTCTTAAAGGATCGACGACTAGAAGAAGACCCTCCTACTACATTCACGGTCTCCTTATGGAATTGGTGATCCTTCTCAAAGTTCTGCAGCAACCCCAACAAGCCATGGTAGTTCACTGTAGGCTTTGTCATTCTAAAATGAGTTAGAAAGGGGAGGAAGGACTTGGGCAAAGAATTAAGGATCGCATCCTTATCAAGCTGCTCGTGTAGAAAAAAGTCCAACTTGCTAAGGCGCTCAATCTTCTCGATCATGTACAATTCATAATCGATGACTGAGGTCCCATGCCTCATCCGAGCATTGAAAATGGCACAACTTATTTTGTGCCTTTCAACGTCGTCCGGCGTGCCAAAAGAGTCGTTCAATATTTGAAGCATCTCCTATGGCTAAGCGTTTTCAAACCTGTAGCTGAACTCGTCATTCATTGCCACCAACATTATACATCGAATAGTGGTACGGTCATTAAGCCACTTCAGATAAGTATCTTAGACTGCTTTACTAGCGTTCGGGGCTGGCTCCTCAGGTGCTCGATCCATTACCATATAAAGGATCCACTCATGCTCCAAGATGATTTTCAACTTACGATACCAACTATCATAGTTGGATTCCATTAATTTGTCATGGTCTAGCAATGACCGGAGCGATAAGTTAGTGGTCATGTCTGCACAAAAAAAAAAATCAAACCTAATTAGTATATGAATTATTAATCCTAAAGACTTGGACTTCAGTCTAAAGATCCTTCTACTATTTTATATGAATTAGTAGCCTCTACCTCCAATTCAAAAAATTACTCTAATTTTTTAATGGATCTATGGATAGATTCAAAATCAATTATTTCTCTAAATAACTTCTAGTAACATTGATTTTATCCCATAGACCTAATTAGTAGGCTTTGGTCTCCACTGAAAAAGGTTCGGTTAGGTCCAAATATTAACATGACCACATTTGATCTTATCTAACCAATAAATGATCAGGCCCGACTTTGGTTGGCCATCCTAACCACCATTAGAAAAACTTAACCAAATTATCATTTTATAAATGATAATTTTATTAGTCAATAATCATCAGGCCTTTGGGCCTCCAATGATCATTATATTAATGAACCCATTATCACTCAATTTAATGGAAGGCTATGATTTAGTTATCTATATAACTATATCATTTTTAAGGACTTAATAATTTTAGAGAATTTAGTTAACTAATTTAAGAAAATTCAGGAAACCAATTTCGATCCTTCTACTAAGTTCACCAAGTCAAAAAAGAATCTAATCTAAGCTGGCATTACGAGCACCTAAATCAATCAGACTGATTTACCTAATGACATGGGTAAGTCCAAATCACCAAGTGATCTAATCAAAATCTAACTCACTAGGATGGTCAGATAAGCGAGATCAGTGGAAGGGATATGCCATTAATTATTCAAAGACCGAATCAGTGCGAGTAGCTCTCAATTAAAAATCACTGAACAAACTGTCAAACTTACCTTAAACACCATCCGGTTCATTAGTTTTAATTTGACCAATCTAGTAATTTTGGATTCGATCGTGTAGCCTTGAATCAAGTCTATTTGGTCCTTGTTAAAGATATAGACTTGACCAACTACAACTATTGTAATTAAGTCTATAAAGTTCTTGACCTAATCTAAATTAACATTTAATTAAATTTGATCAATTACTCTAAATTAGTCCATCTTTTAACTAACCTTAGGTCTAACCCAATTTATGATTCTAATTCAGCTAACCCAATAATCCAGAAGTTTATGATTAATGACTTAGAATTTTAATTCACAATTCTAGACAATAAATCATTATACTTAATTTTTAATTAAGTTTATGGGCTGAGGGCTAGGGTTCGATATTTCAAAAATATTTTTAATTTTGAAAGGTTCTTTACAACTTAGTATTGTTCGACTCATTTCAAAATTAAATCATCTCAATTCACAAACAACACTAGTTGTAGGGTTTAATCTGAAACTATGTACACTACATAATCATGAAATCATGAATTAAACTTTATCTAATTATACATTCATGATCATAAATCAGATTAAAGTCTAATATAATTAAATCATAAAAATATTAGATCAAATCTAGTAATTTCATGATTAACGATATAGATCAACAACGTATCAGGATAATCTTTTCACTGTAGGGGGTAAACCCTATAACAAGATAATCTGCAGTCCATACAATCTAAATTTTAATTTTTTAGATCTAATTATTTTAATTATTAGATCAATATTTAGATTAAATTTAAATTATTAATCTAAATATGTAAGCATATCATGTTTAAAGAATCTTGCTCTGATACCAATTTGAAGAAAATAGTGCAGGATTTGCCATGCTACTTTTGAAAAGTATTTCAAAAATAGCAATGATATAGTAAAAAATAATTAATTTAATTAATTATCTATCAATCATATCAGATTATCTAATTTTATACATTAGGATCTAAATATAACATGCATGCATACATCAATAGATTTGAAAATAAAACTATGTAATAAACTATTTACTATATCTACGTATTCAAAACACAATACCTTTTTATGGATAGTCGATCACCGCAATCTGAGTCCACCGGATAATGCTCTGGTATCATGTCATAGTCAGACATATGTCCGACCTCTATGGTTGGTCCATATGGAGCTCCTGATCCCAATCAGTCCCACTGGAATGCTAGCTACTCGTCGGAGTCTTTGATAACTGATCACGATCGATCCGATTGATCGTATACTTTCTTCACTCTGAGATTTTTTTTGCCCAGAACTGATGCCCAAATACTCTAAAATTTTTACCGTATAATGCTAACCCCTTCTCCTGCATGCACAAAAATTCTCATAATTTATTAACGTGAATACCATGGGAAAACCGTATGGAAAATAATAAGGATCGAGTGGTTAAGAGATTTTAACCACTCGCTTGATTTCAAAAATCAAATGAGCCTCTTATCCTTATCCAATGCCCCCTTCCTTGTATTTAACATACAGCAGGACTCTCCTTCTGCTTCTACATGCATATTTTTATTTCTTAAAAAATATTTGACAAACAAAAGAGAGGGCATGGGAAGCAGAGTGGAAAAGTCAAAAATGATAGGCATATGGAAGAATTTGAATTCAAACTTCATTTGATTTGGTCCTAATTGGTTTCAACCAAATCAATTAATCTAAATCCAATTAAACCAGATTAAACCCAACCAAATTAGGCTTAGTCTAATCCAATAATATTTTAATCAAATTAGAAATTAATTAGATCTACATCCTGATCAAATTAGGGTCAAAACTCCCATAGCGATTAGGTCATCTCATGACCTGATCGGATCAAATCCAATCGAATCAAATTCAATTGAACTTGATCGAATCCTCATCGCTCAATCAAATTAAGCTAATAAATAATTAAATTACTAATTAATCCTTCAAAAATATCTGAGTCCAAATCGAATGGGTTATTGGGCAACAGAGTCCTATCAATATGAAACTCTTGAAGAATCCTAAATTAGTGGGACTCTTGAATCCAGTGTCCTAAACGAATCGAAATCATGATCATAGAGTCCCAAAGTAGTAAAACTTTTGATCAGAGAGTCCTAGATGAGTAGGACTCAGAGTCTCAGTCTAGTAGGACTCTTGGTCATAGAGTCTCTGTCTAGTGAAACTCTTGACCATGGTGTCCTAAATTATCAGAACTTATGATCAGAGAGTCCCAGACAAGTAGGACTCAGAGTTTCAGTTCAGTAGGATTCTTGATCATAGAGTCTCAATCCAGTGAAACTCTTGACCATAGAGTTTCAGACCAATGAAACTCTTGATCAGCCATCAGATCAGGTAGAAACTCCTAATGTGTGTGACCCCGCAGGTCCGAACCTAAGTCGATAGCACAGAAATCAATTTTTATACTAATCGAAGTAATCATCTAGCAATGGTATCCGACGTCTAGATAGGTCAAATAATCGCAATCGCAATATTCATAACCTATGCGAATATGGTTACCGTATAATTCATCCTTATGACCTCTGTGTAATAGATAACTCAGGGTTAGACTATCAACCCTAGAAAATACATCCATATCATGTCTCAAAGCAATTAGTCTCGTGACTCCTCACTAAGACTATCCTGACCAAGGTTTTGTTAAATTGAAATACAACTCCTAAAATCAGGAGTGGTCAATCCCATCTTGATACACGCACCAACTTTATAAGTGCTTGACTGTGCTCAGAAATCTTCCATCACTGAATTAAAAATTCAGATAATCTGGCACCAAAACATAGTGAGTTGCTTGAAAATCACCGTAGTGATCTCAGGTCAGAGGGATATTTATACCCATATTCCATCGAAGCTAATCTTGACAGGAGAAAAACCCTGGAGTTGGTCACGTTCAGTGCAGATGTACCCATACATCTTACTTGCATACCATATCAGTGTCTCAACACTCCTTGGTTATGAGAATAATCAATTTATATGGCACACGACGATCTATACTTGATAAATATTGTCGTCCTAAGTAACAACGTATCATTTAGTCGTGAACTATTTAAGGACTAAATGATAAATCCTCCTTTGTCAAATTTAGATAGTCCTAAGGACTTCATCATAACACAGAAGTTCATTAGAAGACAACAGAATTTATGATGAAAAATATCAAAATAATTTTTATTAATTTATAATTTATATATAATTACAAATATATGGTCCAACCGTAAATAGACTGACGATTGGCTTTGGGACATATTTCCAATATAGAGGAGTCCGGAAGGAGTTTGACTGCTTGAGGAGTCCGAAAGGAGTTCGATTGCTGGATGGAGCCATGTATGTTATTAGAAGGAGATCGACCGAATAGGATGCGCAAGAGCCAAAGATTTAGCCGATTCTCTAGGGTAGAAGCATTCACTGTTCAAGTTCGTCTGGAGAAGAAATCCGCAATGCCCTGTCGAATCCGAAATCAGTCTTCCCAGGCAGTCGGATTATCTGACTACAATGTTGGAGGTCGGCCATCTCAGAATGATTCAGAATCCAAATACTCCCGTGGATTGAGGTTCAGTTGTTATAGCTGCAATCGAAAGGAACTGATCAAGAGTTGAAGTCTTAATCGAACTTTGGCTGGCGTAGATTTATCCCCAACATATATATATATAAATCCTAATGATTTGCTATTATCCCTATCTTTTTCTTCCATCGAGCACCAAAACGATCCTACCATCTCTCCGCATTGACTCCTCCATCGACCTTATGGAACCCTAGATCTAACCCTCTCTTCCCTTTCTCCACTTTATACCCATTGACCTTATCCCCGATTACCTCTTTCTCTTCAAAAAAACCCTAGAACTTACTCTAAACCTAGATTTAAACATCTCTCCTTCCATAACCCTCTCCACCTTAGATTCCATCTTTGGTCCCTTTGTATGGCAAAATAACCCTCTCTACCCTGCTCAATACCCATCAACTCTACATCAAACCCTCTCACCTTCTCCTCCACTCTTTCAAACTCCTATCTCATCACTCCAAAAAAAGCCCTAGCATCATTTTTTGCTTGTATGACCTAAATCTAACCCGCCTTTAGGCACTCATCGGCTCTAATCGTGGATCGGATCTTTAGTTTTTCATGATAAAATTCTCTCTCTGAAGGATGCCAGAATGTATGCGGTTGTTCTTCACCTATTCCATTCTCTCTAACGACCTAGAAGAGCTTCGGCTAGATTTTTAGACAAGTACCTTTGATTCTTTTATTTTTTTTTTTGATAAAAGCTGACCTCATTGACAATAAAGCTCTTTGCAACTACAGCTCGAAGGGCAGAGGGTATTATCCGTGCGGCTATTTTCTTACACATGGTTTATTGACTTCTATGCGGTTTGCCATATACAACCTTCTATGCGGTCGATCATTTTTTTCTATATATAGACAATCGTATAATTATAGTTATATTTTTATACGGCCATCTAGAAAAAAAATAAACAATCATCATCCGCATTTTTTTTTTTTATGCACCCACCCAACCCAACTACATATTTTTTTTTTATGCGGCTAATTCCATGCAGACATGCTTCTTTTTAAGTGGACGTCTGCCTAATTCATTTAAAAAATATTTTTTAAAAAAATATTATTTTTTTAAAAAAATATTTTTTTAAAAATATTTTTTTAAAAGAAAATCATATTATTACTTTCAATTTCTTTGTTCATGTCCGCTCTTCTTCTACTCAATATTTAACCATATTTTTAAAAAATATATATATAAATATATTTATATAGCTACTATTTTTCATCCTTCATCACCGAATCTCTTCAGTAGCCCCTAATGCACTCAAGAAAATTCAACAGAAAAATTCAATGAAAAATAAAATATAAGAATAAAATTCTATTACCTGATAGATAAGCAACCATCACATTCAAATGATGCATCGCGGTTGCCGTATACCTAGCAACAACCTTCCAAACGTCGGACGAGCATGTTGAAAACCCCAAAAAAAAATCAAAAAAATAAATTAAAAAAAAAAAAAAAAAAAAAAAAAAAAACTCTCCTCTAACCTTCCTATCTCAATGAAGAAACATAAACTGCACCACTCTATCTAAATAGAGAGATCGCTGATCTCCTTCCTGCTGAAAGGATCCATCCGGCCTCCACACCTCCCCCCTTGTCATCGGACAGCCAAACCCAGCCAGCGCCTTTACAGTCCTTGTCAACCACGGTTTATCCATTTCTTTTTTAAGCTAATATAGCACACCAAAGCATCAAAATACGGATATGTCACGCTCTTTGGCATCCCATGGAACACTTTCTTTAAAAAAACCTCCTAAATCTATCCCAAATAGGGGAACAAGGACCATCCCTCTCAATCAATTACTGCACTTTGTTTCTTTTTTCTTCTTTTTTTTTTTTCCCCCACCAAAACTGCGCCGGAGCTCTCCGATTCAATCAAACGGCGGAATCGTACACAGCTCCCAAACCACCACTATACGCGTGCGGTATGCACGTGGGAATACCAGCGGACCAGCAACGGCATACGTGCAAAGGACACATGGCCACTTACATGCAACGCGAGGCATACAGATGGCGGCCACGTCACGGAAAGCGCACATGCAGCGCGCGCATCCCGACTACGTCACAGACTTTCGGCAGAACAGGCAGCGATGGCCATCCACCGGGAGAACAGGAGAGCGACATGCGGTGTGAAGGAAACCCCCACGGTATCAGCTTTAGTATATTGTATATACCTGATGATCTACGGATATTACTTGGATTGAATCACTAGCACCACACAGGATCTAGCACCTGATACCTAGGTACTTTAGACAGATGATATATGAACCTAATAACTGAGTCCTCTATCCGTTTGATCTTCTCACTTGGGAAGGAATTAATCGAGGAAACAAGACAAACATGGGAAGAAATGAATGGTAACTGAAAAGACAAAGTGAAGTAAATAAAGGAGGAAGGGATCGAACAGTCGTTGTTCCACTAATTTTAATGTACAAGACTTCAAAACATGTTAATAAAGTGAGTGGGGTGGGGTTAGATCACGGTATTTGTTTTCACGGATCGATGGGGAAGCTGGATGCACGCTCTCTGTAATTCATCTTAAGTGTAAGGAACAGTGGATTTGAAAGATAAGCCGGGATTGCAATATATTTAAATGCTAAGAATTTCACACAAAGTGCGAAACCGTGGCTTTGATTTTTTTTTTTCCCCGTATTTTCAACCAAACATCCGTACATCACACTCCACCGGAGTAACCAATATTTTATCCTTCCGATATTCCATCACAAAGTTCCCTCTAACATGCATGATATCAATAATTTTTAACGCAAGCATCCATCATACTTTTTATATTATTGCGAGGATGCGTATAAGCATCTATTTAATTTCACATCATCTATGCATTAAATGGACTCTGGATAATTATATAGAGCAAAGAATTTAAATAACATCTTCCGTCAATACTTTTACAACGAGATTTATGATTGTTATAAATATAACGATTGTTATAAATATATAAAAGTAGGCGTAGCCTATAACTTATTAGAGAATACTGTAGCATAAACCTATTTAAACTAATTATGATATTTATGATTAAATCTATGATACATATAATTAAATTTAAATAAATTTAAACCTTTAGTTTAATGAAGATATTGGAATTTAAATAAAAATAATATATGAAAATCCATACAGATGTGTACTATGGGTTAAGGATTCTGAATGATATTTTCCATCTAGCTTTTTGGATTGAGATCTTAAGTTGTTAGATTATTATTTAGTAAGTTTTTTTTTTTTTTGCCTTCTTCTTCTTTTATGAGAAATTTTAGAATGAAACTTTTATAATGACAAAATAATTATTTTATTGGTTTGTGTTTTTTGGAAATGCCACTATCTGGTTACAAACCTGAAGCCCCTTCCACTCTTCCAGTGCTTGGGGAGGGCGTTAATAGCCAAACTAAGAGAATTTAAAACTTCCGTACTCAACCAACAAAGAAAAAAAAGGAGCTTTCAAACATTCTTTTCTGACGGAAAAGAAACAAACTTGATCCCCTAATAATATAAAGCACAACATATCACATAATGACTGAGGCAGGGACGAGATCTAGGGCTATAACAAGTGAGCAACCTGTAAGCATCTCATATTTGGCTCAAAATTTGGCTAGAATCTAGCTCACTCAAAGCTGTAAATGGACCAAACCAGAACCACACAAGGTTTGCCAGAGCTCAACTCCATCAAAATTGTAATATAAATAAAAATATAATTGGCATAAATTATATATTATATCAATTAGTATTTAGATAAAAAGTATTTAATGATTTATTCAGTACCGTCCACCTTCAGAATCACATTTGATATGAGGCCAAACCTGCAAAAACCAATTTGTTGTTTTTTATTTTGCTGCCAATGCCTGCAGTACAGCTTCCACAAGAAAATGAAAATCAACATAACTCTTATGCGCGGTAGACCATAAATTGCCCATATTGAAACATGGCAGCGACCAGGTAGGATGGCTTTATTTGAAATTTCCCCAGTGATGGTCACTTCAGGGCCCCTTCCAGACCAGACATGCAACAATCACTCAAGCAAAATGGCAATTAAGAAAATCAGAAAAAATAATGCAGATATAAATACTAACAAGGTAAAACCTAAAAGATAATCTTAAATGATAACCAGTTTCTACCCTTGAGATGTCATAGTTTCATCCATCCATGCATGCCGAAAAAAATCTGGGCACAGGTCCAGAAATGAAATGGCACAGATCGTACAGCAACATAATATCTCACAACATAGAAATATTACAAGCGCAATGATAAGGTAAGCTATAGGCCCATAAATCACAAGCACCACATTAGACATACAATGCCCACAGACAGAAACAAGTTTTCTCATATAACCACATACCAAAGCCTGTCCACGCAACCTGAGATGAAAAATATATCGGAAACATGTGATATAAAACTCAGTCCATCTCTTCCTCTTCCTCTTCCTCTTCCTCGTACTCTTCATCAGCTGTTGCATCCTGGTACTGCTGGTATTCCGCCACCAAATCATTCATATTGCTCTCAGCCTCCGTGAACTCCATCTCATCCATTCCCTCACCAGTGTACCAGTGCAAGAAGGCTTTCCTCCTGAACATAGCCGTGAACTGCTCGCTTACCCTGTGGAACATCTCTTGAATGGATGTTGAGTTCCCAATGAATGTTGATGCCATCTTCAGCCCCTTTGGTGGGATGTCACAAACACTGGATTTTACATTGTTTGGAATCCACTCAACAAAGTAAGACGAGTTCTTGTTCTGGACATTGATCATTTGTTCATCCACTTCTTTTGTGCTCATCTTCCCACGGAACATGGCAGAAGCTGTGAGATAGCGGCCATGTCGGGGGTCAGCAGCGCACATCATGTTCTTAGAGTCCCACATTTGCTGAGTCAGCTCAGGAACAGTGAGGGCCCGGTACTGCTGGGAACCTCTAGAGGTCAAGGGTGCAAATCCCACCATGAAGAAGTGAAGGCGGGGGAAAGGGATCAAGTTGACAGCAAGTTTTCGGAGGTCGGAGTTGAGCTGACCTGGGAACCTTAGGCAACAGGTGACACCACTCATGGTAGCAGAGATGAGATGATTAAGATCACCAACTGGGTCAAAGAGAGGAAAAAGAAAAGACTTTTAAGGCATAAAGATCATCAAAGAACAAAAAGCAACCAGAACAGATTGTATATTGTAAGCAGTATGCTCCATCCAACTAACTCAAGCTGCTAATTTCTGCTGGTGTAATAAATCCAGGGCAATCCAGAACAACATAAAATAAATAAATCATAATCCTAATCAGCAATCTTTTCTCCAGTTCTAATTAACAACCTGAATTCTCAAACAATGAAAAAAAGTTACACTAGTGCACTTATTAAAAGGAAAAAGAAAAAGAAGAGGTTTGACTTACAGGTAGGAGTGGCAAGCTTGAGAGTGCGGAAGCAGATATCGTAGAGAGCTTCATTGTCAAGAACCATACATTCATCGGCATTCTCAACAAGCTGATGAACAGAAAGAGTAGCATTGTATGGCTCCACGACTGTGTCGGAGACCTTGGGTGATGGGAAAACAGAGAATGTCAACATCATCCGATCTGGGTACTCCTCTCTGATTTTAGATATAAGAAGAGTGCCCATGCCAGATCCAGTGCCTCCTCCCAAAGAATGGCATACTTGGAATCCTGTAAAGGCAATTAAACAGATAAATAACAACACCATCTAAAATGCCAACTATCTAAATTTTAAAACAATCAGACCTTGGCACTATCATATACTAAAAAAACTTCAAGTAATACAAGAATATCATAGGTGCAAAACATTCCTTATCTATAAGAGACAAAATCCTTGCTTTCTTTTCCAGAAACAAAGAATAACAGATGCGTTGGAATGCATGAAACACTTCCATAATAACCTAATCAACCTAAAATTTAATCCAATCATCCAGAAGCAATAATATGTGAAAAGAGGGAAAAGCGAAATATGTCATCATTTCATAAGGTTTTATGCATATCTGATAAACATAATCTAATCACGGCTTACCAGGCTTTCTCCGATTATCCATTAATATGCTGATATGAGCTTAAATTCATTAAAAATAGTCCAGAAGGCCATACCATCTAAACCATTCTTAACTTTGCAATGCTCATTTCTTACTATCAATTCTTAATTTCTGACGACGATATACCAAACTTCCTGACAATGTGCAAGACGAACATAAAACATTTAACATATGTTAAAAGTTTGATAAAAACCTTCCACCTAACTGAACTTTAGCATTCATCATAATTTCAAGCTATAGCCATTACACTCTTTTCAAGGATCTCAAACAAAAGTTGAAGTGGAACAACAAAGAAGTACCAGACTAGCTGTGGTAGCACGGGATTTCCCTTGAAACTCAGAGGTTTGTATATTTCCAGGACAATCTGATGACAGAACATGTACAGCTACTACAGAAAGGCCATATAAAACCAATGACAAAACATGCACAGCAACTATGGAAAGGCCATACCAAACCATTAAACATAGGTGTGTCCATAAGCTGCTCTAGTACATGCCATCTTGTTTGGAAGAATAGACAGAAGCAATGTTTTTGAATACTTGATCATAAATACAAAGTATTATTATCACATTTTATTATTATTAGTTTGCAATACTCATATTTTTAAAATCTAAAGACACTGACATGGCCAGATATTACAACCACTGATCAAAGAGCAAGGAAATAGACACCACAAGGTTACATATTTTTGGTACTTGCAAATGTATGCATCCATGGAGATCATGCTACCTGATAAGAATCAAATACCAGATTCATTCAACCAAGTACCAATATCTACCCCAATACTTGCAACTATAAGATATCACCAGTGGATCATAAAGGACAACACCAATACAAGAAGATTAGTATATTTTACCCCTAAAGTTCCACAAAAAATAATCACCATCGTCTAAGAACAGACAAACATCTGGATGACAAAGTCTTGCAAAACACCATACGCATAAAATTATGCATTCCTACATGCTCATCAATTACACATGTCAACCTAAATGCCAAAACATTGCGAAACCAGCATATCACATGTCAAGTAAGAATCTGAAGGATATCAATCTCAACCAAGAATCTCATTCCATCTAACCAATGAACAGAAAAAGATCCACAATTTATATGTACAATGCAGTTTCCATCTCCCTTATACCCACTTTGTGAGTTGCCATCCCATGAAGCGTGCACAGACTATAAACTTCACTCAGCTGTAGACCACAGATCTGCAGTGGCAAAACAGAGCCAAAAAGATCTTCCCCGCTGCCAACTAAGGAATAATATTGTGTTTTTTTAAAAAACATCAAATAGCGCTATATCAAACATAATCCACCTACCCCATAGAATACACAAACTAAGCATTTGGGCATAAAGAAGGAAAAGTAAAACGTAACATGGCAAATGAAAGTCCGCGTAGAGATTAATCCATGTTGTCACTTCAACATTCAAAATAAGATGTTTTCATATATAAGACTCAACAAAGAAGAGGAAAAAACATTCAAAAAAAAAAAAAAAACAAAGAAACCAATAATTTAATGAGACGGAAATTGTAGCTAATTAACAGAAAATCGCGAGGGAAAACTTCTACCGTCATATGCTTAACTAACGATAGCAAATAAAATAAAAGAAACGAGGAGAGGAAAAAAGATTAGAGGAAGGATGTGGACAAACTACAAATGCCTTGCGTAACCTGCAAATCGTGATACTGCAGGAAAAAAATATCAATCTTATATATAAATGCAAACCCTGATTTGGAAAACCAGTATCCCAATATTATAACATCATCAAGATTTTTTTTCAAAAAGAAAAAAAGTACCGGACAATTTAGGACTCCAGATATCATATCAAAACAAAATCTGAGATCTAAAACAGGAAAAAAGAAAGAATACATAACACAAAATCCTAAACCCCATCCTCACCAAATTGACCTACAATAAGAAAATTCCATCGTAAAACCAAATTAACCAAAGATCAGACAAAATACGAACCAAAAAAAAAAAAAGGAAAAACACATGAAGGTCTAAAATGATGCAAGCATTCTCTAACCTTGTAAGCAGTCGCAGTTCTCGGCCTCCTTCCGGACGACATCAAGAACGGCGTCGATGAGCTCGGCGCCCTCGGTGTAGTGCCCCTTGGCCCAGTTGTTCCCGGCCCCGGACTGGCCGAACACGAAGTTGTCCGGGCGGAAGATCTGGCCGAAGGGCCCGGATCTCAGCGAATCCATGGTCCCGGGCTCCAGATCCATAAGCACAGCCCTCGGGACGTACCGCCCCCCGCTCGCCTCATTGTAGTAGACGTTTATCCGCTCGAGCTGGAGGTCGGAATCGCCGGAGTACTTCCCGGTCTGGTCGATCCCGTGCTCGTCACAGATCACCTCCCAGAACTTGGCTCCGATCTGGTTTCCGCATTGCCCGCCCTGGATGTGGAGGATCTCCCTCATATTCTCCGCTGAGAGCCGCACTCGTCCGGTGGGTCTCCGGTGGCCGAGCTTCGGTTCAGGCGAGGAGGCGGCACCAGCGGACGATGCGTATGGGTGGGTGGGAGGCTGGGAGCGGAGGTCGGAGACAAGTGAGAGATTGTAGAGGGATTTTATTTAGGGGCTGGGGGTGGTCACCGGTTATTCGTTCACCCGCTTACGTTGCACCAGATCGACCGGGCCTATCGGGCGTGTGATACTGTAAGCTGTTGATTGCTGTTCCGGTGAGCCACCTTCGGTGTGCGGATGCGGGGAACGCTTAGCTGGAGCGGACGGTCGGGAGGAAAATCGTTACCGTGTCGTTATCGGGGAATGGTGTGAGTCGGTCGTATTGGGGAAGATGGTGTGGAGCCTCCAAGCCGACCCGCGGTGAACCCATCCAAACTTGTTAGTACAACGTAGAAGATATTATTGGATAGGATAATTTTATCACATGTGTTTTGAATCATCCAAGGAGTCATTATATTATCTATTATTAATATATATATATATATATATATATATATATATATATATATATATATATATATATATACATATATATATAATTATCTAAATTTAATTAAAAATTTTAAATAAAAAAATTTACTATTAAACATAATTGATCAGTTGACTGTTTTAAATGAAAAAAATTATTTTTTTATGTGATATGTTAATTTTTTATTATTGAATGTTTAAGATATGAATGGTAAAATAATTCTATCCAATAATTTTTAATAATATGATGTACTTCTTCCGTTGAATATTTTAGACTCAACAAACTAATAAATTGTTAAATAATTATGCTGTTAATAATAATTTATATCTGAAGTATTATTTTTTAATATTTTATAAGAAATAAGATTTTATATTACATACATGTTTGTTATTACCGGTATGTTAGCAAGTCGCTATATAATTTTTTTTTTTTTTATAAGACACATCACCATACAATTTAAGAACATCTCAATTACTATAGAGATGGAAGTAGATTTAACTAGGATATTGAAGCTAGAAGCTTAGGACCTCATCAAATTGCATCTTTCAGAAATTCTAGTGGTGCTGCCCTTAGAAAATGTATATCTCCTCTGGAGGATATTGTTTAGTTAAATTGGTTTGTTTAAGAAGTATAAAAAGGAATTCCTTCTCCTCTTTTCACTTGTCATGCAAACCAGCATGTTTATTGGAGAGAGAGGACATTACATGTACAAAGTGCTAGAAGTCATAATGGCTGCCTATCATGCCTTTCCTATCTTTTGGGTGGTTCAGAGGTAGATATTATGCTTGGGTTCTACTCTTAAGCTAATATTCAATGGTCTTGCTTAATTCTCTACCATTTCCATTCATTACATGCTGTTGGACCTTATTATGTTACTTGTGTAAACAAAAACATGGTCTTTTTCCATTGTGATTACTAAAATCTTGCTTGTATGTGAAGAGGAAGTGGACTCAGCACCTACCTCACCTCAGAATATTATGAAGTCATAATAAGGTCATAATGAGATCTTCCATTGGAATTATATCTGAATGGTATGGCATTGCTACTAAGTAAGGTTGCCCACTGCTGGTTACTCATGGTTTAAACAATCTAATAGTTTAATTATCCCACATCATGTAATTAACTTTCTAATGCATCTGTAGTTGAAATTCAGATGAGGGATATGTGTGGCCAAAATGGTGAAAGTTGTTTCCCTAGAAGTTGCTAATACTCTGATTTTCTCATTTTATGAAAATCTAACTTAGACTTGAATTTGGACTAAATTATTTATTTTTAGTTTTCTATTTTTCAAAAACCGGTATCAAATAAAGTTGCAGTCAGGCAAGCGATGTAATGTGCGGCTATGGCTTTAAAGAAAAAGGAGGTTGTGTAAGATCAAGTGACCTAAATCAACTTTTGAAAGAGATTCCAGTGCAAGGCAATTACCTTTCTACTGAAATTTCACGAATGCGAATCGCGACAACGTTCAACAAGAAAAAAAAAAAATCTCAAAAGCCTTCTATTTATCCATACGGCATCTTTTTTAAACTTTTGGTCATCCTTTATTCTTATTACTTTTATTATCGATCATTTTATTTCTTTAATTGCTTTTTTTGTTTCACATTTTTCATTGTTAAATTTGTTACCATGCCGCTGAGAAAAGATACATTTCTTACTTCAACATCCATTGCCTCGAAAATTAAAATACTACTTGTTTGTTGAGGGTAAAATAACTTCCACCGAAGTTTCTAGCTAAAGTCCTTAGCCGCCGACCTCTCTCCTGTTGGAATTTACCGATCCCCTTAGCAATAAGTTCATACTACAGAACCTCTCAAAAGCATATAGAAGTCTGGCGACATGATCTTGAATAGTGAAGGAGAACTATTATTTAATTAACCTTGCTTCTTAACTTAGAATAAATGACAGGCTCGAGATCCGACCGTACTCCTTTCGGACGAACTCCTCCAGTCGCATTCCTTCCGGTCGAACTCCTTTAGTCGCACTCTTTTTAGACGAACTCCTCTAGACGCGCTCCTTCTGGACGAACTCTTTTAGTCGCACTTCTTCCAAACAAACTCCTCCAACAGTGCTCCTTCCAGTCAAATTTCTTCTAAATGAACTCTTTCCAGTCGAATTTCTTCTAAATGAACTTCTTCAGTCCTACTCCTTCCGGACGAACTCCTCCGGTCGTATTTCTTCTGAATGAACTCCTCTAGTCATGCTCCTTTCAGATGAATTCCTCCAGTCGCGAAGGATGGAGCACAGAGCTTCAGATCTTAATTTAAGGGGCACCTATTTATGCATGGCCTAGGAAGCTTCCGAACTTCTTAAAACCACTAGACATTACCCCCAACGGACCTCGACTGATCATAAGTCCACCACCTACACCGAAGTCCCCAACCTTGATCCGAACTTCAACAAAGAGACCTCCAACACTTATAAGTCATGATAAACGATAACTCATCCTTCGTAACAAACTTCACATGACCTAAACGACCTACTACCAGACAGTTATGGCTATCACCATCAGTTTGTTATATACTCCGTCTATAAAAGAAATCCTCTAGATACGTTTTTTTCTAAACTCTCCTTCCCTTCCTGCTACTCTGCTTCTCTACTTTTCTGAGTATTCCATTCCAATTGATCGAAGAACTGAGTTGAATATTAGAGAATTCTACCAAAGTCACCCACCTCTGGTTAGAATTTTATTTTGTAGATCTAGTCGACGGCCTCATCTTCCCCACTTCAACTACCTTCGACGTCCTCACAGATTTCTGCACCAATAGGATTGATGCTAGAGGAAGCGATCTGAGCCCTTATTCTAAAAGGAGTATTCAGTCGATCTTGTTTACTTTCTTCTTTTAATCCTTTAAGATCCATCTCTGTTTGATCTCTTTTGGTCCTAAAAATATTCCTAAAGAAGACAATCATCCGGCGATCCACCGCCTCCACCACCAGATCTGAGTTAGACCCGCCTACTCCAACACCATCATCAGTACCTCAACCTTCTCCATCGACGATCATGGTGGATCCGGAGCAGTTTAACCTATTGATGTAGTAGGTTTGGGGCCTCACTGATAGTGCAAACCATGCAACAGCCCCCGATGGCAATCCAACCAAAGAGACCCCAGCCAGAACTTCAAGAATTGACACCAAGAAGGACAACCTGGGTCAGTAGACCCGTTACCCCAGGGAAGGAGAAGCAGAAAGCAAAAAGTTCCTACTCCGATCATGATTCTTCTCTAAAGGAGACTTTTCCTATCTACAGTCGATGGCCCTCCGAGATCCATGGTCGAGATGACACTCTCGATCAGAAACTCCGGGACATGAACCGATAGATTGAAGAGCTTCGTTATGCCATCCCAGTCTACCATGATGACATCTGCACTAATCCTCCCTTCTCCACCAAGATCATATAGGAGCCTATCCCACCGAACTTTAAACTTTTCTAGTTTGAGAGTTACGATGAAACTTATAATCCGATCGACTATCTTGAGGCCTTCCGAATGATGATGCTGCTCCACGACGCATCGGACGTCATTCTGTGTCGAGTTTTTTCATCTATCCTAAAGAAAGTAGCAAGAAACTGGTATTCGAGCCTTAAGCTAGGTACGATCCTTTTTTTTATTAGATGAGCCATCAGTTTGTGGCTCATTTCATAAACAACCAACGTCCAAGATGAGGCTTGGACTCCCTCATCAATATAAAGCAAAAAAAAGAAAAATCTATCTGAGCTTATGTCAGCCACTTCAATGCTACTATACTGAAGATCCAAAACTTGAATCAATCTGTAGTCATGGCCGCACTGAAAGATGGTCTTCAGAAAAATGATCTTCTATCCTCCCTGAAAAGAAAATATCATAGAGATTTTGCTGATACATTGGCCCGAGCTGAATGTTAGCCCGAGCTGAGGATGTCTTCAAATTGAAGGATGATGAAGTCACAAGAGAGTGGCAGGTGGGTGGATCCAGCAAGTTCGCACCTAAAAGCAAGTCGAGTGAAGCTCGGCCATACTTTCGAACTCCTTCCGAGCACAAACGAGCTCGAACTCCTCCTTGAGCTCATCAGTAGAGAAGTCTGAATCGAAGGGCCCGATTGAACTCCCATCCCAAGAGATTCAACAACTATGCTTTCTTGAATGCCTCAAAGACCCAGGTGCTAATGGAGATAAGAGAGCAGCTGTCAGGACCGAAGAGGATGCGAACTCATCCGGTAAAGCGCAATTCCAACAAATACTGCCTCTACCATCATGATCACGATCATGATACTGAAGAATATATATCCAGCTCCAGGATAAAATTGAGATATCAAGTAGAAGAGGTCGGTTGGATCAATTTATTAGATGTCGGTCAAAGAGAAGAGAAGATCATTCAAGAGTGCCACCTCATCCCGAGCCATCTCGGAGAGATGAACCGTAAGAAGATCGGCCTCCCCTTGGAATCATCAACACCATAATTAGGGGACATCGACGGAGGGAGACTAGTGAGTCAGCAAAATCGGTAAAGAAAAAATGGACTGAAGAACCCATCACTTTTACTGAAGAAGATGCTTGGAAAGTTCAGCTTTCGTATAATAACATGATTGTAATTACTGTAAATATTGCTGATTATGATGTACGCCGCATTTTAATTGATAATGAAAGCTCTGCTGATGTCTTGTTTTATGATATTTTTTTTTTTAAATATCCATATCTGATGATATGATGGGTTCGATGAATTTTCTATTACTAGGATTCACAGGTAATGCAGTTCCAGTGGAAGACATAATAATATTGCCCGTAGTAACAGATTGGTATCTAAAGCATTCCAGAGCTCAAGTCAATTTTTTAATAGTCAAAGCCCTTTCTGTCTACAATGCGATCCTGGGCCGATCTGATTTGAATGCACTCTGGACTATAGTTTTGATTTACTACCTAAAAATGAAGTTTTCGATGAAGTATGGAATTAGGGAGGTTAGAGGAGATCAAGCACTGGCTTAGCACTGCTATAATATTGCCTTACAAGGGAGAAGATAAGCAGATCCTTGTCCGATGGATGGGCTTGATGCTCATGATGATCTATCTGAAGAAAGAGGAGAACCCATCAACAATCTCATGGAAATCCCTTTGAATCATGGGAATAAAAAACACACTATAAAGATCGGCTCCAGTCTAAAAAAAGAAGTCAGAAAGCAGCTCATCACCTTCTTACAAATGAATGCTAATATCTTCGTCTAGGTGCCTGTAGACATGCCCGAAATTGATGCAGGAGTGATGGAACATTGCTTGGGTGTGGACCTTAAACATCGGCCAGTAAAGCAGAAAAAATACAGTTTTGCATTAGAAAAGCAAAAGGCTATAATAGACGAGGTAAGCAAGCTCCTTAAGATAGGATTTATTCGAAAAGTGCTTTATCCAGATTGGATTACAAATATTGTTCTTATTCAAAAGATGAATGGCAAGTGAAGGATGTGCATAGACTTCATAGACTTAAATACAACTTGCCCAAAAGATAGTTATCCTCTGTCCAGGATTGACCAATTGGTGGACGCAACTTCAGGCCATGAACTCCTCATCTTAATGAATGCCTTCTCTGGCTATAATTAAATCTAGATGGTACCAGAGGATGAGGAGAAAACTGCTTTTATTACTGACCGTGGTCTTTATTGTTACAGGATCATGCTTTTTTGACTTAAAAAAGTAGGAGCAACCTATCAATGCTTGGTAAATAAGATCTTCATGAAGCAGATCAGCCGAAATATGGAGGTCTATATAAATAGCATGCTGGTTAAAAGCCGATTTTCATCAAATCATATTATCAATCTTGAGAAGACCTTCAGTACTCTCCAAAAGTACAAGATGAAGATGAATTCTACAAAATGTGCTTTCGGAATAACCTCGAGAAAGTTTCTAAGATTCATGTCAAGCCATGGCATTGAGGCCAACCTAGAAAAGATCAAAGCCATCAGAAAATGGCTGTCTTAAAAATAATAAAGAAAGTTCAATGCTTCACAAGCAAAATAGCGATCCTGAATTGCTTCATTTCAAGATCAGCGAAGCGCTGCATGCCCTTCTTCCAAGTACTCAAATAGTTCAAGAACTTCAATTGGACTCTTGAGTACCAACAGGCCCTTGAAGAATTAAAAAACTATCTTAGTTTGCCCCCGCTCCTAGGCAAATCAGAACCTGGAGAAGAGCTGTACTTGTACCTCGCTATGTCCCCCGCAGCTATTGGAGCCATCCTGGTCAAAGAATAAGCCAAAGTTCAGAAGCCAATCTACTACATAAGTAAAATCCTAAGGGATGCAAAAATAAGGTATACCAAATTAGAAAAACTAACTTATGCCTTGTTGATTACAGTCAGGAAGCTCTGACCTTACTTCTAAGGGCATATAATTACTTTCTTTACTGATCAACCCATCAAAGTAATTCTTCACCAACTTGATACCTTCGAAAGAGTGACAAAATGGGCGATTGAGTTAACTGAATTCGATATTTATTTTCAATCTCAGCCATCCATCAAGGCTCAAATAATGGCTGATTTTATAGTGGAGTGTACCATTTCGGATGCAATCGAACCAGAACACCAAGAAGTTCATATCCCTGGCTCTCCTGAAAAAAAGGCTAATCTTCCTAAAAACTTTTGGGCACCATATGTGGATGGTTTATCTAATACTTCTGAGGCAGGCACGGACATGATTGTCATCAATTCAAAAGAAGTTGTAGTCGAATATGCTTTGCACTTCAAGTTTTCCACTACTAACAACAAAGCAGATACAAAGCCCTAATTTCAGGACTGAGAATAGCCAAAAAATTGAAAGTAAAATATTTGAAGATTTATAGTGATTCTCAACTAGTGGTGGGATAAGTCAGTAACATCTTTGAAGCTTGGAAGGAAAGTATAAAAAAGTACTTGGAGAATGTAAAGAGTTTAAGTTTGGCCTTTGTCAGTTTTGATATCCAGCAAATTCTCAGAACAAAAAATACCAAATTCGATCTCCTCTCTAAATTGGCCATCTTAGCCCCAAATGAACTGTCGAAAGAAGTCCTCTATGAAGTTCTGTAACAATCAAGTCCAGAAGAATCCCAAGCAGTAATGCAAGTCATCCATGAATCCAGCTGGATTGATCCATTGATCTCCTATCTCAGAGATGGACTCCTTCTCAAAGACCACAAAGAAGTTTGGAAACTAAGAAATCAAGCTTCCCGCTGTATTTTATATGAAAATAAGTTGTACAAGAGATCATACCTATTACTACTTCTCAAATGTCTTCGATCTTATGAAGCTAATTATGCCTTGAGAGAAGTTCATAAAAGAACATGCAAAAATTATCTGAAAGCGAGATCCTTATCATATAAATTGCTTCAATAGGAATACTATTGGCCGATAATGCACCAAGATGTAATGGATTATATGAGGAAGTGCAACAGGTATCAGAGAAATACAAACATTCAAAGATAGCCAGCTTCATAACTCATATTGTTAAGTGCTCCTTGCCATTTGCACAATGAGGCATGGACATACTTAGGCCTTTATCTATAGTGCCTGAACAACGAAAGTTCCTGCTAGTGGTCGTAAATTATTTCACTAAGTATAGGATTTCGTCTGAAAGTCGATAGTTTGTAGGTTTGGTCTATCATGGATATTGATCACGGATAATAGATGCTAGTTTGTAGGAGTGATGTTTGCTGAATTCTGTAAAAATTTAAATATTTCTTATCACTTTACATCAGTAGCTCATCCACAGGCAAATGATGAGGCTGAAGTAACTAATAAAACTTTGCTTTAAGGGATAAAGACTAAGCTCGAAAGAGCAAAAGAAACTTGGATGGATGAACTTTATTACGTGCTCTGGGCTTATAGAACCATTCAGAGGTTGCCAACTGGAGAAAATTCTTTTGCATTGGCTTTTGGGATAGAGGCAGTCATCCCACTTGAGCTTGAACTTCGTTCAGTATGAGTTGAAGCTTTCAGTGAATAGAGCAACTCACAGGATCTCAGGACAAATCTCGATCTGTTGGAGGAAAAGAGAGAGAAGGCTCAAATCTGAATGATGACCTACAAGCAGAAAGTAGCCCACTACTATAACTTTAGGATCATAAGTAAGATATTCAGAGTAGGAGATCTGATGCTCCAATGAGTAGATGTTTCGCAACCTCAAAAATAAGAAAAGCTCGCACCGAACTACGAAGGCCCCTATGAGACCGTGGAAGTCGTCCAGTCAGGAACGAATTATCTAAAGGAGCTTGGAGAATCAGCACTCCCTCGATCTTAAAATTTCGTCCGGTCAGGAACGAATTATCTAAAGGAGCTTGGAGAATCAGCACTCCCTCGATCTTAAAATTTGGAGAACTTGCGAATGTATTATCAATAATCTCGCTTCAATAAGATTTTCATATTTCAATATTGTTGTTCTTTGATGCAAAACAATATGATGGTAGGAAACAACTTAACCGAGCTCCATCCTTAAATGAAATAGAAGACCTTTGGTTATCTAAGACAGGAGGAGGGGAGAGGCCCTTTTAACGATCTTTTTATGCCCCAAAGATCTTGTTAGGGATAGAAAGAGGATCTCGTCCTAACAAAGGTAAAAGCCAACCATGTTAGGAACATGAGAAAAATCCCATCCTGATATAGATCAAAGAGGAGAGGCTCTTTTAATGGTCCTTTTATATCCTAAAAATTTTGTTAGGGATAGAAGAAGGTTCTTATTCTAACAAAGATAAAAACCAACCATACTAGAAATAGGAGAAGAACCTCGTTCTGACATGAATCAAAGGGGAGAGACCCTCTCAATGATCCTTTCATGCCTCGATGAGCTTGTTATAAACAAAAGGAGAACCTCGTCCTAACAAAAGTAAAGGCTAACCATGTTAGGAATAGGAGGAGAACCTCGTCCTGACACAGATGAAAACCTCCGATTGTTTAAGACAGGAGAAGGGGAGAGGCCCTTTCAATGGCCATCTTATGCATTAAAGATCTTGTTAGGGATAAGACGAAGATCTCGCTCTAACAAAGATAAAAGCCAACTATGCCAGGAACATGAGAAAAATTTTGTCCTAACATGGATCAAAGAGGAGAAGTCCTCTCAACGGCTCTTTCGTGTTCCGATGGTCTTGTTAGAAATAGAAGAAGAATCTCATCCTAACTAGGATAAAGGCTAATTATGTCAAGAACAGGGGAAGAATCTCATCCTAACATAGATAAAGACCTTCAATTGTTTAAGATAGGAGAAGGAAAGAAACTATGCAAGTGCACGACTGAGACGAAGCAATCAAAATAATGTTTCCATTAAGATAAAAATTCAATATATGGGGAGGTCCGTGAGACCAGTTATATAATAAAAAAAAAGAAAAGAAAGGAAAGAGAGACAAAATTCTATTCAAGAATGGATTTCGGATTGCCAGCTCCAACCATCATGAGGGAGAGTTTCAGAACTTCAACCTCCTCGAGTCTCTGTCGAGCCACCAAACTCTCCCTCAATATCTTCTCCCATCTACGCGACTGCTCCTCCATCTTTCTCAGTCTTTTTCCTAGAACTATAGATTCGGCTTTGGCATCTTTTATAATATCCTTTTGATACATCATTTGAATCTTCAATTCACGCAGCTCAGCTTTATCTTTTTTATACACTGCAGATAGACTCTTCAGAGTACCTCTCAAGGAAAGAACTTTCTATGAATCTCTGCTCAAGTCGGCTTAAACTTTATCCGACAGTTGCTGCTAAAGTCGGACGATCTCATCATCAACCTTTCAGAGTTTATGTTGAAGGTCAGTAACTTGACCACACCAACCTCATCTATAATTATTATATAAGTCTTCGACTACTTGTAACTGATCCTATATTTTGGAGAACCTTTTCGACCAGTCCCAGCCATACTCAATCTGATTGGTTAACCAAAATATTTCTCGAATACAAAAAAAGAGATAGATGAAAAGAGAAAAATACAAATTTAGAGGTCTCAAACCTCTGGAAGAGCATTCGAGAAGTTAGATATGGCATCGGTCGGCCTCGGCTCTTCAGTAGCAAGCTCGATGGGGGGAAGGTCGATGGCGATAGCAAATGGTCCCGCTTCTTCATCAAAAACCACTTCCACAAGGAAGCCGAGGTCAAGCTCAGAAAATTTGCTAGCTATCCTATCCTCGCAAAGCTTGAACCCTTTGATGAAGGCCTCCTGGCCGAACTTGACGTTCAGATCCCTCATCTCAGAGGAGATCTTGAACTCCACCATCTGGACCTTCGCCTTCGAGATTTGTTTTGAAACTTGCTCCTTCAATTCGGTGATCTCAGCTTCAGCTTTTTTCCTCCTCTCTTCTTCCAAGGCCAAGATGGCCTTCAGTTCTGTCGATGTTTGCTCCTCCTTTTTGAGCACCTCTTTAAGAGCTTTGATCTCGACAGCCTTTTTCTTTGCGAGGCGGTCAACCTTGATAGCTTTCTCTTCTTGGAGATGGCTGACTTTGGCTTGATGGTCTTCCTAAGCCTTCAATGCTTCCGACCTCAAACGGTTTATCATTTTTATATGAGCGAGCAATTGGTAACCCTACTACAAGAAGTAAATTGAGTTAGACATATATATACATAAAAAAAGAAAGAGGAAAGAATGAAGGGATAAGGTAATTATCTCAAGGAAGGTCCTAAGGGAATCCCAAGTGCGTTGCTCATAGTCAAAGTCAACGATCTTGTCTACCATCTTGGGTAAGGCGAACTTGTCAAATAAATTCTTGATGATGTCTCAGTTGTAGAAGATATTTTCTTTTGAGTCTTCGTCATCGTTATCAGATTTACCGGGATAAGCTTTGCACCAAACTTTTACAATAACCAACTTCTATTTTTCCTTTCTCATTTCTTTCTTCTCTCCTCTTGTAGAAAGCTTTGGAATTCCAACTTCGATGGAAGGGCCTGAAGAGGTAGGGGGTACTATGGCCCCATCAGTAGTGACCACCTTAGCAACCAGAGCAACCTCAGCATCATCAGGAACCTCGGGAGTGGCAATGGTAGTGGTAGGAGCTGCAAAGCTTGGGGTGGCAACCCTCACCTTCTTTGAAGCCTCACTGGGAGCCTTCCCTTTTCTCTTGTGTGCTTAGAGTCCCCTGGCGAGTATTTCAGCTACCTAAACATCCATCTCTATAATAAAGAAAGGAGTATAGTTAAAAAAAAAAGAAGAAGAAAGAAGAAGAAGGGGGTAACCCACAAACTTCGGTCATATACCTGCTGGATTCAAAGGGCTGAGGTCAAGGTTGAATAGAGTTTGTTCTTTTACTAGCTCGAACACAAGAGAAGTTTGATAACCTTTAATTTTGCTAACTGACTTCTGATTCTCTCTCTAACTTCGGGGGGTCGGCAGACTGAATTCCTCAAATTTCTTCAAGGAGGAAGTCCTAAGTGTAAGATCAGACAAGAAATAAAGACGAACTTTTCTTTCCAATTATGGATAGAGGAGGAGGCATCCTTGAGCAATCCCTTCTTACCAAATTGGGATGAAATATACCACCAGTCTTTTGCAATAGAATGACGCTTGAAAGTAAAGTAAGTTCAGAAAAGTAAAATAATGGACTAAACTTTGGTGGATATACGAGAGCAAGGAATCCTATTATAAATCTAAAAGAGTTCAGCACCACGGAAGCTAAGGAGATATTTAGAAAATGAAAAAGAGCTACAACAAAGATGGAAAGAGGAAGCCTTAGTTCAGTATGAAATATCTCCAAATACAAGCAGAACCGATCAGGAAGAGGGGCGCAAGCTTGGCCAATCGGTTCAGAAAGTTTTAGCTCGTACTCAGCAAGCATCCCGTATTGGATTTTAATTAATGGCAGATCTTCAATAGTTAAGGAACAAGGGATGGTTTTCGATAAGAAATCTAGCTGAGATGCTGCTCTAGGTTCAGCTTCGATTCTGATCTTAGGATTTTGGGGGTTTAGGTCAATCAGACTCCTAGAACCGCTAGACCAAGAAACTTCGGATGATATTTAGATCAGATTGAATCCGATAAAATCTTCAAAAAAGTTAAAAAAAAAAGAGGTGGTGAAAATCCAAAAAAGAAAAATGGTAAAACCCACCTAGAAAAATCTGAAGAGACTCTAAAGAATATGAAAAGCTAAAAATCAAGAGAACAAAGATGAGAGACTGACCTAGATTGATCGAAAAACTCAAGAAGAGGACCAAAAAGATGAAGAACAGTTGAGAAGAATGTCAATGGTCAGAGACATCGTAAGAGAACGAAAGCAACAAGGATGGGACGTTCGGAAGCGATGAAAAATGAAGAAAGTAGAGAAAGAAGAAGCTCAAATGAAGGTGAGAAGCCATGGAAGAAGAAGAGGTTTAAATAGAAGAACAAAATCAAAAAAAATTATGATTGCAGGACTTCTGCAGCCAACCTTAACCCACCACGCATCCCACTCGTATCCATCATCTGATGAAATAATAATTATGCTGTATTTAGAGCTCCACAACAAACAAGTTTTTGAGAAAATTTGTCCCTTCAGGTCATTTAACTTCAGCGCCAATTCGAAAAAAGATAAAAAGTTTCACTCTCCAAGAGCAGGAAGCTGGCAAGAAACTTTAGCTACAGTAATTTTTTTATACTTTCTTCATTCAAAATTCAAACTCGAAAGTAGAAGAATAAGTGTTAGAAATAAAATAACTCCCATCGAAGTCTCTAGCCAAAGTTCTTTGCCGCCGACCTCTCTTCTGTTGGAATTTACCGATCCCCTCAACAATAAGTTCATACTACAGAACCTCTCGAAAGCATATAAAAGTCCGACAACACGATCTTAAATAATAAAGGAGAACTATTATTTAATTAACCTTGCTTCTTAACTTAGAATGAATGACAGGCTCGAGGCCCGATCGCACTCCTTTTGGACGAACTCCTCTAGTCGCACTCCTTCCGGATGAACTTCTCCAATCGCACTCCTTCCATATGAACTCCTCCGGTCATTCTTTTTTTGGATAAATTCCTTCAATCGTACTTCTTTTGGATGAACTTCTCTAACAGCACTCCTTCCAATCAAATTTCTTCTGAATGAACTTCTTTCAGTCGAATTCTTTCTAAATAAACTCCTCCAATCGCACTCCTTCCGGATGAACTCCTCTAGTCGTGCTCCTTCTGGATGAATTTTTTTAGTCGTACTTCTTCTTGATGAACTCCTCCAGTCGCACTTCTTTTGGATGAACTCCTCCAGACATGCTCCTTCCGAATAAATTTCTTCAGTTGCGAAGAATGGAGCATAAAACTTCAGATCTCAATTTAGAGGGCACCTACTTGCATGCAGTCCAGAAAGCTTTCGAACTTCTTAAAGCTACTAAACATTATCCCCAATGGATCTCAACCAGTCATAAGTCCACCACATACACTGAAGTCCCCAACCTATATCTGAACTTTAACAAAGAAACCTCCACCACCTACAAGTCACAATAAACGATAACTCATCTTCCATAACAAACTCTACGTGGCTTGAGTGGCCCACTACCAGATGGTTATGGCTATTACCATCAGTTTGTTACATGCTCCATCTATAAAAGAAATCTTTCAGATATATTTTTCTTTAAGCTCTCCTTTCCTTTCCACTACTCTGCTTCTCTGCTTTCCTGAGCACTCCATTCTAGTTGGCCAGGGAACTAATTTGAGCGTCGAAGGATCCTGCCGAAGTTACCCACCTCCAGTTAGGATTTTATTTTGCAGATCCAGTCGGCGGCCTTATCTTCCCCACTCCAGCAACCTCTGGCATTCTCATGGATTTCTGCACCAATATTATTTCTTATTGGATAGACTATATTTCGCTATTAATCATCCATAAATGGATAGTTGCTACTTCTTAATCATCCATAAATATATGTCCCACTGGAGAAGATATACATTTCTTAAGGTAATCAGATTAGTGTTTTCTGAAAATCACATATTGCTTTCATTATAATCACCTTGAATGAGGTGATATCCATTATTAGGTTTGGATAGTCCATCTTGGTCCACTTGAAGCACTATAAAACCACTCCTAACTTTGGGAACAATGAAATATTGTAACTAAAAAAAATGTTCACCTAAGTTACTCTGAAATAATCAGCCCCGAAATGTCAAATGAGAAAAGAAGAGGCAAACGAAAAATGAAGAATATGATGTCTTAGCATCTAAAGCAAATGGAAGTAAAATTATTGTCAATTTATTCATCTTTTTTGAGGAATTGTCAGTTCATTCATCAGTAGAAACAATCAGCTCCACAAATAATTGAAAGGGTAATAGTCATGGGCCACCAAAAAATGACCAAGAAATGAAAAGTTAGAATTGATCTTATGACCTACCTAAAGAATATTTTGCCTAGGACCAATTAAAGGTACCCCCTTAAACTCTACAAGAAATAATGATACAGAATCATGTGGTAGAAGTAAACTTTTGAGAATGAAATGCAGTCAGGCAGAGAAATGCAAACCATCCAGATTTTTTAATGATTTGTGATCCCATCAACCAATGGGATCACATGACTGATCAAAGAGGGAGAAGAATGGTTTGTGATCCATCAACCAATGGGATGGCTGGTTATGACCACACCCCCTCTTTTTTTTGTTGTCGTTGTTCCTGTCGTTGTTTTTCATTAAAGGTGAACAAAGAGCCCCACCATCTTTCACTAAACAAAAGAAAAATACAACTCAACCAACCTAAAGCTGGAGAGGTTATGAACCTATTTAATTCATAATTGTTAGTTTTGAAAGAAAAAATAGTTGGAGTAGCTAGGTGATAGAATAGTTTTGGATGGTTGAGTATTTAGGATGATGGCAATTGGTTAATGGAAGAGAGAAAGAATTGGAGCAAGGCTAATTGTATTAGTTGGTAGTTGGTATTCTTACATGTGTAGCATAGTAAATGCCTTCTACCCCTATTTATAGTCACCACCTTCTTAAATAAATGGTGGAGATTAGTTTGCTCCAATGGTTAGGAAGAGGTATTCTAGATTTTTTTCACCTCCTTATTACAAATATCTTAGATATTTACTACAAATATCTATGTTCTAAGGTCTTCTAGAAATCTAGAATAGTATCTATATTTTTCTTCTTAGTAATAATTGTACCTAGATATTTAGTAAGAGATATCTAGAATAATATCTAGATATTCTAGACTCTTCTTTAGAAAATATGCATCAATTTTAACACTCCTCCTTAATGCTAATTTGTGTAACTCCAAGCATTTCCCATAGTAGCTTAAACTTTTGTCTTGGTAGCACCTTTGTGAATATGTCCACGACTTGTTCTTCTGTCTTATAGTAGTTCGATCTCTCCTTTGTTTGTTACTTCTCTGAGAAAGTAATATTTGATTATGATATACTTTGTCCTGTTGTGGTATACTGGGTTCTTTGTTATTACTATTGCTGACTTGTTACCATAAAAGATTTCTATTGGATTGCTTTATTATTCTCCCATGTCTTCAAGTATCCTTCTTAGCCATATTGCTTAATTTGCTGACGAAGCTATTGCTATATACTCTGCTTCTGCTGATGACTACACAATAATGTCTTATTTCTTGAGTGCCCATGAGAAATATCCTGAATCTAATGTGAATGCATATCCTGAAGTGCTCTTCATGTCATCCATAGATCCAGCCCACTATCAACAAACCTGATCAATCTTGAACTTGAAGTGTATCTATACCATATCCCATAGCTAATTGTTCCTTGCAAGTATCTGAGTATTCCTTTTGTAGCTCCATAGTGCACTTGGTTTGGATTCTACATGAGTTTTGAGAGTAGACTTGTTGCATTCATGATGTCTGGTCTGATTGCTATGAGATAAAGTAGGTTGCCTAACCCAATTTTTCAAAAAAAATAAAAATAAAAATTGGGACCGACATGTGAGCACATGCTAGTGGAAATTAGATTTCCACTAGGAGTCTTCTTCTAAGAGACCCCCGTCCATGGAGATGGAAGTTGGGGAGGACTCAAACTTCTCCCCCGATACTCTTTAAAGAGGGGCCAAACCCTCCCTTAGGAGCTGACCACCATCGAGCTCCTTCTCCCTCTTGCTGTCTCTCTCTTCTTTTCTTTCAAATGAAACATTTTTTGTTGCTGGAAATCATGACCACAGATTGTCGAAGATGAGGTAATAATCCTTCCCATTGCCTTCTCCTTGTTTTTCGATCACCGAAGCCTGATCTTCGGTTAGCAATCACTGGATTTCTTTGTTCCCTATTTTGAGTTATTTATTTTATGGTTTTTCATCGCCATCACTGAATGCCGATCATCGAACCTATGCCTCCAGTCGCTACCATGGCCTGCCCCTTCAGCCACGAGCATCGATGGCTAGGAGGACCCCCTAGCTATGGGAACAAGGGAAGAAGACTTTCCCTATTCTAGTAAGGAAAGAAGAAGAATAAGAGGACGTGCAGGTCCTCTGTTCTTTTGAAAGGGAAAAAAAGGAAGAAAAGAAAAGGAAAAAGAAAGAAAAATGCAAGGAAAAGGAAAAAGAAATTAAAAAGAGAAAGAGAGAGAGTGAGAGAGAGAGAGAGAGAGACATGGTTTTAATCGAGTGAACCAAACCTTTTTGATTGAACCTAGTTTAAATAGGCCTAGCTCAACCAGAGTCACTTATATCCATTATAGAAATTGATTCAAATCTGGATCTAAATCCTAACCTGGACCGAGCTAGATTAAAAGTGTTTCTATTTATCTTAATTTTTTTTAAAATTAAGAATTAATAAAATTTATTTGATATGCTAGAGCCTTCAACACTAAAAAATTACTGGATTTAGAGATCGATTTGAGAGGATCATAGAATTTTGGACCTGATCAATAGGTAAATTTTTTTATCTTTAAATTTATTTATATATATAATTATATATTTAAAAATTAAATTTTGTATGTTAAATATTTAAAAATTATTGAAGTTCAAAATTAGATAATTACTTATGAAAGATGATTTAGAAAATTAGATCAAGCATGATATTGCAATTACATGATATAATTTTAAAAAATAAATAATTTTCTTGCATTATATTGTATGATCTCTTAAATGAAAATTATATATTCTCATCAATGCATGGAATCTAAAATAAGAGTTAATTTTTATTGCTCTTTTAATTTATATAAAAAATTAAATTGATACCGTACTATAAAAATAATATTTATGAGAAAATGGTTGTGACAAAAGCATGAAAAAAAAAATTTAGTTAGACTATAATTTAGATCTAGCCAACGGAACTGATCGTTAGCCACACGTTGGAAATATATTTTTTTTGGATCTAGCCAATCGAGGCTGATCGCTGGTAAAATTAGTTCTTTTGGGCCTAGCTAGTAGAGTTGATCACTAGTAGCATATCGATGGATTGAGTATCCTTTATTCAGGACTAATCTTTGTATCTTGTTATGAGACGAATCATGGCCATGTGAATCAGAGCTGGTTTTTCTTTTAAGTCTAGTCAATAGGACTTATCACTGATAGCATGCTGATGAATCTAATATTTTTCGTTCAAGAACTAGTTTCTTTTAAATCTTATCATAGGATTGATTGTGACTGTAGTCAATAAAGACTAAGAAAGGATTTTTGACTTTTCTAATATACATAGCATATTTTTGAAAAAAAAATTATCTTATTATATATATTAATGATAATTATTATATTGAAAAGTATTTATGCTTTATCTCTCAAAGATATTGATAACTTATTGAGCCTGTAAAGCTTACCCCCCCTTTTTATTTATTTATTTTTTAGATCCAGAGAACGTATTGGGCTTAGGACTGAGCAGTGAGAAGATCTTACATATTTTTTAGAATTTTATCCTAAGAAGTGTGTGGCATCACATGCTGATTCGAGTTCTAGATTCGGTGCATGATAGAGTGGTATCAGAGCTAAGATTTAAGGATATTAGGAGCTATAGCTTAAGTGATATCAAAACTTAAGATTATGATTACTCAAAAATGTAACTTAAGTGGTACTCGAACTTAAGATTATGATCTCTAGGGATTGAGAGTTAAAGGATATTTGAGTATAAATGTATGATCATTAAGGATGCGATAGAGGTAATTCATAGGATTTGGATTTCGATAGAGAATTTATATCTCAGATTATAATTTGATGGATTAACCAAATTGTGAGCTTATTAGTTTAGAAGTTATTTAGCAAATTTGAGATATTTGATAGAATTAGATTAAAGCGCATAGCGAAAGCATAGTGGTTTGAATCATTAAAATTTGATTGAAAATATTAATTTTAATTTGAAAAGTATTATGATAGAAGATTTGAATTTCTTTTTCAGCAAGAGGTAGGAGGTCAAGGATGTGATAGGAATTTAGTTCACCTAAATTTATCAATTTTATAGTATGCTAATTTTAATGATGAAATTATTTTAAGAAGGAAAGAATGTAATAATCTAATTTTTTTTTAAAAAGAATCTAGACTAACACATGCATGTGGTGGGAATTGGATTTCCATTAGGAGTCCTCTTCCAAGAGACCCCCGCCCACGGAGATGGAAGTCGGGGAGGACTCAAACTTCTCCACTAGTGCTCTTTAAAGAGGGGCCAAACCCTTCCTTGGGAGCCGACCACCTCCAACCTACATTCACCAATAAGCTCCTTCTCCCTCTTGCTGTCTCTCTCTTCTTTTCTTTCAGATGAAACATATTGTGCTATTGAAAATCACGATCATAGATCATCGAAGATGAGATAATAATTCTTTCTATTGCCTTCTCCTTGTTTTTTGGTCACTGAAGCCTGATCTTTGGCTGGTAATCGTCGGATTTCTTTGTCTCCTATTTTGGGTTGTTTATTTTGTAGTTTTCCATCACCATCGTTGATTGCCGATTGTTGAACCTATGCCTTCGGTTGCTATCATGGCCTACCCCACCGGCCATGAGCACCAATGGCTAGGAGGAGGACCCCCCTAGCTATGGGAACAAGGGAAGAAGACTTCCCCTATTTCGATAAGGAAATAGGAAGAATAAGAGGACGTGCGGGTCCTATGTTCTTCCAAGGGAAAAAAAAGAAGAAAAGAAAAGAAAAAAAAAGAAAAAGAAAAAGAAAAAGAAAAGAAAAAAGGAATTAAAGAGAGAGAGAGAGAGAGAGAGATGGTTTTAATTGGGTGATCTGAACCTTTTTGATTGAACCCAATTTAAATAGGTTTAAATCAACCCGAGTTACTTATATTCGATTTAGAAATTAATTCAAATCTGGATCTAAATCCTAACCTAGGCCAAGCTAGATTAAAGATGTTTTTATTTATCTTAATTTTTTAAAAATTAAAAATTAATAAAATTTATTTAATGTGCTAGAGTCTTCAATATCGGAAGAATACCGGACTTAAAGATTGGTTTGAGAAGATCATAGGATTTTAGATCTGATTAACAGATAAATTTTCTCTTATCTTTGAATTTATTTTTATATATAATTATATATTTAAAAATTATATTTTATATGTTAAATATTTAAAAATTATTAAAGTTTAAAATTAGATAATTACTTATGAAAAATGATTTAGAAAATCAGACCAAGCATGATATCGCAATTGCATGATATAATTTTAGAAAATAAATATTTTCTTGCATTATATTATATGATCTTTTAAATAAAAATTATATATTTTCATCAATGCATTAAATCTGAAATAAGAGTTAATTTTTTTTCTTTTAAATTATATAAAAATTAAGTTGATACTATTATAAAAATAATATTTATGGTTATGACAAAAGCATGAAAAATTTTTTTAGTTAAACTATAATTTAAATCTAGCCAACGGAACTGATCGTTGGCCATACATCAGAAACATGTTTCTTTGAAACCTAGCCAGTCGGAGCTGATCACTAGCAGAATTAGTTCTTTTGGGCCTAGCCAGTTGGGCTGATTCCTAGTAGCACGTCGATGGATCGAATGTTCTTCGTTTAGGACTAATCTTTTTATCTTATCACAAGGCAAATCATGAATATATGAATCAGAGCTAGTTTTTCTTTTGGATATAGCCAGTGGAGCTGATCGCTGGTAGCATACGACAGATCAGGTGTTCTTCATTCAAGGACTAGTTTCTTTTGGATCTTATCACAGAACTAATCATGGCCATAGTCAATGAAAACTTAAAGAGAATTTTTGGCTTTTACTAATATATATGGCATATTTTTGAAAAAAAATTATCTTCTTACATATTAATAATAATTATTATATTTGAAAAGTACTTATGCTTGATCCCTCAGAAATATTGGTAACTTACTGAGCCCGTAAAGCTCACCCTCCTCTTTTCTATTTTTTCAGATCCAAAGAGCATATTGGGCTTGGGACTGAACAATGAGGAGGTCTTGCATATTCTTTAGGATTTTGCCCTAAGGAGTGTGTGGCATCACATGCTGATCTGAGTGCTGGATTCGATGCATGACACTACGAATGAGGCTTATGTACTTGGAAGCATCTACCTGACCCAATCCGTCTTCTTTTCTTAGCTTGTCATTTGTCACTAGTGGTGTTGCCACAGATTTACAACCATATATTTTGAATTTCTTTAGGAGGGTCACTATATACTTCTTTTAAGAGATGAATATTCCATCTTCCTCTTGCTTTATCTCTATACCAAGAAAATAGTGCTTCAATTTCAGGTCACTCATCTCGAATGTCTTCATCATGTCTTCCTTGAACTCTTAAATTATTATCTTATTATTTTCTATGCAGATAAGATCATCCACATACAACAAAATAATGAGCTTGTCTTCATGCCCTTAGGTCTTGATATATAATGCTGCCTCACTTTGACTCCTCCTAAATCCTTGACTCCTGAAGTAGCCATCAATGTGGCTATACCATGCTCGTGGAGCTTGCTTGAGTCCATATAGCGCTTTCTTCAGTCTTAATACCTTACTTTCTTTGCCTTCAATCATGAATTCTTATGGCTGTTCAACGTAGACTTCTTCTTGTAATTCTTCATTTAGAAGTACTGATTTTACATCTAGATGATATATCTTTCATTGTTTCTGTGTTGCTAGTATAACGAGTGCTCTTATTATGTTTAAGCGAGCAATCAGGGCAAGTGTTTCTATGTAGTCTATACCTGGTATTTATGAGTATCTCTTTGCTACGAGTCTTGCCTTGTACTTTTGAATTGTGCCAAATGGATTGAGTTTTATCTTGTATACATATTTTACTTTGATGACTTTTTTATTTTTCGATCTCTCCACTACTTTTCATGTGTTATTCCTTTTGATCATCTTGATTTCTTCTTTCATTGCATGCCCCCACACTTCTTACTTTGCTGCTGCTTCAAAGCTTTCTGACTCTATTATTGCAAAGTTGCATATTTCATAGATCTCTTGTAGTGGTCTTGTTCTTCTTGGTGGAAAATTAGTGCTTATTAATGTTGATTATGAGGATGTTGTGGTTTGTGAGTCAGTTGTTGAGTCTAGAGCTTCTCTTTTTTATTGCTTTGGCTCTTCGAATTGTAGTTGCAGAACTGTAATGCTTCCTCTTTCATCATTTTATTTTTTCCAATTTCAGGCAGCAATTTTATCAAACTCTACATCTCAGCTAACAATTAGCTTCTTGGTTCGTAGGTTGTATACTCGATAATCTTTTGATTGCTTGCTATAACTGAGAAAAATACCCTTTTCGATCTTTTCATCGAGTTTGCTTCTTTTTACTGCTGGAACATGGATACAGTACATGTAGCCAAAGATTCTTAAGTGCTTTACCAAAGATTTTTGTCCACTCCAGGCTTTGATTTGTTAGATATATGTGCCCTATAAGCCAGAATTGGCTGACACTTGTAATACACTTCTAGGAGCAAAATTATAATTTTGACTATTATCAATAAAATGGATTATTTTCTATCACATATGTGTATTTAGTGTCTGTGATACATCCTTTGAGTTAATGGTAATGATAATTCATATTTTCAAGAGTTGAAAATTTAAGATATGAATAATCATTATTAACTCATAAAATGCTCCCGACCATAGGATCATCACGAGGATGGTGATTGATCCGAAAGGTTGGTGTACAATCACTTCTCTTTAGAAGATGAGTCTTGAGTCTATGGTGTGAAGACACCGAAGCGAGAGTATAGATACTCGTTAGAGAACGAGGGCACTGAGCATGACCACCTCGAGTAGTCATTAGGGAGTCTACCTTCTCGTCAATGACTGACTCGATGCTACAGTAGTGTGTCTGGTTCTTTGACCTGAGATGCATCGACAGTTCACCTTGAGGGTATTATAGTTTGACTACACCATTACTCGATCTCCTAGCCATACGAAACCCTGAGGTGTATGTTGGCTATAGCATGTTCATTGTAGGAACTGGATTGCATCAAGATGGAATCTATCTACCTCGGTGGTAGAGGAGCAGCCCTATGATGATCATGAGAATCAAGTCTAGAAGCCCATGGCCATGGCAGAGTGAAATAATAGAAAGAGTTTCTATTTAGTTTTCACATCGGACTTGAATCGAATGATTACATCATATGACAAAAACTAGGGTTTGACAAGTTCACCTTAACCCTAATCTGATCAGAGCTCAAGATAGAAGAACTTAATCACACAGGTAGCTGTACCAAGAGGTTCGCATTTAGCTCTGATGGGTTGCCACCATATACTGCTAGGTGTCATTGGTGGATTTTGGGAGCAATTAGAATGATTTAGATGATCGATCATTCTAGCTATTCAAATCGAAAGAGTTTTGATCTATCGAAAGAAGTTTTGATGATGTCGATGATAGAGATCATGACATATCCCATTATCATATAGAACTAAACCTAACTAGATCACACAAATAAGGATTTGAATCTAGTGATCATCAATTGAACTGATTCAGTTTAATTGATTTGAATGAGATTCAATTAGATTCAAAAAAATCATGCTAGCACTCGATTAAACCTAACGTTCTTCTTTTACTATCATAAATAAGTTGTCCTGACTGAGTCAAAGGAGTTTGTGCTTAATCAGAGGTCTTCATTTGGTCTGACTGAAGCTTGTCCAAGTTAGAAAAGATTGTCTTATTTTGTAAGATATTACCTACTATTTTTGGTCACCTGCCATTTCTCATCCTTTGACTTTGGTCAAAAGTTAACCTTTGACTGGTCAAATGTTGACCATAGATACTTTGACTTTTATCCACGTGTCACGCACCTATTGAAAAGCTGGTGGGGGCTTGTCCTCCTGCCAGAACCTGGCAAGGAGGAGGACGCACGCCACCCTTGGCGTGTGCCCAAGCTGGAGGCGCTCAGGAGTCCCTGTTGGATAGGGACTCCATCTTCTTTTTGGATTTTGATTAGAGTTCTTCTAAGAACCAACTTTGACTGATCTTAGGCACCATCTAAGGAGGAATCTAGGGGACTCTATTTTCACCAATCAAATTTAGATCTGATTTCATAAAGAGTTATGATTGATCGGAAAGAAGAGGAGTTGGATCACAGACAGTCTATAAATAAGACCCTGCGCCCAACTCCTATTAGTATTGGAAACAATTGAAAAGGAATTCAATTCCCACACCCAAGGCCTCCTCCACACCAACTTCTCCCTCTCCTCTCCATGCCCAAAGGTGTTTGGAATCTTAGTTGGTGCAATCCAGATCAGAGAAAGGCGACTGAAAGCTAGAAGGCTGCGCTACTGCAAAGGATAACTGCTGATCTTCAAAAGAAATTTTGAAGATCCTCCAGATCAGATCTAGATCTAATTTTTGGAGATGTGATAGAAAAGAAGAGGATCTTTAAATTCAGCTTGAGTGGATACTGGTAGAGGCTAGGCATTTGCGTGGCTAAATCCAGAACCTTCAGCTGCTTACAGGATCATCAATGGGTAATAGGATTACCCTACTTCAAGGTAAATTAAATTTGATTTAATTTATCTAAATTTATTTTAATTATTAAAATAATAAGAATTAGATTTAAAATATTTTAAATCTGATCTAGATTAAAAAAAAAATTTAAAATATATCTCTTAATCTGATCAGATCTAAACGAACCTGATCCAAAAAATCAAAATTTTTCTTCAATTGGTATCAGAGCCAAGGTTCTAAAAATATTTAGATCTAATTTTAAATTTATTTTAATCAAAAAATAAGTAATTTTAGATGTCACATGAGATGTGGTTAGATCTAAAATTAAAAAAAATTAAAATTAAATGATTTGGATCTAAGATTAGAAAATATGCATGATTAGTTCTAAAATAGAATAGTTCTATAGAATAGTCTTGTATGTTTTCAATTTAATTTGATTAAATCATATTTTAGATTTATTTATTTATTATTTTTTTTATATTATAATTATTATAATAATATTTAAAAAATAGTAAATAAAAATTATTTAATTTTAAAATATCATATGAGATATGATTGATGCATGTCTAGACTAGTTGTAGAATAATTCTACATAGTTGTCTAGATTAAAATTTATTTTGATTAGATCAATTTAAATCTAATTTTTTAAATTATTATGAGATAATTTAGATCTGAAAATATGCATGATTCGATATATGAGATGTATGCAAAATATGCCATGATTAGATCTAATTTGTATGTGAGATATATGATATAGATCTAAAACTATTTTGTAGTATTGTATATTCCTGATTAAGACGTTCCTCTTGGCCGTCCGGTCATAAGAACGAAGAAGGGTTTAAAGGCCCTCTCTTCTCATCCAATGGGGTGTTCTTATGACGTGTAGGGATGCTGCGCGTTCGTCCTTAATCAAAAAATTCAAAACTTACTTTCTGCAAAATCCTAGATCCTGAAACCCTAGGATTTATTATGCATATTTTATTTGTAAACCCTACTTAATTAAAAATTAAGATTATAAAATATTAATTAGGTCTAAAATTAAGAATTTTAGATCTAAGACATATTCATAATACTGGGTTCGGACTTGGGTAGCTCAATTAGGTCTAAGCGGTTGATCAAACCGAATCAAGAGTTGGTTAGACGAGATCAACAATGCTTAAATTGACCAGCCTAATAGGATTAAGTCTGGGTCAAGATCGAGTCACGATCAAGCAAGACCTAATTAGGCTCAGAGATTAGAGTCTGGATTATAGGCTAACCCAATTGATTCTGGCTCAATAATTTGGTGTCTAAGGTAAGTTTGACACATACGATCGACTGATTTTTAATTGAAAGCTACTCGATCTGAATGCGTTCTTGTATGAGTTAATGGCATATTCCTTCCATCGGTCTCACTTACTTGGCCATATCTATTGACATAGTTCTAATCTGAGGTGGTCAATAATCCAAGCTAACCCATGCCACTAGGTTAGTCATAATTGCTATGACTATGACAAGTCTAGTTTAATGAGATCTGAATCAATTCTCCCTAAGAAAAGATTAAGTTCAAGGTCTTCCACTATTATAGATGTGCGGATCCTTCCTAGGGTTGATTGTTCTCGGCTGGATATAGTGGCTTAGTTGCATCGAAAAGATGCAACCATGTCTATTAGGCATTGAATGCTATGGGCTGGAGGATGAGTTGGGCTCAATATTTTAGATACGGTGAGAGACTCAATTAGAAATCCAGTCTGTGCAAATGGTGGGTCTGACATAACTAAGGAGTGGATCAATATTCCAGATACGATGAGATTCATGAATTAGAGATCAAGTTTGAGTGCACCATGATTAGAGAATCATTGAAAAAAGAGAGATTTATAGTGAACAACTCTATTCAAT
>QRFJ01002810.1:168630-257650 GCA_006176705.1 Cocos nucifera | reverse complement strand
TCTGTACAATTATTCTCTATGTGCAAATTGCAAAAGAAATAACCACTTGAAAAAAAATTGTTGGAGCATCATACAAAATGCTAAACCTAGATTCATTATAGTTAGAGAAGGACTTAGATCGACATTCTATCACCATTATACAATTATCTCCCAAAGATAAAGTGGAAACAAAAGAAAGACAACCTCCTTCTATACATCCAAGCTGGCTAGGTAAAGAGAAGATGAAACGATATATCATACGGATTGAGATGGGTTGCAGGCAATCATGTGACTGGAGATAAAAGCCTAATTCTGCATATAGAAAATCTTAATATCTAAAATTGCAAAAACTTGGAGATGCGTATGTTGGTAGAGCGAAATGGCATAGGAACCATACTTATGCCCTTAATACAACGCTAAGAAAGGTACATAGATTTACTCTCCTATGCTGTTCTATAGTTTCTAAACTTGTGCCAGAATTTATTTGAGATATGATCCATGATGAGTAGAGAAAGTCTACACTTCATAATTCGGAAGAAATCTAAAAATAATCATAGATGCAACAAAGATTAAGAATAATCTATAAATAGCAAAAATAGTAAAGGAATTGAGAAATCTATTTCAATCAAGGTGGAGCTTAATGCTATGAAACAGTCCTGAAGGCCAAGAAGATGGACTTTCAGTTAGCTCTGGGCACATAAGTGTTGCATTTGGAGATGAATGCTGTGTGACTTCCATTACGGGGCTAGAAAATTACTCATAAAAAAATATACTAAATGAAAGATAATGTCCTTCTTGCCAGACTACGCAAGATACTCGGACCAAGTCCTCTCCTATTTTGAAGTCTCTGATTTATTGAGCAGATAAGAAGTGTTGTCATAAAAATTTTTCTTTTCTCCTGCGAACAATCATGGAAGATGCCAAGTGATACTTTGTTGATCTCGTTATTCTCGGAGGTCACTATCCTCCAAGTGACAGAGACCGATGTCCGGCCGATTGCTAATGTGAATCGAGGACTCCTACTTCTAAGCAGCAATAGGATATCCATACTCTCTAGTGGCCTCCTTTACATTGCAATGACTATCACTTAAATATGGCAGGCATGTGCGGTATACGTTTCTTTTCTTTAAAAAGTTTTAAAAAGTAATTTAGATTTCAAAGAATTTTTCAATCGAGAACATACGTTTGGATAAGTGCAATAGCGGAGAGAATGAACCGCGAACTTGTGATACTCGAAAAAATGTCTTTTAGGAACTAATATGACATCATTATGTTAGACAAGGAAAACACCTCGAGAGAGCTGATTTGAACAAAGTTATGCAAAGATGGAGTTGGAACATACAAGTTGATGTGTCCGCCGGCATATGCCTCCAAAAATGAAAGTCCGCTGAAGTATAAAATAAAAAAATAGATATAATGGAGAATGGCATATTCAATCCTTAAAGGATAAAATTACCAAATAACTTCTGGGTAGTATACATAGTAGTATATCTAACTAAATCACTATCCTTACTAAGGCAGTAGAAATTATAAGACTCTAATCAATGACAAGGAAATTCTTGATTTTTTCGGATTAGATATCATTCAGATCTAATCATATCAAGAGATATATTTTCAAAATTTTTCTCTTTGATCTAGATCAGATAATATGGAATATTTCAATCTGATTCTTATTATTTTTAATAATTAAAATAAATTTAGATAAATTAAATTAAATTATAATTTATCTTAAAGTAGGATAATCTTATTACCCTGATGTTGCGTAATAGCAGCAGAGGTTCTCAATCACCATCCTAAATTTGCCTCCATCGATTCCACTGGGCTGGATTTTGAAGATCTCTTCTTTCTAATCAATCTCCAAAAAATCAGATCTGGATCTGATCTGGAGGATCTCAAAACTTCTTTTGAATCACAGTATCTCTTGCAGCAGCGCAGCCTCTAGTTTTCAGTCGCCTTTCCTCGTTTTGGATTGCACCAACCAATAAGTCCCAAACACCTTTGGCATTGGAAGGAGGGAGAAGTTGGTGTGAGGAGGAGGCCTTGGGGTGGGAATTGAATTCCTTTTCAATTATTTCCAATACTAATAGGAGTTGGGCGCAGGTCTTATTTATAGACTGTCTGTGATCCAACTCCTCTTCTTTCCGATCAATCATAACTCTTTATGAAATCAGGATTAAATCTGATGGTTGTGGAATCGTCTAAATTGATTGGTGGAAATAAGAGTCCTCTCGACATTCTCCTTAATGTGACTTCGGGCGTAAAAGCATCAGTCCGAAAGGTTGATTCTTAGGAGAACTCTTAATCAAAATCTAAATAGGATATTATATGATCGTCTTTCACAATCCACATAGCGGACGTGCTGGTGCACCCTCGCGTCGTCTGGGTCCACCACACGCCAAGTGGGTGAAGAACGGTGCCGCACCTCACATTCCTTGCCATAGGATTTTAGTTGCGATTTTATTGGTTGAGGCGAGTGACAAGATGGCCATTCACCACTAGTCTTTTTCCACATTAGGTGCTAGTAAAGCAACGTTAGAGGAACAAAATTCAATTAGATTATCTTTGCTTATAGGTAAGACATTTTCCCTTGAGACCATCAATTGAGTTTTTCCAATAATTTTGACATACATTTCATAAATGGACGTGAAAAATTTCCATTGCAGGTGTAGTGAAATGAATGGCAGAGGTAAATAGATAATAAAGAACAAAAATAGAAGGAACGACACATGCATTTTCTGACTTGAGAACAGTTCGTCAGCAAAGACAAATGGTGCCTAAAACTTGTGGACATCCGTGGAGCACAAAATACTTTAGTGGCTCTAGTCTAGAGATAATGTTATTTTGATAGATAAGTTTAACAGTGATAGGTTACCAAAATCGGTATTATGCTAAGAGAGTTACGCAGGCATTTTCTTGGAATTTCTATAATTTTAGACCTCTGTCACTCTTCTTTGGATTAATTGGAACTGAATCTAGTTCAAGATATTCACCAGATTTCAAGCTCTTAGTATAGAGCAGTGACTTCCAAAGGATTTACGGTGGTTGACTCGCTTTTCGTTGGCTTCATATATAATTGGGGATCATTTGTATTGATCTTCGATTATCATCGACTGTAGGCTATGAGCCTTTCATGTCATTCTTCAGCATCGGCACAAGCTTCTCTTCTCGATTTGGGAGACTCCATGGACACTCTCTTATCTTGTGGCGAACAGCTTAGGCCGAATGGCATCTCCGGATTCATCTCGTCAATGTCCTAAATTTGGCTTCATGGCCCCCTCCCTCAGGGTACACCCTTCCGGCCTCAGGTCTTACTATGCCCCCGCCCCCGGTGTGGGGCGCAACCCCCTCTCTCTCCTCCTTGCGTACTTCGGCTCGAACGCGTGTGTCTTCGGCTGCTCTGCATACTCTTACCTGGTTTCTCTGTACTCTGTAGGTGGCCTAAGCTGGATTCACATTAAATATCTTGGATCAGTACTATTGAGGAGGGTTATGATTACAGGGTTGGAAACTTCAAAGCGCCTTAGTGCTCTTACGATAATCACTATGGATGTATACATATTTACGTCCAAAGAAATTCTCGATAGAGTCTCGTGGGTAAGAAAGTGGTCTCTAATAGTTAGCATCTAGTGCTAGTGATACCACTCACCTATCTCTTCGCATCGAGTACTTATCCACACGATGTGCCTTGAGGCGTTCTGGCGATATTTTTTCGTTATAATCCCGTCTCTCTCGAATAAGGAGAACTGTGTGACACTCCATCTACCACCACGATTTTTATGTCAAAAACCGGTGCTTATACTTATAAGATTTTCCCATTCCTGACTGTCTATCCAGATAACACATTAAGCCATTTATAAATATTTACTAATGTAGGAATCCAATCATAGTAACCATACACATTCACATACTCTCCGCTAAATTGGTCATAAAGAATTTTAATTACGAGTATATTGAATAGTAGTTTCATATCATTTTGATTTGGCAACATGATCAGATTCATAACACTCCCTTTCAGTGACATACTTTGCCGGTTTCGATTTATCCATTACTCAATGAAGATCATTATACCACACTCGGACACAACACGTGAATCTATTGGCAAGTAACCTCGATCAGTCCTAGTCAGTTAATGAGAGATAAGGTAAGGTGTATTTTCAGATTCCATAATGATAACTAACTTTCGAGTATTTGGTCAATATTTTTTTAAATTACATTTAGGACTCGCTTATGGTTGCCTACTCGTTTCTTATATCGAGTTGCCTGAGTTACGTCGCCGTCACTCATATTAGACTGTCCCAAGCAAATCTCCCCAAAATGAGAACTCTCAAGATTACTTACATCTAACTAATATATGAGAAGCGTATTGTGATATACCAATCCATATTTTACCAGACTCACTCAATGCTTAAGCACCTTGCGCCCTCCGTTGATAGTATTCACCTCAATATTGGTCTCATGTAATTCATATATTGAAGTTAATTAGAATTGATAGTATATATTATATAGATCATAATAAAAAAATTTACAGACATCTTAAATAAAAATATGGAGATTTATTCGATTACAATTTAAACGTCATAAGAGATATGTGTCATCAACAGGTCAGCTAATAAATACACATAATAGTTTGGATAACGACAAAATATATCTGTGTTTAGAATGTAGATCATTAGTTCTCACAATTTTTGTATAATGTTATTATTAGTCCTCCCTTAGTGTTGGAAATGTACTATATAGCTGTCATATGCCAATTTGGGCTAATTTCATTAGAGCCCACATCCTCGATATTCTGAACATATCTCCCACTTGCATGTTCGCACTACACAAAATGGCAAATGGTTAACAGAGGTCTACATAGCGTTCCATCTTTCTCAAAGAGATGGTCGCATCTGATGCTTTGGTGTCGCTAACTGGCGTGTGAAGTGGGGGTCTGTTGACAGGCCACGCTCTCGATGGACCTGGGTTGAGGAGTGCCAGCTGTGTCTCTGCACCTCTCACTGATCTTGGTGCAAGCCGCCTTACTGACGGTGAACTCCGCTGGGTACAATATGCTGATCGTGATCGCGATATTGCCCGTGGATTATTCACTCTGTGCATTAGCGTGGGTGTCTAAGTTGTCGTTTGAATAATTTGATGACCTTCGGGCTCTCCTGAGTCGATGGGCTATTGCATTACACCCTCATCTGGTCCTAGCAAAAGTATAGAACTATAGATAAGTGGTGCCAGGATACATCCTTTGGTAATCATTGGTGTACGCAAGTTCTAACCTGTCGGATTCATCTGAATCAAACGGTGGGTATTAGGTTCTAATTTTTGTTGCAAGGGTCAAACTTCTAAAAAGGGAATACCGGATATAACACAGAATGCTTTCCTAGTTGGGCTAGGCCATTAAGACTTTGCCTGCCATGAGCATTGATATAGTTCTGGCAGTTTTCACCCTTTTGGGTGTTGTATAATTGGCTCTCATCTATTGAGTGCATGTCGTTCTTGGGTAATTCTGTTGCGAACACGGCTGGACAGTGACTTTACGCTCCATCTGAGGAGACAACCTCAAACGAGGTCTGGACCAGAAAAATTAAGTCTGGGAACTTTTTAAGTACAGTGTCATCTACTTCGATTGCGGGGCAAACATGCATTAGATTTCGGCGAGTTCTGTGTATTACTCTTTGAGACTTTAGGGAATTGTCCCCGCATCTACTAGAAGAATCTCTATAACTGCATCATGCATTCCATTGATGATATTTCTTTTCTGGCCACTAGGTGAGAGCTTTCCAAACTTAAAAGGAGTACTACAATATCACCAGCATTACCTGCTCTCCTGCGAATTCTTTCACCTGATATGCTCTCAAACTGATTATAGCTGAGCTTTTTGTGTGACACGTCACAGCATAGTGGCATTTTTATTAATTAAATTCATGGTGATTCTGTTGTAGACATAGCATGAGTTTATATTGAGAACATGAGAGTGCTCACCACTATTGCTGTCAGTCAAAAGCAATAAGGGTTTGCTTTGTGGTCTTTCGATGCTGTTATTCTATATCCTTCAGGTGGGATCTCCCTCAAGGGACAACTTCTATGATATTGTATGTTTTTTTCTTTTTTATTTTCCATACTTCCTTTTGCCCTCCTTGAATTTTCTTTTTTTTTCCTTCCTCCTTTGTTTAGATTTTATTTTGAGCTTAGACGGGAAGCGTTTTCTACAGAGTCTTTATCTTTGCTAGCCAATCTTTACTCAAAGGCATAGAGTGAGCTAATTAATTCTATTATTAATAATGTTGAGAGATCCTTTGTGTCTTCAATTATTGATATTTTTAGATCAAATTTAGCTGATAATTAATTAATATTTTTTTGACAACTTTTTAATCTAGTAGATCCTCCTCATAAGCTTTCATCTTACTTACTAAACTCATTATTCTTATATAGTAATTTTTAACGGTCCCAGAATCTTTCATCTTCATATTAGCATATTGTTTTCTTGATGATTGGAGGAGGATGATGCGTACCTTTTTGTCACCACAGAATTCTTATTCCAATTTCTGCCATGCTTCTTTTGATGATGTACGTTTTTAATTTTTGAAAAAAAAATGACTTTATCATTGCCCATTGTAGGAAGCAAAGAGCAATAGAATTTTCCTGTTGATCTTTCTTCAATTTCCTGTACTCTACAATAGAAAGAGTAGATTGATTTTTGAGGATAACAAAGCCATTTTGGATAATTTTCTACAAATCTTGAGCTTGGAGAAATATCCTCATTTGGCTATGCCAATCCTCATAATTATCTTCAAACAGAGCAGGGATAGAAATATTGATAGTGGAGATAGTCATGGTGATAGGTAGGATTTTGGTTAGATGGGTTTAGTTGAAGGTTAGGAATGCCGTGCCCAATATATGACCGAATGTAGCTTCGATACCACCGTCGGTTTTGAAAGAAAAAAATGTTGGAGTAGTTAGGTGATAGAATAGTTTTGGATAGTTGAGTATTTAGGATGACGGCAAATTGGTTATTGAAAGAGAGAATGAATTAGAGCAAGGCTAATTGTATTAGTTGGTAATTAGTATTCTTACATGTGTGGTATAGCAATTACCTTCTACCCCTATTTATAGTCATCATCTTCTCAAATGAACGGTGGAGATTAGTGTGATCCAACGGTTAGGAAGAAATATTCTAGATTTTTTTCTACCTCCTTATTGCAAAATATTTACTACAAATATCTATGTTATAAGGTCTTCCAGAAATCTAGAATAGTATTTAGATTTTTCTTCTTAGCAATAATTATACCTAGATATTTAGTAAGAGATATCTAGAATAATATCTAGATATTCTAGAATCTTCTTTAGAAAATATGCATCAATTTTAACAATAATTATTTAAAATTTATATCAATCATTGCATTTTCATTTTTATTGTCATATTTCTCTTGTATTCCTCCCTTCTTCATAGAGGACAGAGCTTCAAAACAAAGGGTATATGAGACACTGTGAGAACTCAATTTATTGTACATGATATAGACCATGGTGAACTGAGAATTAAAGTATAAAATTATCCTAGTTTTTAGACAACATGTACTCCATTCTTACATATAACATAGGCTTAAATTATAGAGTAATAATAGGCTAATAACTATATCATCTCACTCAACAGCTCGGGCCAATCCAAATATCCACCAGCACCATAGGACTTTTGCTTTTGCTGGACATCTTGCATTATAATCACGGTATACTTGGACAATAAAATCATTTAGTGGAGCAGGTAGGCTACCAACCTCCACCAAGTGACGATAAATTAATGCATTTTACGTCATGACCTAAAGAGTAACCAGAAATTTTCTAATAAAATTTGAGCTCCATCATATTTGGTGGATGATCGAAATTAGAATTAAAATAGTTATAATAATTTTTTTTTAATATTTTTGGTTTGTAGTATGCTTTAGACTAATTATCGGAGAGCAAAAAGGGCCCTCGGGCGTTCAAAGAGTCCATTTACCAAAGCTTCTAGGAAACTAAAAAGTATTTCAAAAATACTTTTGATCGGCACAATAAAATTTTATAAAAAATAAAAAAAATATTTTAATTCATCAAAAAATCAAAAAAGATCAAGCACCATTTTAAAATTTCTTCTTAAAAATATTTTTAATAAGATTTTTTTGATAGCCAAAATATCCACAAACCAATTTATAGTTTATATGATATTTTATTATATCATTTTATACATGAATATTATAATTATTTTATAATAAAATAAAATATTATATTATAATAATATAATATAATAATATATTATATTATAACAATATTATTATGTGAGATTATTATATTATATTATAATAATATTGTAGTATATAATAGTACATTACTACATCATGTCATATTATATTATTATGGTATATTATATAATCTTATATTATATTATATTATATTTCAAAATATATATAATAAATTATATTATAATATTATTAAAACATATAATAATATTTTAATATAAATAATTTATAATATTATATTACATCATACTCTACTATCATTTTTTATTATTGTTTTGCCATTCCAAAATATATCTGATAAGTTTGAATTCCAAACACACATTAAAATTTTATATTATTTTAAAACTATATATAATTATTAAATAATAAATAATTTTTTTATCAAAGCTTCGTATTTAAAGGATCTAAGGCTCCAAAATATTTTATTATCAACAACATTCTTAAATATAATTTAAATAAAATTGGTTACGGTCATCTTCTCGGTATTAATTTCAAATCCCAATCTTGAAGGATAATGATATATTGATTGATGAAGGACAGCGGATTTCAATTTTTAGGTAGAATAAAAATGATCTAATTTATTTAAAATTTAATTTTAATTTTTTTTATAAATTTTAATTTTAATTTTAATTTTAATTTTAATTTTAATTTTAATTAAATATTTTAAAAAATTAAATTATTTTGATTCTAATTTTAATTTATTTTAATTATCATTCTGATTTTAACCGCAAACTAAGCACCACTAAAATATTTCCTTTGGGCTGGGGCCTAGACAATGGTAGACTTCTGGACCTGGTGAGCTAAGCTCGTGACATGGAATCATGACGAGGACACCGCCACCCGGTCGCGCGGCTCGCGGTTCCCTTAATTTCATTGACACGTTACGTTGACTGACCGGTTGCCCTAGAAAGAGTGACACAAGGGAGTCATCGATCACGGAGGAATAAAATCTTGCTTTCTTGACTTCATATTTTTTTTTTCTATGTTCTGCACATAAACTGTGGTTACTTCTCAACTGTCAATAAGGAAAAGGGTTGGGAGGAATTTGGCCATGCTAATGTTTGCTTAACTTACTCTGATGATCCCGTTAAAATAGTCACAAACTCCTCGTTTGGGAGGAATTTGGCTACATTCGAAGTTTCGGAGTTGAGGAAAAAAAATCCAACAAAAGCTCATCAATCATCCAGGAAAAAGGACAGATAACACAGATCGCATATAGATCTACTTAAATTAAGAAGATTTGCCTCTAAGTTGCTACCAAGCTAACTAGTTCAATAAAATTCATAAGATACGTGTTGGTGCAGAATCTGATTGACGTCGGATCAAGCTGAAGTCGAGAAAGATGAGATCGTTACTGGTGACCTACAAAATAAAGTTCCATCCAGAGTTGGTGGTGGTGGCTTCGATAGAACTCTCCGACGATCAAGTCAGCTCTTCTGGCCAACAGAAATGGAGTGCTCAGAAAAGAGTTCGGCAGAATTTTGGAAAGAAGGAGAAAGCTTAGAGAAAACGTATCTGAAGAGTTTCTTTTTATAGATGGAGTTTGATTAATGGTGACGACCATGCCGTCCGATAGTGGACCGCTCGGGGCCGCATGAAGTTCGGTACAGAGAGAAAGGTATCGTCAGGCTGATAGTGACAGCTATACCATCCGGTAGCAAGCCGCTCGAGACCTGATGAAGTCTGTCATGGAGGGGGGCGCCGCCTGTAGCGCCGCCTATAGTAGACTCATGGCGACCGTTTGTCGAGATTTAATAGCCATAGCTCAGAGAAAGCAGGCGTTGGTTGGTGGACTTCGACATATATCAATTCTAGAGTAATTCAGACTCCTGAAGAGAATACGTCTAGAGGGAATCATCTGGGAGCAATCCGCTGAAGGAATCCGACTAAAGAAAATATTCGAAAGGAGTTCGGCCAAAAGAGGAGTTCGGCTCCTGGAGAAATCTGACTGAAGAAGAAGTCCGGAAGGAGTTCGACTGTTGGAGGAGTCCGACTGAAGGAGAGATCCGGAAGGAGTTCGGCTCTTGTAGGAGTCCGACTGAGGAAGAAGTTCGGAAGAAGTTTGGCTTCTAAAGGAGTCCAACTAAAGAAAAAATCTGGATGGAGCTCGGCCGCTGAAGGAGTTCAGCCGCTGAAGGAGTTTAGCCGCTGAAGGAGTTCGATCGCTGGAGAAGATCGGCTGGGGTTCGGCCGCTGGAGGAAGAATTCCAAATTGAAGCTCTTCCATTATTACCAGCTACATTAGGCTAAGCACCAGGATGGACTTTGGTGGGAGCAGGGTTTATCCCCAATAATAGTCCCCTCCCACTCTCAAAATTGAAATTCGAAGGAAAGGAGTATAAAAAGGACGACTGTCGAAGTCCTTTTCAGGGCTTTACATCAGTTCAAATTGAAGCTCGGGGGAGATCTTTTCTCCAGCCAAGGTTGATCTTGAAGTTGAAGCTCTGGAGAGATCTTGTTTTTAGCCAAGGTTGATATTAAAATTGAGGCTCGAAAAGATCTTGTCTCCAACCGAGGTCTAGGAGATCTTGTATTTCATTGACTTGTGGTTGAAGCTTGTGAAGATTTATCTCAGCCAAGGTTGAAGAAGATCTTTTCTCCTATTGATTAGCTTTGAATGTTCGGGGAGAGTCTATCTCAGCCGAGATTGAATTGTAGTGAAGCCTCGGGGAGATCTTATCTCAGCCGACTGAAGGAGATTTTATCTCTATTGAGGTAGACGCTCGGAGAATCTTATCTCCAGCCAGATTGAAGGAGATCTTATCTTCTATTGAAGTAGATTTAGGAAGATCTTATCTCCAGCCGAGGTTGAAGAAGATCTTATCTCTTAGATTTAAGCTCGGAAGATCTTATCTCTCGCGATTGAGGAGAGATTATCTTGGCATGCTTGGTAGAGATTTATCTTAGCGAGGTGGTGCTCGGGAGAGATCTTATCTCTAGCCGAAGTGAAGAAGATCTTATCTCCTGTTACGTAGATGCTCAAGGAGACTATCTCTAAATCGAGGTTTAAGGGAGATCATAATCTCCTATACGACTTTGAAGCTCAATGGAAGATCTTATCTCCGCCGAGGTTGAAGTTGAAGCTGGAGAAGATCTTCTCAATCAGATTGAAGAAGATCTATCTCCTTTATGTAACGCTTGGGGAGATCTTATCTCCACGAGGTTAAATTGAAGCTCGGGGAGATCCTTATCTCTAATCGAGGTTGAAGGAGATCTTATTTCCTGTTGACATAGAATCTGAAAGCTCGAAGAAAATCTTATCTCCAATCAAGATGAAAAAGATCTTATCTCTTATTGATGTAGACGCTCAGAGGAGATCTTATCCCAAACCGAGATTGAAGTTGAGCTCGAGGGAGATCTTTCTCCACGAGGTTAAGAGATCTTACTCCTGGTGATGTAGATGCTTGAAGGATCTTATCTCCAACCGAGGTTGAGTGAAGCTCGGAGGAGATCTATCTCCAGCAAGTTAAGAAGATCTTATCTCTGTGACGTAGACTTTGAAGCTCGGAGAGATCTATCTTCCAGCCAGATTGAAGGAGATCTTATCTCTGTTGATGTGACGCATGAAGAGATCTTATCTCCATCGAGTTGAAATTGAACTCGAAGGAAGATCTATCTCTCATTGACGTAGAATGCTCGGAGGATATCTATCCAGCCGAGTTGAAGTTGAAGCTCGAGAGAGATCTTATCTCAGCAGGGTGAAGAGATCTTATCTCCTATTGAAGTTGAAGCTCGAAAGATCTTATCTCCAACCGAGGTTGAAGGAGATCTTATCTCCTATTGAAGTTGAAGCCGGGAGATCTTATCTTCAGCCGAGATTGAAGGAGATTTTATCTTCTGTTGAGGTTGAAGCTCGGAGAAAATCTTATCTCCATCGAGGTTGAAGGAGATCCTATCTTCTATTAAAGTTGAAGCTCAGGGAAGATCTTATCTCCAATCGAGGTTGAAGAAGATCTTATCTTCTATGAAGTAATGCTTGGAAAAGATCTTATCTCCAGCCGAGTTGTAGGAGATCTTATCTCCTATTGAAGTTGAAGCCGGGAGAATCTTATCACAGCCAGATTATAAAAGATCTTTCTCCTGTTGAGGTTGAAGCTCGGGGGGATCTTATCTCCCCACCGAGGTTAGAAATTGAAGCTCGAGGTGAATCTTATCTCCAGTTGAATTTGGAGTTGAAAGCTCAAAGAGAGATTCTTATCTCCAACCGAGGTTAAAAGAGATCTTTATCTTCCTCTTGACATATATGCTCGGGGGAGATTCTTTATCTCCAAAGCTGAGATTGAAATTTGAAGCTTGGGGGGAGATCTTTTTCTTAAGCCGAGGTTGAAGGAGATATTATCTCCTGTGACATAGAATTTTAAAGCTCGGAGGCAGATCTTATCTCCAGTCGAGATTGAAGTAGAATCTTATCTTCCTATTGAAATGTAGACACTCGGGGGACGATCTTTGTCTCTAGCCAAGATTGAAAGTTGGAAGCTCGGGGGAGATTCTTATTCCAATTTTCAGGTCTTGAAGGAGATTCTATTTTTCTTATTTGACGTAGATGCTCGAGGAGATCTTATCCCTACGACTGAGGTTGATGCGACGCTCGGGGAGATCTATATTCTAAGCGAGTTTGAAGGAGATCTTATCTCCTACTGCGAATGCTCGGGAGAATCTTTCTCCAGTTGGAGACCCTCGGAAGATCTTATCTCCACCATCGAGGTTGCCTCGGAGAGATCTTATCTCTCCGATGAAGGTTGAAGGAGATCTTATCCTATGGATTTTGAAGCTCGAAGGAGAAATCTTTATCTCGGGCGCCCAAGTTGAAAGGAGGATTCTATCTTCTATTAATGTAGACTTTAAAGTTCAGAAGGGAAAGATCTTTATCTCCAGCTAAGGGTTGAAGGGAAAGATTTCTTAATCTTCAACCGAGGTTAAGTTGAAGCTCGAGGTAGTCTTATTTTTTAGCTTGAGGTTGAAGAGATCTTATCTTCTATTGACGTAGATGCTCGAGAAAGATCTTATCATTCAGCTAGGTTGAAGTTTGAAGCTTAGAGGGTATACTTATTCTCTAGTCGGAGATTTGAAAAGAAGACTCTTTATCTTCCTTATTTGGGACGTAGATGCTCGAGGAGATTTTATCTTCAGTTCGAGGTTGAAGGGGAGGATCTTATCTCCTGTAGACTTTGAAGCTTAGGAGGACATCTTATTCAGCCAAGGGTTGAAGAAGATCTTTATCTTCTGTGATGTAGCTTTGCAGTCGAAAAAGATCTTATCTCCTATCGAGGTTGAAGGAAGACTTATTCTATTGATGTAGACGTTCGGAGGAGATTTTATTCTCCAGCCAAGTTGAAGGGAGATCTTATCTTCCTATTGACATAGATGCTCGAAGGGAAGATCTTATCTCAGCCAAGATTGAAGTTGAAGCTTAGGAGAGATTTATCTTCAGTCGAGTTGAAGGAGATCTTATCTCCAGCCAAGGTTGAAGGAGATCCTATCTTCTATTAAAGTTGAAGCTCGAAAGAGATCTTATCTCCAACCGAGTTGAAGAGATCTTATCTCCATTAGATTGAAGGAGATCTTATCTCCTATTGAAGTTGAAGCCTAGGGGAGATCTTATCTTCAGCCGAGATTGAAGGAGATTTATCTTCTGTTGAGGTTGAAGCTCGGAGAAAATCTTATCTCCATCGAGGTTGAAGGAGATCCTATCTTCTATTAAAGTTGAAGCTCAGGGAAGATCTTATCCTCAGTCGAGAATTGAACGAAGATCGTATCTTCAGTCGGAGATTGAAGTTTTAAGTTCGGGGGAGATCTTATCTCTAGCTGATCGGTTGAAGTAGATCTTATCTTCTACTAGACTTTTAGGCTCGGAAAAGATCTTATCTCCGTCAAAATTGAAGAAGATCTTATCTTCTTTTGACATAGCTTGAAAGCTCGGGAAGATTCTTTATCCCCAGTCTGAGAATTGAAGATCTATCTTCCTATTGACTATTAAATGCTCAGGAAAGATCTATCTCAGCGAGGTTGAAGTTGAAAGCTTCGGGCAGAAGATTCCTTATCTCCTATTGTCCGTTAGACCGGCTCAAAGGAGATTTTATCTCCAATCGAGGTTGAAGTTGAAGCTTGGAGATATTCTTATCTTTAGTCAGTGAAATAGATCTTATTCTTACGGATTTTGAAGCTTCGGAGTATTCTTTATCTTGACCGAGGTTGAAGAAGATTTATCTTCCTGTTTGATGTAGATTTTGAGCTTGGAGGAGATCTTACTTCCCAGTTGAGGTATGAAGGAGATTTATTTTCTATTAATGTACACTCTTTGAGGAAGATATTATCTCAAATCGAGGGAAGTTGGAAAAGCTCAGAGGAGATCTTATCTCCAGCTAAGGTTGAAGGAGATCTTATTTTCTTATTTGACGTAGACCACTCGGATGGAGATCTTATCTTCAGTCAAGGAAATTTGAAGTGAAGCTCGGAGGAAATCTTAATCTCCAGCTGAGGTTGAAAGAGATCTTATCTCCTGTTGACGTAGATGCTCAGAGAAGATCTTATCTCCAGCTGAGGTTAAAGTTGAAGCTCAAGAGAGATCTCATCTCCAATCGAGGTTGAAGTTGAAGCTCAAAGGAGATCTTATCTCCAGTCAAGATTGAAGGGCTTCGACTTGCTCATGTCAGGATGAGGTTCTCCTTTTGTTCCTAATATGGCCACTATTAATTGCTTCTTTCCTATCATCGCATAGTTTTTGCACCAAGAAATAATAATATTGAAATGGAGGAGTTTTATTGAAGGAAAGTTACTGGTAGTACATCCTCAGATTTTTTGAGTTCAAAGATCATGGGAGTGTTGTTCCTCCGAGCTTCTTTAGGCGATAAGTTCTAAATCGGATAATCTCCTCTACTTCATATGAGCCTTCCCAATTTGGGGCAAGCTTTTCCTAGCTCTAAGGCTAAGAGACGGTGGCTTGCCGAAGTACTTAGCCTCCCAGAAATAGGGTTGATGATGTCGAGAGGCAGTCAATCTTCTTGTTGTTCCTTCCTTATTGATAGTTCTGACTACGACAGCGCCCTTGGCCGATGTTCTCTTACTTCAGGCTGGCATCTGAGGAATCGACCCAACCAGCCTCTTCTAATGAGCTCCTTAATTTCATCTCGGAGTTGAATGTATTCTTCAGTATCGTGGCCATGGTCATGAGGTAGAGACAGTACTTGCTTCGATCGCGCTTGTTTGGGGGAGATCGTAATTCTTCTAGTCTTGATAGCTGATTCTTAATTTCCATCAGAACTTGAATTTTAGGAGCATTAAGGGGGGCGTAGTTATGGAACCTTCCAAGGGGAGAACTTCTTCGCATCCTTCTATCGGAGCTTCTTTGATGACTAGCTCAAAGAGGAGTTCGAGCTTGCTTGTGCTCAGGGAGAGTCCATGAGTGCGGCCGAACTTTATTCGGCCCTCCATCAACCATGGATTTACTAGACTCACCCGTCTGCCACTCTCCTATGACTTCTTCATCCTTCAACTTGAAGACTTCTTTCGTACGGGCATATCTCTTGACCTAGGCTAGCGGATCGGTAAAATTCTTAGGGTACTTCTTCTCCAGGGAGAATAGCAAATCGTTCTTTTGAAGGCTGCCCTTGAGTGCAGTCATCACAACTAACTGATCTAGGTTTCGGACCTCCAACATAGCAGCATTAAACTGGGTGACATAAATCTGAATGGATTCTTCCTCCTTTTGCTTGACATTCATCAGAAAATCTGAACCTCGGTGTGGACGTCGATTGCTAATGAAGTGAGCCACAAACTGATGGCTCATCTGATCAAAAAAGAAGATCGTACCTAGCTTCAATATCGAGTACCAATTTTTTGCTGCTTTCTTTAAGATAGATGGAAAAACTCAACATAATATGGCGTTTGGTGCGCCATGGAGTAGCATCATGGTTCGGAAAGCTTTCAGATGATCGATCGGATCAGAGGTTCCATCGTAGCTTTTAAATTGGAAAAGCTTGAAGTTCGACAAAATGGACTCTTGCATAATTCGAAGAGAGAAAGAAAGATCGGTGCAGACGTTGTTATGGGGAGTCGAGATGACGTAGCAGAATTCTTCAATCCGTCGGTCTATCTTCCATAGTTTGTGATCGAAGACGTTGTCTCGATCGCAGATTTTGGATGGCTTCCGACTGTAGATGGAAAAGATCTCTTTCGAAGGAGAATCATGATCTGAATACGAATCCTCTGCTCTCTGTTTTTTCTTCCTAAGGGCGACGGATATGCTAGACTAAATGCTCTTTCTTAGGATCAGTTCCGGACATCCTGATGGCGGATTTTCTGACGGAATCGCCGCTGAAGGCTGCTGCATGGCTTGCACCATTTCGGTGAGACCCTGAACCTGCTGCATCAATATGTTAAGCTGCTCTGAATCTACCATGGCCGTTGGTGGAGGCGGTGGTTAAAGTGCCGATGATGGAGCAGGAATAGATTAATCTGGCTCAGATCTGATGGTAGAAGCGATAGATCTTCGGATAGTCATCTTCTTTGGAGGCATTTTTTGGGATCGAGGAAGAGGATAGAGATAAACATTGAAGGAGAAGGTCGGCAGGATCGACTGAGCACTCTTTTAAGAATAGGGTCGATTGGGCCCTCCTTCTAGCGTCAATTCTGTTGGTGCAGAATCTGATTGACGTCGGATCGAATTGGAGTCAAGGAAGATGAGTCACTGTCGGTGACCTACAAAATAAAATTTCATCCAGAGTCGATGGTGGTGGCTCCGGTAGGATCCTCCGACGATCAAGTCAGCTCTTCTGGTCAATAGAAATGGAGTGCTCAGAAAAGAGTTCGGCGAAATTTTGGGAAGGAGGAGAGAGCTTAGAGAAAATATATCTGAAGGGTCCTTTTTTATAGACGGAGCTTGATTGATGGTGACGGCCATGCCGTTCGATAGTGGGCCGCTCGAGACCGCATGAGATTCGGTATGGAGAGAAAGGTGTCGTCAGATTGATAGTGACAGCCATACCATTCGGTAGCGGGCCGCTCGAGGCCTGGTGAAGTATGTCATGGAGGAAGATGCCGCCTGTAGCATCGCTTGTCGCAGACTAATAGCGATCGTTCGTCGAGATTTAATAGTCGTAGCTCGGAGGAAGTAGGCGTTGGTTAGTGAACTTCGACATATATCAATTTCAGAGGGGTTCGGACTTCTGAAAAAAATACATCTGGAGGGGATCATTCGGGAGCAATCCGCTGGAGGAATCCGACTGAAGAAGAAGTCCGAAAGGAGTTCAGCTCCTGAAGGAGTTCAGTCAAAGGAGGAGTTCGGAAGGAATTCGGCTCCTGGAGGAATCGGACTGAAGGAGGAGTCTAGAAGGAGTTTGACTCCCGAAGGAGTCCAACTGAAAGAGAGATCCGGAAGGAGTTCGGCTCCTGTAGGAGTCCAACTGAGGAAGAAGTTCGGGAGGAATTCGACTTTTGAAGGAGTCCAATTGAAGGAGAAATTCGAATGGAGCTCAGCCACTAGAGGAGTTCAACCGCTGAAGGAGTTTGGCTACTGAATAAGTTCGGCCATTGAAGAAGATCGGCTGATGTTCGATCGTTGGAGGAAGAATTTTGGATCGAAGCTCTTTCGTGATTATCGGTTGTATTAGGCCAAGCATCAGGTTGGATTTTGATAGGAGCGAGATTTATTCCCAATAATACGAATTTAGAAAAAAAAATTCAATTAAGTGAGGGCTCATAAAAGGAGGAAGCGACACCAATTTACGTGGAGAAATCCAAAGTTTGTAGCCAGGTTCCATGTGTGTGTATATATATATATTTGAGAGAGAGATTATGTAGATTAAGATGTGCTTAAATATATTTACACTAGTGCTCATCCTGATTTGGCATTTCCAGGAGCATCATGATCTGACCAATTTTGTAAATTACAATAATTTAATCATGCCAAATGGCACAATAAACTAATATTGTAATGAAGGGTTAGAAGAAAGGATGAAATCTATAACTGGGAAGAAATGCACGAATATTCCAGACAAAGACAAGAAGAAAACTATATTTAGGTTATTCCGGCCAATTGATAGCATTCAATATGAAGGAATAAGGGTGTTCCTGTGGAGATGAAGAGGTGGGCGAACAAATGTACAACAGAATAGATGTTTTCATGACTCCTTGAATAGCCTCAACCTTTCCAATCCCTCTTCATCCACTGATGAACACCCATCCATGTTAACAAATCATCTAATCATCGCTTTCAACCTAATATATCTTCTTCATTGTTCAAAAGAAATTTAACATCCTCTTGCATTGCTACATTTAAAAATTTATGTACAATAATAGCTTTTTACAATAGAAAGTGAATACCAGTTTTAAAGATATTAATGCATAGGGGAACTAATGATTTGAGAGTGGTATTTATGTAAAAATAGTATAACTTGAGAGATACAAACTCAAATAGTAATTTTGAAAGATAAATATGCAATAAATAATAGAGAAACTTATAGAGACATCTTTGGCTATTTACACTTTGACTCTAAAAATTTAAAAATATCAATTATCTATTAGAATTTCAAATTTGCCGTGCCTTGCCACTAACTTAGTAAAAGGTTTAGACAGGATGCTTTGAGATTTATACAAATGGATCGGTGATAGAGGACGAAGTGCTTTAAGATCCATACAAATAGATGAATGATAAAGAATAGAATGTTTTGAGATCCATACAAATTGATGAATAATGAGGAAGGATAGCTTTAAGATATATGCAGGAAGATGATACCAAAAGGATATAGTACTTTGAAATCTATGCAGGTTGATGGATGATAGAGGATGAAGAGCTTTGAGATTTATATAGAATGATAGATGAATGGATGATGAATAAAATGCTTTGGCATTTGAGATCTATATAAATAAATAAATGATAGAGAATGAAATATTTTAAAATTTATACAAACAAATGGATAACAAAAGATGGAATGCTTTGAGATCTATGTAAGTAGATCAATAATAGATAATGGAGTATTTTGAGAGCTATGTAGGTAAATAAATGATAAATTTTGAGATCACATAAAAGCTACAATCCAATCTATCTGAATCAAGAATATTTTGATTTATTTCTCATTCAATTAATGATGTCGGAATCTATATAAATGGCTAAATCGCATTGCAAAGAGAATGAAGCTTCGATGGTTAGTTGAGTTTTTTAAAATTTTGAGGTCCAAATATAACATACCCAAATTTGAAGATGTATCTCCATAATTTTCTACATAATATTTATAAAAATATTTGCACAAAAATCCTATTTGCTTCTGGGAGGAAGGGATATGATTATTTGGAAAGCCCCAGGCAAATTCATGCATGCATAAATCCCAGGCAGGGCAATCTTATACGTCAATGTTGCGCATCTTTTCATTTTTCACGAGGTCCCTCGACGAACACGTGTCGCCAAAAAGCAATCCCATAGTAAGTCGTATAAAAGGTACCTTAGCAGAGTTACTTTTCCGGGTTCCCTTTTTGACTTACTAAAGTTAGAACCTAATACCCACCGGTTGATTCAGATAACGTAGCTCTAAAATGTAGAAGGAAAAGGAAACATATCTAATTTGGTACGGGGTAATAAACGAGAAATTATTGCACGCACCAGGTGCAAGTGAATCAGGGCAAATTCCGAAGCAAATATACGGCGGATAGCACGCAAATCAGTGAGATACAAGGGATTAGCTCGGCGTGTCATCCACCACCACGGGATTTATGCAGCCTACTTGCATTGGTGCATGCAACACGGAGGCATAATAAATAAGAAAGCTTATCAAAAAAAAAAATATATCATCAAAAGATATCTCTCCAATGTTTTATCATGCATACTTACATCCTTATTTTCTAATTTTTTTTAATTAATCTATCAAAATTATAAATTAATTGTAATATGGCCCAAGGGCTAACACGGATGTATGAAATTATTAATATATCTTTGAATTTTTGTTCCCATCAAAATATAATACAACTTTTAATGTAATTAAAAAAATATTAATAAAAATTTATATCTAAACTTATTTCACGTGAGGATCATATATTTGCAGATCTTTGTAAAGATGAATGATCTGATCATGTTGCAATCAAAATATAAATTTTATATTTAATTAAAAATATTAAAATTCTGCGGATGTTAGTATAAATTATGAAAAATTAAGGTACTTTTTTTTAAAAGAAATTTAAAGATGCTGGTTTGACATATATTGGTTGTCACATCTTTCGTACGGTGGAAAAGAAAGCACCTAGGTCACGTGAATCTCACGGGGTGTGTCATCCAGAAGAACAAAAATCTCACGGGTGTGTAACACGAGTTCTTTGGCAAGTACGTTCTAGCGGCCAGGTCCATCTCTGTATGTATATTTATGTGAATCCACGCTTAAAACTCAAAATACCGAGAGAGAGAGAGAGAGAGAGAGAGAGAGAGAGATGGGGCGGGGGCGGGGGCGGGGCGGGGGCCGTGCTGCGAGAGAGTCGGCCAGAAGAAGAGGCCATGGACGCCCGAAGAAGACATGAAGCTCATAGCCTACATTCAGAAGCATGGTCACGGGAATTGGCATGCTCTCCCCAAACGAGCAGGTATACCTGTTTATTTGTTCTCTCGATTACATACTCTAATCCTTTCAGTGCCAAGTTTTACTGCAATTTGCTTCTCCTTTCTTTTTTCCATCAATGCAAGATTAAAAGATTTGGGAAAATATAAGCTGAAATCTATAGCATAGGATGTTTTCCTTCAAAGAAAATAATCTGAGCTAATCCACTTCAGGTTTACTTCGATGCGGGAAGAGCTGCCGCCTGAGGTGGATCAATTACCTTCGGCCCGACATAAAGCGAGGCAACTTCACAATAGAGGAAGAGGCAACCATCATTAGACTTCAAAAGTCGATAGGGAACAAGTATGATTTTATAATGAATAATTAGCTCATCATCGGGTCCATTTTATCACTACGTTGTCTTAACTTGCTGCCAAATGCTGTGCAGGTGGTCCAAGATCGCCTCGCGCCTCCCTGGAAGGACCGATAACGAGATCAAGAATGTGTGGAATACTCACTTGAAGAAGAGACTGGCGCGAAAAGAATCCAGCATTTCATCCTCCAATTGTAACATTTCTTATGTCAATGATGGTAATTTAAAGGTCGATCATGAGGATGGTGAACAAAAAGATTTCGGATCCTCTGCAGATTTGCCGAAAAACAACTCGTTCGAAGTGGAATGCAGTCAAGATTCAGTGAACTTAATGACTGAAATCTTCATGGAATTAGACCGGTGCAACATGCCAATAGGACATGATCCTTCGTTGGATGACGGTAGAGAGTTTTCAAGCATCTCTTCATCGGGATCACACATAACATCCTGTGATTTCCAACCACCTCACGAGGACGGCAAGAACTACCGGGATTACTTGATCCAAGTACCCGAAATCCCCATCGATCCGGAAGTTTGGAGCATGGTAGGTGATGATTCCTGCTTCCTTAGTCCTGGGATGGGTCCGGTGATGGGAGATGGGGCTCACAACGATGCACCAAACTCTATAGGAGATTCAACAGGGGACGATGCCAACAAGGGATGGTTGGGTTGCTTAGAGAAGGAGATCGACGACTTGTGGGGAACAGTGGATGTCAATGCGGTCAAGTAAGTTGGTCCATGGGAACGTCATGGTGGGGTCGTGGAGTTGGATCCGGTCTCCCGGTCATTTGTTGAAGGAGACCCAGCTCACATTTTCGCACGATTCTTGTGTGTCGATGTGGATTGGGTGCAAAAGTTGTACGGTGTTGAAAACTACCGTTACGTCTCTGGACCACTCCTAGGCGGGGCAATGTTGTAGATAACGCATTAACTCGAATCATTTTAACCGTGACAATGCATATCTTGTCATTGTGTTATGTCATCCTATCATCATCATTACGTCATCATCTCCGGCCCTGATCAAGACCGACAATAGAAAATTTACAAAGTTTATTGGGGTCTTCTGATAGTAATTTTCTTAAGTCGATTGTCTGTCTCCATTTACGTGAATTTGCGCTGGTGAACGGCCTGATAAAAAGTAGATGGCAAATCAATCCGCTTCTTTCTACCAAGAAATAAAAGCTCGAGCCACTTTTGCATGGGCGAGATGTGAAATTTATGAAATAATTATGATTTATATGGACAACTTAAATTGGAACTGTCCTACGACGTGCTCAATAAGATAGAGATTTTTTCAATCAATCAATCGTTCAAATTCTCTCGAGTCCTATACTTTAGAAAGAGGAGATGAAGGTTGATGTTAAATCTAGACCAAGCTGCTATCAAAATTGAGATCTTGCTGATGAAGATGAGTGATTTGGTCCAGCTCAGTCTGCTGCTTCTCCCAGGGCTTTTCTTGTTTTTATTCCTATCTTATTAATCTTTCAAATAGAGAAATCTAAACCATCACCTAACGCCAGCTGCCGCTAAATCAAAGTTTTATCATTTTATTGTACACAAACAATCATACTGAGATATCCTTGCAACATAATCCATACCTAATAATGAAGGCTCTCTAATTGAAGTAATTGTTGGAATCTCTTGAAATATGTTGATTATTCATCTATCTAACAAACTGCACAAACAAAAGCAAAGTAGAGACTTATGCATCTTAGATCAGATGAAATTAAGCAAAGACAAACTTTAGTTAGAATGAGAAATTTCTTCGACACAAGGTACAACTTAGTTGTTTTTATGATCTCTCTTTTGCATGGTGTATGTCAAATGCTTTGAATCTTAGTGGTCAAAAGTTAAATAAAAGAGGACTAGCCAAAAGCCATTTGCTCAAGCTATATATTTGGCATCAATTTTTTTATATTTTCTTATGCCAAAATAAAAATATTAAATTAAGATAAAAAATATATTTTTTTCTATTATTTTTTATATAATTTTTTTAATTTATAAAAAAATAAAAATTATATTTTCTTACCTTTCTATTTTGAAAGAAGAAGAAACTTGATTTTGACTACCAATGCAAAGCTGCTACCACTTTTAGCCACATTAGTGCCATCAACTCTTTCACCACCGCCAACATTATTATCCATATTATTGCAGCCAAAGGCACTACCATTGATAAAATTTATTTTTTAAAAGAAAAATATTTTTATATTTTTAATTTTTTTAAAATTTAGAAAAATATTTTTTTAAAAAAAATTAAAAAATAAACTAATATCAAATATAATCTTAACTAGTTGGCACCTACTTGTAGAAGGATCTTTGGAGGCTTCTTGTTAGTCCTATACTAGATATATGCTAGGAGGCCAAAAGTAATGAGACTCGAAATCCAAATAAATGACTTCTGATCAGCTCTTTTCGGCGTTATGATATCTCATTATAAATAATATCAAAAGCAACCTTTGTATGATTAAAGGACATTTCAGTACGAGCCTATCAAGATATTTATAATTAAATTTTTTTTTTAGCGAGAATGCCAAAACTCAAACTAGAGGAGCATGTAAGGATTTGCGTGTACATATATTTTTATGATGAAAAGAGCTTATGTGAGGTTTTTAGGTCATTATAGCTTGCCTTTTAGGAGATCTTGGTGATGGCACATTATCATAGTATTGCTCAAAAAAATAATTAAAAAAAAATTAAAAAAAGTAGATGAAAAGAAAATTTTGGAGAATAAGAAATTATACATGCAATAAAAAAATCTTTGTACTTTTGTATAATAGAAAAGGCTAGATAGAAATTAGTACAATATATGAAGCATCTTTACAAGCCCACACCCATATTCTAGTTATGATAAAAAAATAATATTGTAATTAGCTAAACAACTAAATAATTAGGAGTCATCGTAGGACATAATAAAGAAATCTCAAGCTTCATTCGAAAAAATTATATAAAGTAAGGATTTCGATTGTTTTGAGAACAACAACAAAATTAAATATCATGCTAGGAGTGGAGTAGGTGCTGAGTTGGGGTGGGGGGATGGACCAAATTAAGTCCTTTTCAATATAATATCTCTTCCTATCTCCTAGCTAAAAAATACATTTTACAAGCAAGTAAAACTGTTTATCTTATTATTTTACAATAAATTTTTTAAACTATTTTATTTGATTTTAAAAAAAATCATATTTAATTGAATTCATCTTAACTAGTAATCATGCTTTTTTGTCTCAAGTGATCCACCATACACCTCTAATCTCTAGGTGCATTCACTTTGCTTCATAGACTTGGGCACATCAAAAATTGATGTATTTTTTGTATAAATTTAGATATTTTTAATTATCTCAATAGGATTAAATCTGTTGATTCTAATTATGCTCCTATGTGCAAGTTCTGTTAACATATGTAGCCTATAAAGAGATCTTTAAGCATAATGAAATTCAATGATAGCCGGTTTAAATCAAGGCCACAAGGGTTGAAGAAGAGGGAGAGGAAGGTAAGTTAAAGATTTTTGGCTTTCTATCTAGCTTTTCGGCAAGGCTTTTGCCATGAATGGTGGAGATTGTCCAGACAAAGCTCAATCAAATGCCAAAGACCTCCATGAATTTTGGTTGGAATCAAAGGGAGAGGGAAGGCCGAATCTCTCTTAGTGTTGGCTTTCTGCCAGTGAAAGCAGATGTTTGCCCATTGGCCTTGCAAGATTTTGTGTATGTTGATTTTTTGGGCTGCTCTCATACTAAACTGCTATGAGGGCCACTCTCGTACTAGACTGCCCGTTTGTACCAAGAAAAAGAGAGGTGGAAGTTCCAATCTCCAATTTTTTTTTGTTTTCCATTTGGGCAGTTTCTGGGCCGGTCTAATGGACCAGGCCCAGTTCTTTCCCCGGTTAATGCTTGAGGACCTGAGGTCACAAACGCAGGCGACTATCAATTTTGGTTCGCCGTTTAGCCTGTGAAAGGCCCCTTAAAGTCCATACCAAGCTTGAAAAAGGGCCTCATAAGTTCTGGGCCTACTAGGCCCATCTGATATATTCTGACCCTATAAATAAATAAATAAATATATTTTGCAGAGTTCCTGGATGGCTGCCACATAAATTACGTGATGGAACAGAGTGCCGTCTCATAAGCCTCATCAACACCATCAGACGGCCCAAAACCGCAGAGCTTTTCCTCGGTTACCCTGTGACATCATCTCTCCCTCCAATTTTGGTACCGAGGGGCCACGGCTGCCAACAGATGCGTCTCGAACCCATCTGCTTCGGCGCTTCCCCAGCATTGTGAGCCAGTCCCTTCCATAACCAGTTCCAGTTGAGAGCTTTTTGGGTGCCCCAATTCCTTCGGTCAAATGGCTTTGCTTCGATCGTATGTAAGTTTTCCAGTACCAGTTGTTGCTAGATTTGTTGATCTCTCTTTTTCTTTTTAGTTTTGGATACATCTATCTCTCATGGATTGAAGAGATTTGGACTTTAATGTGTTATAATATGAGTTTTTTCTGGGTATCTGGATCGGGATCAGCCTTTTCTTCAGATTAAAATGGAATTGGATTTGGTTTTAGATCTGTTTTAACTCTTATTTTGTGCTCTCTGGTATTCGTGCTGTAAGTGGATCTTTTGATCGGGCCCTTACAAAAGGTTTTGATTTCGTGGGGACGGGATAGAGATTGGAGAAAAAAGTGGCCTTTTTGCTATTGCGTATCTAGTTCTCAGTGGATTGGGCTTTGACTAATAGAGCCTTGTAATATATATCTTTGCTTGATTAAATTGGCAGTGCTTCCGATCTGTAGGTGCTGGGAACTTGGGATGCTTTATTTTATCTGGTTGTTGAAAAATTGTCAAGTTCTTTGCAACCCATGTTTCATATTCGTGTGGTTTCTCTTATTTATTTCCTTTTAGAAAAATAAGTTTATTTTGTTAATGTGTTATAGTGGTACTGTTTGTTCTTTCGAGCTGTCATATTAAAATTTTGAAGTGCTTGAAAAGAGCATACTGGAAACTCAATTGGATTGTAGAACTGTCATTTTTCTTATAATTAGTGTTTTTTCCAGATTTTGTTCCTTTTTTTCTGCTTCAGCTGAACGATTTGTTAGCTTATGAAATTCTAGCATGAAAGGATGCATGCAGTTCCTCTGTCATGTGTATCAGACATGGAAGTGTCTTGGCAATTCCTCTGTCATGGACCAAAGTTGGCCTTTATTATTGATGACTCTGATCAAATCCGTTTACATTTTTTTTATAGTCTTACTGTCCTTTTGGCAATCTTTTTTTGTTTTCAGGGGTAGTCAGATCCAAATCATTGTGTTTTAGATGTCTATTTTATCTCTGTTGATGAATTGAAATTTGTCACAGAAGTCAATAGTTTGAACTTATGAGCATAAAATCTACCAAGTTTTGCATTCATTATTTGATGCCAATGCCATCTGCAAGTTTATACCATCCAATGATGTCACGCAAAATGAGAGTTTAAGTGTAACTGAATTGTTACATCTTGTCCATTGTTGCCAACTTTTCCGTGAAGTGGGGGGCACTTAATCTTTGACATGGTAAGACAATTGGGTCATCTTAGAAGTCCTCAGTCCTCTAACACCTTCTTAATAGGTGCTATGTATCAAGTTTGGATGCAGAAACTGATTTATAATCCAAGAGCCTTTGAAACATGTCAGTGTTTATCTGGCTGGTTGTCTAATAGACAGCCCAATATGTGATTGTATTTGACAATTTGGTTTGGAGTCAAAGGAAAATGTGTTGTAAAGAAAGAGGTGGATGAATCTGTTTGTCATAACTTCCATTAGTGTAAATTACGAGAGTAGAATTCTATTTTGGTTGTGGGGTTAAGTTTTGGTGGTTATTAAAGGCTTTGGGCTATTCTAAGTTACCTGCATCTGAAACTTAGAAATGTTTGACACTTGGGTATAAATTTGCAAGAAGAAATCCTTAAAGATTAAAAGGATCTGATATTTCAACATGAACCGGCAGTGAACACATACTGAAATCCATGTAATATAGACTGTGTTTTCTTGAACTCGCTAGGTAATTTAGCTGGTTTTCAATCCTAACTTTGATTTCTTGTTGATTAAAGGAGAAGGTTTTACCCATTTGTTTCTTGGTAACGGGTTTGGAAGAGGAATGGACAAACTTTGCAAAAGGAAAGTTAGGCTAGAGGTTATTTGCTAAGGTTAAACTATTTCTTGCATGTGCTTTAGGATTTATCCTTCCATGGCCAGGAATGTTCTTATTTTGTATGGTCTCAAGGACTTGAAGTTCGGTGTGTTTGTACACTTTGGTTCTCAGTTTGTAGACTGCAACCTTAGTTTAAAAGCATGGATTTTTGGAATTCTTATATCAGCACTTCTAAATTCCAACTATAAAAATATATATTATTTTGAAAATTCCAAATATATCAACAACCTATATTAGATTGTTAACATTAATAATTGACTTTCTTCCATGTTTGTTTCATAGTTCTAGAGCAATCTCTTAATCCTCGTGTAGATCCAAAACGGACAATGGGGATAGCACTGACCGTGATAAGTTTAATTGCCTTCTCGGGCTTAATTCAAGATGTGGTTGGGCAAGCTAGTCAGTCTATGAGTTGAGCCTAGTGGTTCTTAGGTTGCTGATGAACATTTAAATAGACTATTTGAGTTCATACCATTTAATTTGAAATTATTCTAAATCTCAAGAATGGTTATTAAGGATGACCAAATTGGCAATGTGGAACTAGACTTGAAATTCTAGTAATCAACCCAGACCATAGGCTTAGTTCATAGAATAGTACCTCAGCCTATTTGGAATAACATCAGGAAGCCAGATTAAGTTAAAAGATACCTTTAGTTCACAATCATTTTTAGCCTCTAATCTTTCATGGAGGGCATGTGATTGTTGTTCATCCTGAAGGTTGCCAAGGATTTGTAACTAGTTAGATCTTAATCTTGAGGGAGCTTTGAGTGAAACTTGTGGTTCCATCATGCACATCAATTTACATGCTTATGTAATCTGAGATCTGTCAAGAACAGACATATGGTGATGATCATCACTTTAATTCACTTTTTCAACTTGTGAAAACCAAAATCATCTTGCATTTCACTTGCATGGATGCTAAGGTTAAGCGGACCCCATCATAAATGGTGCCTATTGGAGGGGACCTTTTTATATATAAAATACTCTTGCAACAAGGGGAACATGGGAAAGTTGTTGAAAATATTTTAGAAGGCAGCTATAGTGTGCGGGTGATCAAGGGACTGCATAGTTGTAGTATGTGGGCTGGATATGCAGTTAACATTTTTAACTATATAAAAATAAATAAATGTACTAAGTACAATAAAAACAACAACAATGATAATTCTGGGTAATCAATATTAGTGTCAATAACAATAAGAAGTTAACAACTAATTAGTGTTTATTACTTAGTACTTAATATTAATAGCAACGACTGTAACATAATTGAATCCCACATCCAACAAAACCATCAATTTGAACATGATCCATCCATAATGGCCTACATAAGAGTGAATCGCATGTTTGGCCCCATAATGCTAAGCAGGTCACATAAGAAGCCATACAATGCTAATTGAGCCACATTTATAGCCACGTAGTACAAAGTGAACTGCCTTTTCAGTCCATATGAGGTTTGACCGTGTATAGTTATTGCATATAGACAATGCTGTGCAGTCAAAGTGTCGGATCAGCATATGAGGCCTTATGGACCACATTTTAAATCATGGGTGTTGCTGTGCACGGTTTTCCTCATCTTAGTTAATTATTTACTTGTTTACAGCAAAGCTACCATATTCACTTAGTCTGGGTGAATCTTCCAATTTCAACGAGCCATCCATTTATTGAGCCATAGTCTGTTACTTAGAAAGACTCTGTCCCCATATTGAATATAAATCTTTGATATTTTTAAAGGACAGCGTCATTAAACGAGTACTTGTTAGCTAGTGCAAGCTAGAGCTTCCAAAGCCTAGTGCTTTATCTGAGTCTGTTTTCCCATTGGTTTCCTTAAAAGTTTCATGGTTCATAGTATTCTCTATTTTTTGGGTATACATTTTTGTTTTGTGGCCTTCTAACAGTTCCCATCTTTATCACATGAGCATTTACATTAACACCGCAAGCTTAGGACAAAAAGGTAAACCGTTTGATTTTAACTGCATGACAGCTATCATAGCTTTTCCAAAGGAATACATAGGTTCCTTTGGAGGTTGAAATCATCAGCTTATTTCTACTAGTAACCCATTGATTCCTTGCAAATATACAAGTATCTCTCTTTCTTGCCATCAGCAATTCTTTAGTCCCATTCATCCTTATGGCATGTTCCCTTTCTTGTTACCATGGAGAATGTTTATACAAGAGAACCACTACATGGCTTTTGGATTTAGCTAGCCCAACTATTCATTAAAAAGATTCTCTTACTCACCTTGTCGAAGAAAACTTTCTCATGGTATTTATTAAAAAGATCTTTATAGCTGTCCATTCATTTAACATTCGCTGTATCAATAAATTCTCTTGTTCTTTTACATGGACTGAATCAAGATTTTACATATCGGTATTGGACGCCGTGCTGGTTGTTGATTGGTATGGTACCATACCGGTCCGTACCAATAATAAAAAATTTAAAAAATCCTATCCAACGGCAAAAAAAAAAAAGAAAATCGGACCGAACTGGACTGCACTGGGTTGTACCATATCGAAACATACCTGAACTGACAGAACCGAAAAATTAGCCGGAACCGTCCCAGTTTTCCGCCAGTCCGGCTCGATTCGCCCTGTACCGGCCGGCTTGGTCTGGTACAATAAACCATGGATTGAATGCATTCATGTTATTTGGAAAACATGTTGGTTCACTACTTATGCTTCATTTATCACTTTGCATGTTGGCACATTGATTTGCACAAAGCACTTTTGGCTCATGCTTTGCATAAGCATCACCAAACAAGGAGCCTTTTTTCTCAATATTGATTTTCTTAGGGACCTTGATGTCTAAACATGGAGCATATTGGCCCATCGTTTGATTCAAGATCTTGTTTGGTTGTTCTAGCAGGTAAACTAAGAGTTCACCAAAATAAGGAGCATGATGGCTTGGTGATAACTCATGAGTGTCTTGTTCCATTTTTCACCATGGAACTAATGAATTATCTGGAACAAAGTAGAATTTCAACACTCCACATTTATTTAGCAATCCATATTTGAAATGGAAGCTGATAGGACCTATATCACAAGCTTAGATTACCTAAAGCTGACTTAATGCTGGTATAAGGCACTCTACAACCTACTTCAAGCTGAATTTATAAGAATCCTAGTTGGCGTACTTTTGTGAACATGGAGAATTGATCAATCTGGGCTGTTTTAGTCTCCTTTAGTTAGGCAAAATGTTCATGTGATAAAATTCATCTGCTTGGGCCATTTACAATAGCACCCTACATGATCCATTTTAAGAAATCAGGACAATTCTAAGCCTATTTTTGTTGGCCGCTGAAACAAACACAATGCATTTTAGGCTTATATCATGAACTTGAACCTTTCTTGTGCTTACCAAGGAAGAAACAAAGAATACAATGCCAACTTCATGAGCTATGGCTGTTATTAATACAATAAGAGCTAAATAAGGCTCATGCAAGATGAATGCTCAGAATGGATCCATATTTAGCTATTTTCAATGAAATAAGTGGTCTTTTTCTCTACTATTAAGTTAACATTATCTTCATGGTATGATGAGGGTGGGTCTTGGTGCAATGGCAAAGCTTCTCCACTGTGACTAGGTGCCATGGGTTCAAAACACAGAAATAGCCTCTATGCATGCAAGGGTAAGGCTGTTTATATTTGACCCTCCCCAAACCCTATAGTGGTGGGAGCCTCGTGCACTGTGATGCCCTTTTTTAAATCTCCATTGTATCTAATTATTTGCAATACTTGTACTAAAAACCATATAGTTAATAAGTGGGTATTTGTACTAGGGTTCCTACATTATAACTCATCCATGCATGATTGAAAGTTTCAAACAACAAGAATTTTTGGACAGAATAATAGTGTTGGTTTCATCAAACCTTAGTTGCCCCTGATTCCTATTAGTGACTACCTTTTGGTGTTATTGCAATGTATTCTGAATTGTTTGGCATAACTTGCATGAGTGTTAGCTTAGGCATGCCTTCGTCTATATTAGTTACATAGATTTAAGCACCATCTTTGTTGAAGCTTTCTTAGATCTTTGTTACAAACAGACATACCATCTCAATTGATTCTAAATCTCGTTTTCTCAACTTATGCAGTTCCTATGCCTTTTAATATTCATGTGTCCCATCCACTTATCCATTGCTCTACCACACATCCATCTTAAATAACAAAGTCATGTAGCTAATTGTAAATAAATGGTTGTGGTTATCTTTTTGACTTCTAATTGTAAATCCCATAACTAATATGAAACTAAATAGGTCCCTAGCTTAGGCTCCATAACTCTTTGAGTCACCCAAAATGGGCCAACCTTGGTGTAATAATTCCTAGGGCAACCTCGGGTGGGGCTATTGGAAAATTTGGATATGCCTAATTCAAATAGACTTACCGACATTTTACTTCAAATCAATTTGGTAACTAATATAGAGTCCATGACTTAGAAGCAGAGATCCAAATTATGGTGCCAATGTTACGTTTTTGCGTCCACTCAATGTGCCCTAGTTTGAGTGTCATAATTATCTCTTCCTCTACTGAATCTATATCTTGCTTTGTTGCTCCACACTGGTTCAAGCTCCGTGCTTCTAAGCTTATGCCCTTCAAAGTCCAAGTGAACCAACCAAAAATTGTTCAACCTTAGACATTGTTTCTATAATGCTGTAGCTCCTAAATCATTTAGCCTAGAATAGGATTTTGGTTTGTAACTCCCCAAGTCCTATAGCTAACTTGGAGTTAAGGAAGTATTTTGGTGAACCAACCCAAAATGGGTTGACTTGGGCTTATGTCAAATAACTGTGCGAGTGGCCTAGTGTTGCTGTTCCTTTAGAATCAGTTCATCCTTGGACCTTAACATTCATTGTTATGGCTAACAATGGAAGTGGTAATGCATACTTGAGTTTATAACATTTGATCATAGGTGAACTAACTTAAAATGAGTCAACCTTGAACTCTTGAACTTGTTTCTTCTAAGTCCTGTAGCTAACCTATAATTAGCTCAGCAAGAATCATACGCATAACTCTTCGAAACCTAGGTGAATTATTCTATGATAGGTTAGCCACCTTATATCCAATGGATATGAAGCTTAGCATTTAAAACTTTTGAGGTCCCCAGTGAGCCAATCCCAAATGGGCTATTCTCGGGTCATTGATATGAAGCACGCCGTATTGAACTCAAGAAGCTGGGTCAACCATCCAATTTGGACTCATCTTTTGTTTGTAACTCTTCCAGTATGTGCTCTAAACCACTCACTTCCTTATCCATGTTTTGCTGTCTAGTTCTTAAACTGGACCAAATTTCTAAAATTGGACTTTATATATCTATAGTTTTATGTTTAAATGTGTATAAATATATATAAATGTTGGTAACTATTTACACGCTCCTGGCAAAACCATGCAATAGGTATATTACTATTTTCATTTTAGTTTGAATGGCTTCTTTATATGTATCTTGTAGATGAGGTCTCCTAGTCCTATCAATTTTCAAACGTGGTAGTCTCCAGTCTCTCAGAAGTCTTAAATAAGGGTTTAATCCCATAGGGTAGATGTAAGGGATTTATAAATTAAATAATACCTCTTATTTCTTGATATTTCTCCTGTACATCTCCGTGTAACCATAAAGAGTGTGATATCATCATCACCTAAGTAAGTTGCATTGGAGTACTCCAAGTTAGGAGGAGTTAAATTTGTTTCGAATAAGGGGTCCTAATGTAGTCAGGATTTTTCTTTTTCTTTTTCTGAGAGCCTTATATGTTGGTGTAAGTAGATCAATGAATTATAGAACACATTTGATTTGGTAATGGAACTAATCTATTATTCCAACATCTACTTGCTGGACCTTGATATCATATACTTTGTGAATATGATGTTATCCCCCATCATGTTTTACCCATCATCATTTTATAAGCTTGGGTTCTATCAAATGATGAATTGAGACTGGACTTTGTGATTAGTTATTGGATATATCTATAACTATATTTTCAATCTCACTCTCATTCTGTGTACTTTAGACCCTCAGAAACTGTATGAGTGATGGATATGCAGTAGACAAGCCTTTTATCTTCAAAAGTTGATTGTGCTGTTGGAAGTTGAAATTTACTCTAGGAACTGGTACTCTTATATTCTTAAGTAGTCCTTTGGTGGTCTTATACACCTCTGACAATCCACTCCCCTTCTTTCAGTCCAGTGCATCCTCTGGGATGGGTGTTGCTGACCATTGCAAGGACACATTCTTAGAGCTTCAGAGGAAGAAGACACACCGATACGTGATTTTCAAAATTGATGAAAAGCGAAAGGAGGTTGTTGTAGATAAGACTGGAGGTGCAGCTGAGAGCTATGATGATTTCATGGCTTCTCTACCAGAAAATGATTGCCGATATGCCATCTATGATTTTGACTTTGTTACTGATGAGAACTGTCAGAAAAGCAAGATTTTCTTTATTGCCTGGTAACACTCTTTGTGCTGGTTCTCCATTTAATTATGCTGTTAATGGTTCTATTATTGTTACCTGGGGCATAATCTGTATAAAATTTCAATCCAGTAAAAGAACACGGAGGTAGAAGTTGTTTTATTTATGTAATCTCTGCAGGTTGGGCAATCATCTGCCTTGTATTCATGATATGTGGATGGTTATTTGACTTGCGTCTGTCATTGTCAATCACTGTGTGGTTGCAATCTTTAAAGAAATGAAGTGGTTTTGGGGAGGTTCTGAAAGGAAGGTTGATGGGTTTGTGGGAGCACATATAATGATGGGCAGGCAGCAAGAGATCGCAACTGTTTTAGTATGAATTGGATTTTCATGTATAAATTGACTGAATTGCTTCCACAAGATGATGCGTATCATGATTAAAGTAATGTATGTTTGTGTTGGAAGCTTTGAATGACTGCGCTTAGTTTGTGTTATTTGGATTCAACCTTAGAAGTTGATTGGAGGGCACAAATGCACTACACGTGTAGATACATGCATACATAGACATTCATGACATTATGCATATATGCATATGTAAGCATGTATTCAATTCATGTACATAGACATACACATGTATGCATGTACATCATGTGCATACACAAAACGACATGCATTGTTGGAATCATTACCGAGTCATGGTAAAGCAGGATTTCTCGGTGTTTTTAGTGAATGAAAAGAAGTATTTGAACATGGAGTTCTAAGTTCGGATTACCTGCTTCCAAAGAATCAGTGTCAGAGCAGAATGCTTTCTGACACAGGTTGGATAAATCTGATGGGAAATCCATTGAACATGACAGCTCCAAATATAAAGTTTCCATATTCTTTCACTTATGATTCTAAGAAACTATATTACTACGGAAGATGGGCATTGAAAACAATGAAAAGGATTGCATATGCAGAGGCCACTCATGCGAGCAGATTGTGAATTCAAATAACTCAGCCCTCTGTCACCTTCTACTGAGAATATCTTATTTGTTGGTAATAATTATTTGCCTCATATGTTTTTCTTCTCATTCTATGTTTTTTTTTTCTAACTTGTTATGTACTAAAGGATGATCACCAAGAATAATGAGCTAAGCTTGCCAAACAAAATGCATCATGATCCACAGTTTTATGCTCCAAGCATCATGCTTTAAACACAACATGTTAAGCAGTTTAGATGGAATGGTTGGAAGATGTATCATGAGTGTAAACACAACACCTCATGCCACTTTCATTGGTAAAGATTCTCCCTTATTTTCCCACTGCAGCTTTGTTACTTCGTGTATATTTGAAGCATCTTCATTCGTGCTGTATGCATAGAAAACACTGCTGTTTCCTAACTTTAATACCTATGAATTTTTGAATCTTTTTTGGGCCACTTTCTGTTTTCTTTTCCTGTTAGTTTCTGATTTTATAAATATATGCTGATAGTAGTATTTGTACTAATGTTGCATTTTTCTTGCCTTTCTTTGAACTCATTTTATTTTTACCTATAAGCGCATATGTTGTAAATATTTTTCTGCATCAGGTCCCCATCTGTTTCTCGCATCCGAGCTAAGATGCTGTATGCAACCTCCAAGGATCGATTCAGGCGAGAGATGGATGGAATTCACTATGAGATTCAGGCAACCGATCCCACAGAACTCGACCTCGAGGTTCTCAGAGATCGGGCACATTAAATCAGAGTTCATACGGATACGCAAATTAAATCCAGTGATGGATATCTTCGGTCATGCCTCCTGGAAAATATGGTGGTGAAGGGATCATCAGGTACTTATGGAACTATATGTAACTGGATTATGCTGGTTGAGTACAATAATGTTGTTGGAAAATCAATATCTATAAATTATGGGCAGAGCTTGTAAACTTATACTACTAAGACTATAAATTGCATGATTAATATTTGTTGCGTATGATCAGGTTACTCTGCATCTTCTGTATCATCTCAGATTTATCTCTCTCATCTTGAAACACCCTGCCAAGAAGCCACCTGTTCACCTTCATTACCCAATAAAACAATGGTGCTCCAGGACCATGCATTTAATTGCCCTTGATGAAGCTTGACTTCGAAATTCTACAAGGATCAATGATCTAACTTGTGAAAGTGTTGAGTAATTGGGCACTCCTTTTATAGGCATTTGTGTGAGATCTGCTGAAATGGAATCTGTCCTTGTAGAAGTTGGGCGGTTGTTGAACCAATTTTGGGTTCTCTATTTTTCTTTCATTTAGAGGGAAGCAAAGCAAACTGTGGGGTAGATTGGCTTGCATGATGGGGGTTAAGGATCATAAATAGCAATTTAATTTAGTTGGAGGGGCGGGTACCTCGGATGCTTTTGGAGCTCTCTTGGACGAGCGTGTAAGGGGGGTGACGTTGATGTAAGCCTCGTTTGGTGCTTGCCACGGTAATGGGCCCTGATGGCTTAGGCTAGCGCACTAAATTTTGTTATTAAGAAGAAATTAAAAAACAACCTGCAATTGGGCAAAAGTGGACGTCAGGTGCAGTTGATGATGGATGGATTGTATAGAATGTTGTGGATGGAAGCATGGTTACTTAATAAGAGAAATTTTTTTCCCCAAATATCCTTATTTTCTTAGAAAAAATATTTGAAAATCATATTATGAATTGATTTTTAACAAATATATCTAAAACAAGGCCTTTTGTTTAGTTCGTTAACTAAATGAGTTATTAATCCTCTATTCTAATCGATCCTCGAAATAGTTTCAAATCTAAACTATTAGGGAATGCTCTTCCTCTTTTGGTGGAGAAATACTCTCTCTCCATTCTAACTATTTCTACGCTAATTTCAAAATTCAATACCCTGTGCATACCTCTTTCTATTTCACCAAAATCCTTTTCCATCACCTTCTCTCTAATTTTGGTTTTGTATGCTCAATTTATATTTATTTTTATTATATTTAGTATAATTTATGTATTTAAAATTATATTTATTATACTTATTTAAGATTTGCATTTAAAAATTAAAAAATATATATTTTTTAATTTTTAGAAAGGGGTGGGAATACCCTCCGAGCACCACGACAAAACCTATTCCAAAAAATATTATGAAGGAAAAGGAGACTAGCTATTCTATTTCAAACAGGATCAAAGCTCCAGCTGCTGCCGAGTACCTGCTCCTCAAACAATTGAAGAAAACCATTTTTCCTCCTGCAGGCTTGTTTGGGAAATTCAGCTGGATTGAACTAGAATTTTCTTTTTCTTTTTTTATTTTTTATTTTTTGTATAATAAGCTAGATTTTTTATTAGATCTTGGATTACACGATCTATCTAAGTAAGGTCCGTATCAATGCAATTCCTCTCTAGCTCAAACAAACGATGTGAAAGAAGAAAAAAAATGCCTCCTGTAGTCCAATAGGTGCATAAATGAGATTTATAGAGATGGCAACAGATTAGATATGGATTGGTCCGGTCAATATCCATCCCATAGCTAAAAATCTCATATCTATACTTGTCTTGTACTCACCTCGGATCGGGTCAAGTAAAGATGTAGATCAGATTAGATCATATGGATAAGAGAGATTAGATTAGATCAGGTACATATAAATATTATAAAATTATTATAATTTTGAAAGAAAGATATATATTAAGATTATATTAGGTCGGATTCAAAATGAGACATATCATTATCCGTACCTAACCTAAACTCGCTTCGGATATTTTTCTAAAACCTATATTTGCTTGGGTTCTAATCAGGTCAGATAAAATCCGTCCATTCGGATCAGGTTAGATCGGATATCTAGTGGGTCAACTAAGATTGCCATCCATATATAGGTTTAGAGGGGTCTTTGGGAGGAAAAAAAAAAAAACTAGGTAGGTAGACCAGCAGACCCAATTCCTTTTGAAAATCCAGCGGGATTCCAGTCCAATCCTGCTGGATTTCCCAAATAGGTCCCAATAAATGTGCATTTCTTTCCTTCTAAAGTTACCAAAATACAACCACTTCTAGTTGGTTCCAGGTTGAGGAAAAGGTTACGTTGCCTTTCATATGTTTTGAGAAGGCCTTTGCATAAGGAATAGTTACCTAACAAGAGTAGGGATGCAAATGGGAATCATGAGTGACCTCGGTTTGATCTAATTTTTTAATTGAATTTTAATATTGAACCTAGATCCAATCCAAATGAAAATCGGATCAGATTGGATTGGATCCATGATTAAAAAGTTTGCTCCAATTTTGGATCATTTGGGTCAGATCGAATCCATATATAATTCAATCTCAATCTAAAAATTTTAGATCCGATTTAAATTCAAATTTTGGTCGGACCCAATTATTATGGTAAACTAACATTTATGAAAAAAATAAATATTATTTTATCTTGGCTTTTAATTTATATATAAATTCTTAAAATCTCACTGTCAAATTGAGTAAAACTTTTAAAAACTAACAATGCCACAAGGGCATTTGGAATTTCAATCCCACTCTTTTTACTTGATAGTTTATATGAAGATTTAATACTGAATTTAGGTCAGATCGGATCGAGTCTGGATTTTGGATTCAAATTCAGTAAATTTGGAACCGATTCAGAATATTGAATGGGTCCAATCTTAGAATCCGACCCGACTCCACGGGTTCTTTAAAATAGATCGGATCGGGTCTAAATGAATCGGGTCATGGGTCAACCCAATCTATTTGCAGCCTTAAATAAGAGCCGAGATCAAGGTCTTAATAAAGAATTAGGAAACAAGAAACCGAGCGGGGTGCTGGGTTCAGGTATCATGTTGTTTTGTTTAAATGCTATGCTTTTGCAGAAGTAAGAAGTAAGACAGGAGTATCCGGTTAAATGTCTTCGTGAAGGTTTTTTGTGTGCGATTAATCGTTTTTTCTTTTTCTTTTTGGTTATTATGTGTGCCAATTTGTTACAATGCATAAGCACCATATAACATCACATGACTTGTAAAAACACATCTAAAAAATATACATATTAAAGAAAAAATATATACACTTCGTACTATTTAACAATATTTAGTACTTGACACAAAATTATTCAAACGATCACCACCATTGTCAATAATTATGTACCCAGGCATTAGTTTAGTAATGCAGATTTTATCAATTTTAAGATTTTCAAACTTTTTATAGCGTGTTCTGAAGTGCAAGTTTGGTGCATGAATTAGAGTATCCGTGCTTTATTTCTTTTGAGTGCATTAATTCTTCTCGTTTGTTTGGTGATCTAACAACATTGTTTAAATAAAAATACAATTAATTTGAAATCTATTCTAATTTCAAATTTTGGTAGAACCCTGCTATCGATCCTCTCGCTTCCACCTCAACTAAACACAGGATTATTTCTAATTAGGATAGCTTGCCCCATTTTTTTTCTTTTATTACTAATAATATATTAGATATGTCTTAGCCTAATATAGTATTACTAATAATAGATATTACTAATAATATATTAGGTTAATTATAATATATTAGATATATTAGATATTACTAATAATAGCCAGTTATGATCAATAAAAATATTATAATTAACCTAATATAGTAGTTAAATTGTAACAATTAGGACCTCACACAAAATGGCAAGCTAGAAGTAATAAAAATATTGTAAATTAACCTAATGTATCGGTTAAATTGTAACAACTATGATCTCATACACAAAGGTTAGCCAAAAGTATTATTTAGATTTTTTGGTTTTGTATATTATATCCAAAATGTTTTAAGCAAATAATCAATATGGAACTAAATATATATCCACACAGATCTTCACGTACTATCCCATTTAAGCCTTAGTGTCATCACTAGGCTAAGGATCCAAATTCATGCAAATCTATATATAAACATCATGATCGATCCATGATCAGTCCTAATAAACCCATGCTGCAGTATCCTTCAGTCCACATGACTATGGATAGGGTCAATTATGATACCATGTTAATAACCTAAGATCTTATTTAAAAAGATTAGCTAGAAGATATTATTTGAGTTCTTTGGTCCTATATAAATATCTAAGATCTTTCTAGTGAATAACCAATGTGGAACTAAATATACACTCGCAAGATCCTCATATTAATATGCAATCAAGCAGCTGCACAAACTATAGTACTATATTTAATGTAACATATAGTTTTTGCTATGCAGATGACTAGCTCCTTGTAATCAAATAGGTTCAAAGTAAGAAGAAGTTTTAATTAAGGCTACAAATAGATCGGGTTGACCTGGGAGCCAACCTGACCCAAATTGCTTAGACCTGATTTGATCCATTTTAAAGGATTTATGGAGCCAAGTCGGGTTATAAAATTGGATTGATTCCATTTTTTGGATTGGGTCTCGATTTATTGAATTCAGAGCCGACCCAACCAAATCTGACCCAACCCATTTGATTATTGGATTAATTTTGGATCTCCTACTCTATAGCCCATCTTGATTGAAACCCGATGCTATTAGAACCCAAACATGTTTGAGCCTCAAAATTATGATTTAAGACTTATATAGACAATATCTTTAACATAAATATAGATAAAAAATTATTTTTATGTCCTAATTTATTTTAAGAATAATATTATTTATTATTCATTTTGTATGGTTAATAGTATAGTTAGCTATATGATAATCAAAACGTTGTTGGCTATGTTTGATTCAAATTTGACCTAGCTTGATATGATCTGAACTTTTTGGGGTTGGAGCCAAGTTGTATATGGACTCGACCCGATTTGAATGATCCATTGGATTCAATCCGATCGGATTCAACCCGATCTTCTATTTGGTTGGGCCTAGATCCAACATTAGCATTCGATTATAAAGAACCATATCGAGTTGAGGTCACTCATGATCCAGTCTGATGTGATCCATTTGCATCCTTAATTTTAGTCATATAAATAGGTTGAAACGATTAACATGTGATAGACCTGACGGGTCAAGTTAACAGAGAGATGCACCCATTTAACATTGGTTAATAATCATGTTACTAACAGGAATTCACAAATAAATAAGACATAAAAGAAGAAACAAAAGATAGGTAAATTAAATACAAAATATAATGGAATGGCAAGTGCAACGAGGCATAAACCACAAATTAAATATAAAATAAGGAACAAAAGATATCTCCCATAATAAATAAGCAAAAATAACCATCAACTTTCTTGTAGTGCTTGGTAAAATGATAGTTTTAAGGCAACAACCATGTAAACCATGCCCTATAGTACTGCAACAAGAGAAAAAAATGACAATAATAAATACATCTTTCTTTACCCTCTATTTGATATGAATGACTGATTGAAGAAAGGATGGATGGAGAAGGAAGAATCGATGATAGAGAGGATGGATGGAGATGGAGGATCCATTCATCTTTTCATATGTTTGGTGAAATATGGAAGAATGGATATAAGTGATTCTCTCCTCTATTTAGTATAGGTGGAATGAAAGAGAGGATGGATGATATTTATATAATATTTTTACTAAACTATCATTTTAAAAAAAATATTATCATTATCAATTTATAATACTAATTTATACTAAATAAGTAAGCAATATATAAACTTATAATCATTATAATCTATAATTATATAAAAAATTATGTAAATATTTAATTTTAATTTATTTTAATTTAATAAATAATTTTATATTTAAATTATTAATGAATTAATTATATAAATAACTAGTTAATTTATAATTTAATTTAATAATTAATTTCATTAATAATACAAATAACTACCTAATTTATAATTTAATTTAATCATTAATTAATATTATACAAATAATTAATTAAAAATAATAAATAAAAATAAAATATTAAAGATATTTTAAATTATTTAATTATAATTATTGAAATTATGTACTAAAACTAAAATAATTAGTAATAAAATTTAATAGTATATGATTAACAGTATATATAAAATAATAATATGAATGAAAAAGTGAAGAAATATTATAGTTTTATTAAAAAATTAATAAAAATAATTTTTTAATATAAAAATCGGTCCATCAATGCTCTATCCATCATTTTTTGTGTCCTTCCAAATTAGGATGATGCAAATTAGTGAGCCAGGATAGATGAAAAAATTTACTTTTTCATCTATTCTTTTTGTAACTTTTTGAATCAAACAGTGGATGGAGGTTTTCCAATCACATCCATCTTTCCTTCTATAATCCTGACCAAACATAAGGTTAATGCTCAGCTTGCAACTTTATTCTTGAGCAATTAAGTTGGACAGTTATATTTATGGCCCATGAAGGCATTAAAACCATGGATTGATGGATGGCCTACATCTAAGCCAGCTTGTTGTCAAAATTTTGTTATTAGTAAGATTGCATATCCTTTTTCATGATTAGAATATTGAAGTATCCCTATGTTATTCGAAACTCCTACCCTAGCATCCTTACCATGAGTACTCTCTAATAGACTTGGTTTGTTGGCTGTGGCACTCCTCTATTAAAAGTTTAACCATAATGCAATGGAGCGCCTAGAGCTCAGGGCATAGTGTATTGTAGAGGTGATGGTGTATGTTTGCTAAATACTAAGCTCAAATTTATCTAATCTCTTTATTAATCTATTCCTGCAACATCTCTTTCAATTACCTTTCTTTATTCCATATGACTATGTTTTCTTACCGATATTATAACAATTAATTTTAGACACAAAATCTAGTTAAACTTTTGTAATTCGGTATTGGCAAAAATTTTACCTCAACATGCAGCCCGATATTAAAGAAAAGGGTATAAAGGTAAAAAAAGACTTTTAGAATCTATTTGGATGAATAAACTGAAAATTTTATTGGATTTCAAAATTAGACCAATACAACCAATTAGAGAATAGGATTACAAACTGAGATAAACCTAAGTCCATAAATAGACAGGGATGATTTTTAAGTCTACTGGTTCGAATCTCATGAGAAATAAAAAAGATTTACCCTTAGTAGTTATATCAAAAGAACTCTCACAACGTACACAATTTACTCACGTTAGCAACAAAATGGGCAAATAGCTACCTAACCAAGAAAAATAAAATCTCTTATATTACTAACATGGATCTTTTTATGGTCCAACTTTTGTGTCGTGTCCTTGAGAGGCGATCCATTTGCGTACACCCGGAAAATCTATATCTAACATAAAACTTGCTTCATGCGACGCAACAAATTTTTTTTTTTTTTTTTTTTTTTTGTTTTTTAATTGGGTGGTTGGGTGGGGGATCTAACTTAGCACAGTTAGCCGTGCAACTTTTTCTACGCGGCATTTCCGTGTTGCTAAAGCTTCTACTAATGGCGTAATTGCTGGTTTACGTTTCTCTTAAACCTCTCCGTGCATTAAATGAGCGATTAATGATCCCAAAACCTGCGCATTCATTGTCCTCATGGGAGTCCAAGTCCAACAAAAAACCGTGGGATAAACCCGTGTACAAACCGAGGAAACCTCAGGTCAACATTAATCATTAATGGAGAAGTTTAAGTTTCTATCTTTCTCATAACTCCTCTTGCCCTACCACCATACAAGTGCCCCAAGGTGAATGCGACAGGCATTAAGCCATTAATGCCGACTTTAGGAGCCGGAAGAGATGGTCAAACTTCGTGGGCCCATATGCCTAAATGATTGTCCTATTTAATGGGTCAGACTACCAGACCTAAGCCACACGTGAAAGTGAGCCAACTACGTGTCCTCCACGCACCAAAGTGGAAGTCTAAATGTGAGAATAATGCGACCCTATTTCATCCCGCAACAAAATTTTCCATGAATCGCTGCGGATAAAATGGATACTAAAGTTTAGGATAAATTATAAATTTTTTTTTAAAATTTATGTTTATTATAGTTATACCCACTATTTTCCAAAACCTACATGAAATGGCGTTAGTCAAATTATTTTTAAAATATAAAATGACCAAATTGCCCTCTATCATAATCCAGTAAAAGAATTTATCAAAATCTTTTTATCATCTTTTTTCCTCTTTTCCTACTCATATTCCTCTTTTTTCTCAAAAATTAAGATTCTTTCTTAACAAATTCATCCATATCATGTAATAAATCTCAACAACTTCTTCCTACTCCTTACCATTTATAGCGCAGACATTGCAAAATTGCAAAAAACATGGCGATCCAACATTATTCTTGCAATGGCACTCCCCTCATCAACCTTCATCCCTCGACTCTACTTGTTTCATAGGTGCACGGCAAAGCTCTCCTCCCGAATTGTATCAAGTTTGGTCATCACCCACTTTGAGTGGTTCCCACCTTGTGGCCTCTGAAATAGCCCTTCCATCCTATTCCAATCCACTTGATAGAATGCCACCAGTAATAGCACCGTGAACATGAAACCAGGCCTTCCGATCACCCTTAAGACCATCCTCGAAATAAGGTACGATCCATTGTGCGCCCACTTGTTCCTATTGAACGTCAGTGCAAACTCCTTAATGAATTTCTATAGAAGAGGATGCCTTCTGTCAAATATCATCACAGCATTATTCAACCGGCTCCAATTTTCCATCTCAACATCCATCGCCTGAGCTCCGATGACATTCTTAAGACCTAGGACGCTCTTCATCACTAGAACATCAGTGTCAATGTAAATTCCACCAAATTTGTAGAGGACTGCAAGCTGGAGGAGGTTAGAGAGGTTCTGCCTGAGTGCCACCTCTCGGAGAAGCTTGAACTAGGCCCTAGCAGGTGTGTTCTTAAAGAGAAGGTCAAAGTCCGGCGACATTGTTGCCACCCGAAAGCCCATCTATTTTAAAGGGCTTCAGCAGCCTGGCACCCCTAGGGGAGTCTATGGCGCTGGAGACTATAAGCAAGCAAGCATCTAGATGGAATTTGAACAGGCTCTCCATTGATAGTAGCTCCCTGTGGCCAAATGCATCTAACGAAGAGATTAAAGTCATAAAAAAGCAAACTTTGTAAGAGGGATTGGAATGAATTGGCGAATATCCGTGGAAGAACTCGCAAGCTTTGGTGGAGAACCATCTCAAATGGGCATTGGAATGAAGGTGGCAAAGTAGAGACCTAGCGTCGGACCAATTTGTGCCCTTAGGAACCGAAGCAGTGCTAGGTCCCAACCCATCGCTCACATTCTGTAGAAGTCTCAACTTTTGGTGGGATTTAAACTTGGGAAGGGATACTTCTTCCCTCAGTGTGAGCATAGCAGTGGGGTTCACCTCCTGGATGGGGGCAGCGGTGCGGGAGAAGGTGGCAGCGCCATCGTCGGAGAGGTGGAAGAGGGTGAGGGAGAAGAAGGAGATAGGGATGAAGAAGAGCAGAAGAAAAAGGCATCGCCTTTGCCTCAGCGTTAGGGGAGAAGTGCTAGCCATGGCCACGGAAGGCGAGATTTTCTATCATCTCCTTCCCTCCTCCCAGCGGTGGCGATGGCAAGCTTAATTAGAAAAGAATTCCTATAAAGGAGATGAGGGAGGGTGGCGAATAGAAAGGAGGGATATTTACCATAGTGTTTATTATTCATCATTGGTGAGCACCGAGCAGTGGATGGGGAAAGACACGGTGAAAAGGTTCCATGGAAGTCAAGGATTAATACAGTGCGAGTGTTAATTTACTATTAACTGGTGGGGCGCGACCATATACTTCATTTTGGTGAAGGGCATTTTAGTCATTTTAGAAAATTTAGATTATATGGCACTTTAATATCATTTTGGATTAATGGGCTGTTTAACGGTCTAGGCTAAACTATAGGGTTAAAGTAAACACTAAGAGCATAAGTGTAGATTTTCCAAACTACTGGACTTTAGTGTAATTTTGACTTAACCTCAGAAAGATTTTTGTAATTTATTCTAAAGTTTATTTTAAACCACCCACCCATCGCAAAGGAATACCAAATCCAACTCAAGCTCGTCCTAAATTAATATCGGATACACATAGCAATAATCTAAACATGAGCCTTGAACCCAAATCAATAGTTTAGATGAACGAGCGACTTGTCATACTATTGCAACATTTTTATTCTAAATAATTATATATAAAATTAAGATGTTAGTGGTTAGTTTCTTGCTAGAGAAAACATAACATCTGCTATTATACTTAATTTAAAAAGAAATTAATCTCTTGTCCTTAGTTTAATTGTCATTTAACAATTGTGTTTGATTAGGCTGCATTTATCTTTGTGCCTTGTGTAACATAAATTTAAATGCTTAATTAATGCATAAGCCTGAGGATTGAAAATCACATGTCCATCAAAATATGAGATTTAAATACTTTTGGCTAATAAGTCCTCATCATTAGATTGTAATCCAATGAGGAATAAAAGTCCTTTAGTGTGCACATTAGAGAAGATCGTATAGAATAGTCTTCCTTTTTTATGACATATCATTCCGTATCCATTTAAAATGCAAGCTAAAGAGTTAAAGTGAGATGAGACTTGTTTTGCAATTTAAAACACAAAAAAAAATGTGAAGCATTTTTCATAAGACCTCCGCTCGCATCCATCTCTTCTTTCTCATCGAGCTATCCTTCCCTCTCTGTCTATCCATAAGGCCTTCCTCATCCTCCAGTCTATTACTTTTCCTCTAAATCTTCTTCCTTGTGAAGATATCCATTCTAAATGCATATCATGTAGCTATAGACTGTGTATCCGTGAACACTATATTATGGAGACTATATATTAATTTGCCTAGAAGTTTGTATTGAATCATTGTTAAATATTTATAGCTAAACTTAAAGCATATATTTGTGATCTGATCGGTGAGAAGAAAGATTTTTTTTAAGCCACTCAACTCGAATATCATAAAGAAAAAAGGTTGAAAAAGAAGAGAATTTTCGAAAGTAGGCTCAAGTCTCTTTTCTTTCTCTTTATTTTTTATTGATAAAAAATAAGGTACATATCATCTATTTATAATAATGAGATTTGTTCTTATACAAGTTGGATTAGATTTCTCTTTCTAGCATTTAAATAAACTTTCAATCTTGAACAATTTGGGTCTGATTAACTTTATAATTCTTATGAAACTCTTTTATCTAAAATAGACGTGTCTAGTAGAAATAATCTACAAAAAAAATTAAGACTTTTCAAGAGGTCGATCACAACTTATACATTAATTCTATCTCCTATCGTCCTATTATATTTTTCTCAGATTGGAAGCTACCCTCGATTAAAATCTTATCCAAATATAATATTTTTGGATTGATCGGCCCATTTTGAATCCTAAATAAAAGAATTTTGGCCTAATCGCTAGGGATGCTGCTCCTTTAATAGGGTGTGTCACATCATATACCTTGAAAAATAGTTTTTTTTTTTTTTAAAAAAAAGATTATCAAAATTGAACATCAAATGACCAAATTATGACCTCTAGAAGTTTGGCTTGTAATTTGACTTCTCGATGTAGCAGATCTTACTCCTAGAACCCATGCCTAGTCCTATCCATAATGGCTAAAGTAGTCCATATTGAATTCGATGGTCCTTTTGGATCAATTGAAATTTATGTATCATCTAGATATGTACACTGATGAACATAAACTTTTAGAAACTATGTATCAAATTATTTGGATGTATATCGATTTGCCTGAAGATACTTATTAAGTCACTATTGGGTATATATCAAAAAAGTTTAAAGTATGTATCAAAAATATATCGAGTGTGCCTCACTTGGATATACACTAGCTATGTATTGCTAAACACAATATTTTAAAAATTATGTATCAATTAGTAATGCTTCCTAATCCAAATAGGAAGAAAGTGTTCTAAAATCCACACATGTTGATCAAAATTAATATCTCTATATGTGAGCTACATGAACTACATTATTGACGCAGAATCTGATCGTCGCTAGAATCAGCTGGAGTGGAGGTGGACGAGGTCGCCGTCGGGACCTGCAAAATAAAGTTCCGTCTGGAGCCGGTGGGGGGTGACTCCGGCAGGATCCTTCGACGATTAAGTCAGCTCTGGCCAACAGGAATGGAGTGTTCGAAAATGAGTTCAGCAAAATTTTGAAAAGGAGAAGAGAGCTTAGAGCAAACATATCTGGAGGATCTATTTTTATGGACGGAGCCTGTAGCGGACTGATAGTGACAGTCATACCATCCGGTAGTAGGCCGCTCGGGATCGCATAAAATTTGGTATGGAGAGGAAGAGGTATCGTCTGTAGCAGACTGATAGTGACAGCCATAACCTTTCAATAGTAGGCCATTCGGGGCCGCATGGGGTTTGCGGGGTATCGTCAGACTGATAGTGACTATTTATCGAAATTTAATAGCCGTAGTTTAGAGGAAGCAGACGTTAGTTGGTGAAGAACTTTGACATATATTAATTTTAGAGGAGTTCGGACTCCTGAAGAAAATACGTCTAGAGGGGATCATTTGGAAGAAATACTACTTGAAATCTGAAAGTAATCCGCTGGAGGAATCTAGATGAAGTTTGACTGAAGAAGAGATCCAGAAGGAGTTCGACTCCTATAGGCATTCGACTAAAGGAGAGTTCTGAAAGGAGTTCAGCTTCTAAAGGAATCCGACTGAAGAAGAAGTTCGGAATAAGTTCGGCTCCTATAGGCATCCGACTGAAGAAAAAGTTTAGAAGGAGTTCAGCTCCTGTAGAGGTTCGACCGCTGGAGGAGTTCGACTGTTTGAAGGAGTTCGATTGGGGTTCGTCCATTGGAGAAAATATTTTCGATCGAAGCTCTTCCATGATTATCAGTTGCATTAGGCTAAGCATCAGATTGGACTTCGACGGGAGCGAAATTTATCCCCAATAATATCCCCCCCACTCTCAAGTTCGAAATTCGAAGGAAGAAAGTACAAAAAAAATAACTACTAAAGTTCTTTTCTGGGCTCTACATCCGTTGAAGCTCGGAGAAGATCTTGTCTCCAGTCGAGGTTAAAGAAGATCTTATGTCCTATTGACGTTAAAGCTCGGAGGAGATCTTATCTCCAGTCGAAGTTGAAAAAGATCTTATCTCCTATTAACATTGATGTTGAAGCTCGGAGGAGATCTTATCTCCAATCGAGATTGAAGGAGCTCTTATCTCCTATTAGCGTTGAAGTTCGAGAAAAATCTTATCTTCGACTGAGGTTGAAGAAGATCTTATCTCCTATTGACGTTGACGTTGAAGCTCGGGAGAGATCTTATCTCCAACCGAGGTTGAAGGAGATCTTATCTTCTGTTGACGTTGAAGCTTGGGGGAGATCTTATCTCCAGCCGAGATTGAAGGAGATCTTATCTCCTGTTGATGTTGAAGCTCGGGGGAGATCTTATCTCCAGTCGAGGTTGAAGAAGATCTTATCTCCTGTTAAGGTTGATGTTGAAGCTCGAAAGAGATCTTATTTTCAGTCGAGGTTGAAGAAGATCTTATCTCCTGTTGACGTTGAAGCTCGGAAGAGATCTTATCTACTGTCAGAGTTGAAGGAGATCTTATCTTCTGTTGACGTTGAAGTTCGGAGGAGATTTTATCGCCAATCGAGGTTGAAGGAGATCTCATCTCCTATTAACGTTGAAGCTCGGGAAAGATCTTATCTCCAGCCGAGGTTGAAGGAGATCTTATCTCCTATTGGCATCGATGTTGAAGCTCAGGAGAGATCTTATCTCCGGATGGGACTTTATTTTGCAGGTCCCGACGGTGACCTTGTCCACCTCTGCTCTAGCTGATTCTGACGATGACCAGATTCTACGTCAATAGATTGACGCTCAAAGGAGGGGCTCGAACCACCGAGGTTCCTTTATTCTTAAAGAAGTGTTCGATGATGATTTCTCTCTCTCTTCGGAGATTTCTCTTCTTTCTCTCTAGAATTCTTTTCTAAAAAAAAATGCGCCTAGGAGAGCCTTGATCCGACGATCGATAACCTTCGCGGCTCGATCTCATTCGAATCCGTCCGCTCCCGCTCCAGCTCCGGCGACCCAGGTTTCATCTATAGCCATGGTGGATGCGGAGCAGTTCAACCTGCTCGTCCAGTAGGTTCGTGGTCTCACGGAGGCAGTGTAGGCGGTGCAGGCCATGCACTAGCAGGCCTCGGTACCAACTCAATCGGTGCGGAATTCTCTAGAGCCGTGTGGTCTGGTCTAGGAGTGACCGACTTAGGCTACCCGACCTTCGATCCCCGAAAGGGAAAAGCAAAGGAGGGAGAGCCCTTGCTCGGATCGTGGCTTGACCCAGGGAGAAGCTTCGCACCCATTCTATAAGAAAACCTTGAAGATCAGAGACCATGAAGATCTCTTGGATCAAAGGCTCTTAGAAATGAGCCGATGAATCAAAAAACTTCATCACACTCCCTCATCACGTGGTAATGACATTTGCACTAATCCTCCTTTTTCACAGAAAATCATATAGGAACCGATCCCGTCGAACTTCAAACTCTCGCAGTTCGAGAGTTATGATGGGACCACTGATCCGGTTGACCACTTGAAAGCCTTCCGGATAATGATGTTGCTCCATGGCGTGCCAGATGCTATCTTATACCGGGCTTTCTCCTCTATCCTTAAGAGAGCCGCCAGAAACTGGTACTCGATGCTCAAGTCGAGTACCATCTTATCATTTGACCAGATGAGTCAACAGTTCGCGGCCCACTTCGTCAGTAGTAGGCGGCCGCACTGAGATTTGGATTCTTTGATGGCCATCAGACAGAAGAAGGGAGAACCCATCCGGACTTATGTCACCCAATTTAACACTGCCGCATTGGAAGTTCGGAACCTGGACCAATCAGTCGTCATGGCCACCCTCAAGGGTGGCCTTCAGAAGAATGACTTGCTATTCTCCCTGGAAAAGAAGTATTCTGGAGATTTTGCTGATATGCTAGCTTGGGCCGAAGGGTATGCCCGGACAGAGGAGGCCTTCAAAGCCAAGGATGATGAAGTCAGTGGCAAGCGGCGAATCGACGGGCCGGGCAAGCCCACCGAAGAAAGCAAGAAGAGTGAGGCTTGGCCATGCTTCCAGACTCCTTTCGATCGCAGGCGAGCCCAAACTCCCCCTCGGATCCTGAGGTGGGGAAGCTCCGATGGAAGAGCACGTCGAGGTTCTCCCCAGCGCCGAAGTTCTCCCCAATGAAGATTTCACAACTACGCTCCTCTTAACGCTCTGAAGACCCAAGTGCTGATGAAAATCAGAGAACAACTTTCGAGGCTGAAGAGGATGCATTTCCGTTCCAGCAAGCGCGATCCCAATAAGTTCTATCTTTATCATCGTGACCACGGTCACGACACTGAGGAGTGCATTCAACTCTAGGACGAGATCGAAGAGCTCGTCAGGCGAGGCAGACTCGATCGATTCCTACGGAGATGGCCCGAAGAGTGGGAGGGTCGGCTGAGGGCGCTACCACCAAGTGGGGAGAATCAGAAAGATCGACCACCTCTCGGCGTCATCAATACTATCTCCGGGGGACTTCAACAAGGAGAGGCCAGCAGATCCGAGGGACCAGTGAAGAGATGGAGGATCGTAGAACCCATGGTCTTTACCGAGGCGGATGGTCAGGGAATCCAATTTTCACACAATGATGCGGTTGTAATTTCTTTGAACATTACTGACTATGATGTACGCCGCATTTTGGTGGATAATGGAAGCTCGACCGACGTATTATTTTATGATGCCTTCTCAAAAATGTTCCTATCCGATGACTGCCTGAGGCCTATGAATTCTCCGCTGGTAGGATTCGCTGGCAACGCTGTACCAGTCGAAGGTATAATAATTTTGGCTATAACGGTAGGGCAACCCCCAAAACTAGCCAAAGCATAGGTCGACTTCCTAGTCGTAAGGACTCCGTCTGCCTATAATGCGATTCTCGATCGATCTGATCTAAATATACTTCGGGTGGTGGTGTCAACCTATTATTTGAAGATAAAATTTTTGATGAGTCGCGGAGTCGGAGAGGTCAGAGGAGACCGGGCTCTGGCGAGGCGTTGCTACTCAATCGCCCTGGGAGAACGGCCCGACCCTTATCTTATTGACGGACTGGATGTCCGCGATGACCTCACTGAGGAGCGGGATGAGCCCATGGAGGACCTCATCTCTATGCTCTTGAATGATAAAAACTCAGAGCACGCAGTGCAGATCGGCTCCAACTTGGCGGATGAGGTTCGGAAGCAGCTCGTCGCCTTCCTCAGGAGAAACGCGGACGTCTTCGCCTGGATCCCAGCAGACATGCTAGGGATTGATGCTAAGGTCATGAAACATCGACTAACCGTCGATCCAAGGCACCGGTCGATAAGAGAAAAGATGCGCCACCATGCCCCGGAGAGGCAGAAAGCAATCACCGAAGAAGTAGACAAGCTCCTCAAAGTCGGACTCATCCGGGAGGTTAATTACCCAACCTGGGTCTCAAACATGGTTTTTGTCAAGAAGACGAATAACAAGTGGAGGATGTGCGTCGACTTCAAGAAGCTGAACAAGGCCTATCCGAAAGATAGCTACCCCTTGCTCAGGATTGATCAACTGGTGGATGTGACCTCGGGCCATGAGCTCCTCACCTTCATGGATGCCTTTTTTGGTTATAACCAGATATGGATGGCATCCGAGGATAAAAAGAAGACCGCCTTCATTACTGACCGTGGTCTTTATTATTACAGGATCATGTCTTTTGGACTTAAAAATGCAGGGGCAACGTATCAGCATTTGGTTAATAAGGTCTTTAAGGAGCAGATCGGCCTCAATATGGAGGTGTACGTCGATGATATGCTCATCAAAAATCAAGCTTCGACAGACCACCTCACCGACCTTAAAGAAACCTTCGGTGCACTCAGAAAGCACAAGATGAAGTTGAACCCGATCAAGTGCGCCTTTAGTGTGACCTCCGAAAAATTTTTGGAGTTCATGGTGTCGAGACGCGGAATCAAGATGAACCCTAAGAAAATTTGAGTCATTCGGGAGATGACTACTCCAAAGACGATCAAGAAAGTTCAACGCCCGATCGAAAAGGTGGCATCCCTAAATCACTTCATCTTAAGGTCGGTCGAATGATGCATGCCCTTCTTCCAAGTTCTCAGATGACCAAAGGACTTCTGCTGGATGGCGGAGTGCCAATAGGCATTCGAGAAGCTTAAAAACTACCTCGACTCATCCCCACTACTGGCAAAGTTCGAATCCAGAGAAGAATTATTCTTATATCTAGCTGTCTCTTCAGTGGCCCTGGCGACAGTCCTGGTCTAGGAAGAAGCAAAGATGCAGTGACCGATCTACTATGTGAGTCGGATCTTGAGGGATGTGGAGATCAGATACTCTAGGTTAGAAAAACTAACTTACTCTCTTCTAATTGCTGCTAGGAAGCTCCAACCTTACTTTCAGGAGCACATCGTGACGGTCCTCACAGACCAACCAATAAAAGTAGTCCTTCATCGAACGGATGCTTTCGAAAGAATTACGAAATGGACAATTGAGCTCACAGAGTTTGACATCAACTACCAACCCAGGCCATCGATCAAGGCTCAGATACTGATAGATTTTGTGCTAGAATGCACCATTTCAATCGAAACCGAGCTTGAATCGAGCGAGATCAGCACCAAAGCGAGATCGAGCTTGGACAAAGCTGAGTTGTCGCGGTCGAACCTTCCTGAGGAAACCGCTGACCTCCCTGAAGGCACCTGGGCTCTGCATGTGGATGGTTCGTCCAACTCCGCTAGAGCTGGCGCGGGGCTGGTCTTGGTCAGTCCCGAGGAAGTCATCATCGAGTATGTGCTGCGCTTCGAATTTTCCACGACCAACAATGGGGGCAAATATAAACCACTGATCATCGGATTAAGGATAGCGAGGAAACTAAAAGTAGATCGGCTTCAAGTCTACAGCGATTTTCAACTGATGGTCAATCAAGTTAGCGGTAGCTACGAAGCGCGGAAGGAAAGCATGGTGAGATACCTTGGAAAAGTGAGGAATTTGACCCCAGCCTTCGACAGTTTCGGCATTCAGCATATTCCGAGGGTGAAAAATGTAAGAGCCGATCTTCTCTCCAAGTTGGCCACTTTAGCCTCGGTCGAACTGCCCAGAGAAGTATTTTTGGAGACTATGAAGTATCCAACCCCAGAGAAACTTCAGGTCATGCTACCGATGGAATGCGAGCCAAGCTGGATCGACCCGTTGGTCGCTTACCTCAAGCAGGGGGTCCTACCTCACGATCTGAAAGAAGCTCGAAAGCTCAGAAATCAGGCCTTCTGTTATGTTTTATATGAAGGCAGATTGTATAAGAGGTCATACTTTCTTCTGCTGCTGAGATGTCTCCGACCTTCGGAGGCCGACCTCGCACTATGGAAGGTACACGAAGGACTCTACGGAGATCATATAGGAGCTAGATCCCTGTCGCAAAGACTACTTCGGCAAGGGTACTCTGGCCGATCATGTTTCATGATTCCATCGATATGTGAGGAAGTACGATCACTGTCAGAAAAATACCAGCGTACAAAGGCAGTCGGCATCTGAGCTTACTCCACTAAACGCACCTTGGCCATTTGCACAGTAGGAAATGGATATACTCGGACCCTTTTCGACGACGTCCGGGCAGCGAAAGTTTCTTCTGATCGTGATCGACTATTTCACCAAGTGGGTCGAAGCTGAACCACTAGCGAAGATTACCGAGGCCAAGGTGTGGGACTTCATCTGGAAGTCACTAGTCTACTGGTTCGGTCTGCTCCAAATCTTGATAACCGACAATGGGCGATAGTTTGCCAGGATAAGGTTCGCCAAGTTCTGTGAAGTACTAAACATCTCTCACTACTTCACATTGGTGGCTCACCCACAGGCCAATAGGGAAGCTGAGGTGACCAACCGGATCCTACTACAAGATATCAAAGCAAGGCTCGACAGGATAAAGGGGGCCTGGGTGGATGAACTCTACCACGTCCTCTGGGCATACTGAACTACACAAAGGGTGCCGATCGAAGAAACATCCTTCGCCTTGGCCTTTGGCACGGAGGCAGTTATCTCGATCGAGCTCAAGCTTCCGTCTGCATGAGTCGCAGGCTTCAACGAGCAGCACAACCCCCAAGACCTCAGAGTCGATCTCGATCTACTAAAAGAAAAAAGGAAGGAAGCTCGCATCCGGATGGCAGCCTACAGATGGAAGGTGGCTCGGTACTACAACTCCAGAGTTAAAAATAAGATGTTCAGAGTGGGAGACTTAGTGCTCTAGTGAGCTACTGTCTCTCAACCTCAGAGTCAGAAAAAGCTCACCCCTAATTGGGAAGGCCCGTACGAAGTGGTGGAGGTCATCAGGCCCGATACTTTTTATCTGAAGGAGCTCGAAGGGATGACGCTTCCACGATCTTGGAACTCAAAAACTCTGAGAATGTATTACCAGTAATCTTCCTTCAGTAAAGCTACTTCACTTTCGCATTATTGTCTCATGATGCAAAAACTATGCGATGACAGGGATGAAGTAGTTGATAGTTGCTGTGTTAGAAACTGGAGGAGAACCTCGTCCTAACACGAGCAGGAGATAAGATCTCTCCCGAGGGTTCGGACCAACTTCGACAGCAGGAGATAAGATTTCCCCCGAGGCAACCTCGACTATAGGAGATAAGATCTCCTCCGAGGGTTCGGGCCAAATTCGGCAGTAGGAGATAAGATCTCCTTTGAGGCAAACTCGACTACAGGAGATAAGATCTCCTTCGAGTGTCCGCATCAACCTCGATTGCAGGAGATAAGATTTTTCTCAAGGCAACCTCGACTGCAGGAGATAAGATCTCCCCCGAGGGTCTGGGCCAACTTCGACAGCAGAAGATAAGATCTCCTCCGAGGCAAACTCGATTGCAAAAGATAAGATCTCTCCCAAGCGTCTGCATCAACCTCGGCTATAGTAGATAAGATTTTTTCTGAGGCAACCTTAGCTGTAGGAGATAAGATCTCCCCCGAGACAACCTCGACTGTAGGAGATAAGATCTCCTCTGAGCGCCCGCATCAAACTTGGCTGCAGTAGATAAGATCTTCCTCGAGCTCCTGCACCAACTTTGGCAGTAGGAGATAAGATCTTCCCTAAGGCAAACTCGACTGTAGGAGATAAGATCTCCTTCGAGCGCCCACATCAACCTCGACTGTAGGAGATAAGATCTCCTCCGAGGCAAACTCGACTGCAGGAGATAAGATCTCCCCCGAGCGTCTATATCAACCTCAGTCCGCGACAACCTAGACTAGAGATAAGATCTCTCCCGAGCGCCCGAGCCAATTTCGACTAGAGAGAAGATCGGAGACAACCTCTGCTAGAGAAAATCTCTCCCGAGCATCCGTATTAACCATGGCTGCAGGAGAGGAGATCTCCTCCGAGTCAGCCTCGACTGTTGAAGACAATATCGCCCCCTAGAGGAGCTCAACCCTCGACCTCGACCGCATGAGACGAGATCTACTTCAATCTCGATTGGAGATGAGATCTTCCTCGGGCTTCAACTTCAATATCAACTTTAACTGGAGATGAGATCTTCCTCGAGCTTTGATCTGAACCAACACAGAGCCCAGAAGAGGACTTCGGCAATCGTCTTTTCTGCACTCCTTTCCATCGAGTTTCGAACTCGAAAGTGGAAAAACTATTGTTGGGGATAAACCCTGCTCCTACCGAAGTTCGGTAAATTAGTAGCCGTAGAAGAGCTTCAGCAGATGGATCTTAGCCATATCCCTTTAGCCGACCGAACTCCTCAATGGTCGGACCGAACCCCCTCAGCCGATCGAACTTCTCAGCGGCCTAGCAGCGGTCGAGCTCCTTCGAACCCCTTCAATCGACCAAATTTCTTAGTGGCTGAGCTTTTTGGACTCCCAGCGATCGAACTTCTTTGAAATCCTTCAGCCGGTCAAACTGCTTAGCGACCGAGCTCCTTGGACTCCAGCAGCCGGGCTTTAGCCGAATCCCTCAGTGGTCGAGCTTCAGTCGGACTTCCATGAGAGTCGAACTCTCTTCGCACCCTTCCAGCCAAACATTTACAAGAGCCGAACTCCCTTTAGATATCTCTTTCGATCGAACTTCTTCAGGAGCCGGACTCCTCTCAGACATCTCCTTCTGTTGGTCGAGCTCCTTCTAAACTCCTCAGCGGTCGTCCCCCGACCGAACTCCTCGATGGCTGTCCCTCGATCAAACTCCTCAGCAGCCACACGCCTTCTGAACTCCTTCAACTATTGTTCCTTACGGGTGGCACTCTCCAATCGTATTCCTTTCGGAAGCCTGGACTCCTCCAAAATGGAGACACGTCAAAGCTCTTCAACCCTTCATTCGGCTCCGAGCAGCTCAGTATCAAAATAGCTACAGCCATCACCATCAGTCTGCTACAGGCGATAGCGACTCACTATCAGGCGGTGATGACCGTCATCATCAATCTATTGCAGACGGTGCAACAGACAGCGCCTTCTCCTTAGGACTAATTTCGTCGAACTTTGAGCAGCCTGCCACCACGTGGCTACGGCTGTCACCGTCAAGCTCCACCTATAAAAAGGATCCTCTAGATACGCTAACTCTAATCTCAAACCTCTAAGCTTTAATCTCTAAGCTCTCATCTTCTTCTCTAAGCTACGCAGAACTCATTTCCGAGCACTCCATTCCTGTTGGCCAGAGCTGACTTGATCGTCGGAGGGTCCTGCTGGAGCCACCCCTCTTCGACTCCAGATGGGACTTTGTTTTGCAGGTCCCGGTGGCAACCTCGTCCACCTCCGCTCCAGCTGATTCCGACGACGATCAGATTCTGCATCAACATACATATTTTCTCATTAATAGTGCTTATACATGAGCTTAACATTGCACAAATAAATTGCAAGCAGGCATTAATGGGAGAAGGGTGCAAATTAAGTGCCACACAAGTAATAGTGAGCTAGGTAAAGTTAAGAACTTTTTTTTTGAAGATACTTTCTTATGTAGGGTTGTCTAGTGTTTCATTACATCAAATTCTTATATTTTTGTATGGAAAAATAGGGTTAGATCTAGAATGTACTTTTTGTTATCTTTAACTTTTCTAATGGTTTACAAAAATTCATTTGATTTTGAGTCACCTTTTTGTCTTTATCCAAAAAGAGGGAAATCGTAAGATGAAAATGTATTTATTAGTCCAAAGAGGAAGTTGGTGTTCTAGAATCTACTTCTTTTTCATCTTTTGGAAAAGGATTAAATTTACTTTTACATGAATTATATATTTTGAACTTTACTAGGCCATTGTGTCTTTGAGCTAATGCTTTGTTCAAGTTTGATAGGTTAATAATCTCATGTAGGAGTATAAAGAAAATACCAACTTTTATTTCTAGAAAAACGAATCTTGGTAGATTTTTTCTGCAAAATTCTTAAAGAGGAATAAAGAAACTTGTTTTGCTACAAGGAAATGTAGCTCTTCTATTGATATCATAAACTTGCATGATAGTTGAGAAGAGATGTAATTAAGTAAATTTTCTAGTGACCCAAATCTTTGTTAGGCCACTTGGATGGTATTAATTTGATATTTTGTAGAAGCCAGTTATATTGTTCTTTCAGAGCCCATAGCCCTCTGCATTATAGACAAGGCTCAATTTGCAAAGTTTGTATGAGCAGGAGGCAATTGGAATATCTCAAAGTTAATAATGACCTAGCTTCACAATAATAAGGTGAAGGGACACAAATCTTGGGGATTGTCTTCCCAAGGATGAGGGTAAACAAGAACAATAATTATATATTTTACCAAATAAAATATATAATTATCTACAAGTATAAAGGCACAACATTATGAATCAAGATAACTAGTTGAACATGTTTCATGGATTGTGTTTGTATTCAATCAAAGTCAAGCAATGAGAGTTGTCTAGCTATGAACCAGTTGTTAAGTGTAAGTTGACATGTCACAATGCAAAAAATATGGGTTATCTAGATTGCTCTAATGCATGTAATAGCACAGAAGTATAGTTTATATATCTTGCATAGAAGTAGTTTTCATTTTTATTCTTGTGTATGTTAGGAGTCCATATATACATAGTTCATGTGTATGAAAGTGCAAAATCATGGTTTAAGATAGCTAGTTGAATATGTTTGATTATGTGTTATTTACCTTCATAGTAATTGCATGCCACTAAGCTATCAATCAATTACGAAGTGTAAAGTGAAAGATCATAATACGTATCCATGCTCACGCATATAAATTGCTCTAGTGCATGCAATAATGCAAAGATGGGTCATCCTACATGTAAGCAATATTAGGTCATCCTACATATGAGTAATTTTTATATTTATAGTCACGTCTCTTTAAAAGTGGATGTACATACACAATTAAGTCTATGAAGGTGCAAGATTATGGTTCAAACAAGTAGCTGAATGCATTTAACTATTTTGTGTTTATGTTCGATATGGTTCAAAATAAGTCAAGCAATGAGTAGATAGTCATTTGCCCAGTATAGCTATCAACCAGATATAAAATGTAAGTTGACACATCTTTTGCACCTAAATTGCTCTAGAGCATCTAATAATGTAAAAATATTGTTGATCTTGTGAACATGTAGTTTTCACTTTTATAGCTACTTACTTTAAAATTATATATACACAGCTACGTGTTTGAAGGAAATTAATATATAATGGTTCAAGATAAATAGCTGAATGTGTTTAATTATATTATGGTTACCTATTATACAAGTCAATAAATGAGATAATTAACTATTTCATTTCTAAATTAGCTATGAATCATCTCTCATGTATATCTTAACATGTCATGGTATGTGTTGTGGCTCGCATATTTCAATTGCTCTAATGAATGTTTTAACACTAAAACATGGGTCATCTTGTGTATATGTTCTATGGCTATATATGTCAGAAGTGCACACCTACACTGTATGATCAACAAAATCATGATTTGAGATAAGCACTTGAGCATGTTTAATTATATTGTGTTTACCTTCAATATAAATCAAACAATGAGATAAACAATTATACGCTTACTTGTCTAGCTATGAATAGTGGTCTAGTGTCAATGGTTTGTACACTCCAATTGCCCTAATGACCTACTTCTCGATGACTTACTATTCTAGTTCTCATATCATTTCATAGTTCATGTTCATAACTCACACACCTGAATAATGAATCAATATAAGCAGTTGGATATATTTAATTCTATTGTTTTTATAGTCAATCTAAGTGAAGCAATGCATCAAATAGTTACCTGCTTATAGGTCTTGCTAACCAACTCTTATGACACAACGTTCTACATGTTCATGGCTTACACACCTGAATAATGGATCATGATAAGTAGTTGGAAATGTTTAATTCTATTGCTTTTATGTTTAATTTAAATCATATTGCTTTTACATTCAATTCAAATCAAGAAGTGCTATAGATTGCTAAGCTACCAACTTGCTCTTGTGACACATTATCAAACTTGTTCATGGTTCACATAACTGAATCATGGTTCAAGATGAGTAGTTGGACATGTTTAAGTATATCAAGTTTATATTTAATTTAAGTAAAAACAATGTACATAGCGAACTACCAACCGGCCTTCATGGTATGCCCCAGTACATTTCAGTGGCTCATAAGCTTAAATTATTCTAATATATATGCTTGCATGAGAAACATGATTCAGCTTTAATACAAGTAATTTTTACTTATTAGTAGCTATATAGAGTTGCAAATGGGTTTGGTCAGACTAAGGCCCTGTTTGGGATTACTATTGACAGTAAAATTTTTGAAGCTTTTGTAAGTAGAGCTTTTGAGAAGTAAAATTTTTGAAAGTAAAATTTTTATAAAAAGCTGTTTGCTGTTTAGTAATCATATTTATAAAGTGCTTTGAAACTTTAATATATATTTAGTAACTAAAAAAAAATATTTTTAATATGATAAAATAATAAAAGATATTACATAATATTGTATGGTAGAGAATAATATAATATAATATAATATTATATATTAAAATATTATTATATTATATAATATTATTATCATATAATATAATATAATTATAATATAATATAATTTATAATATAATATAATATATTATTATATTATATTATTATCATATAGTAATATTATAATAGATTATATAATATAATGGATTATAATTTAATCTAATAATAAATTATAATATTAATTAATTATATAATATTATATTATAATAATATTATATTATTATTAGATATTATTATATCATAATATTAGTTTATTATTATATTATATTATATTTATGGTATAATAATATAATATGACATGATATATGATATAATTATAAGATTTATTAGTGGGTATTTAATCATTAAAAAAAATTATTTAAATCAAAATATCTTTTCAATGTTAAAGAGTACTTCTAGGAAAAGTTTCAAAATAGAGCTTTTTTCAAGTAGACCTTTTCAGCTTTTTAGCAGAGCCAAAATAATTTTTTAATTTTTTATCAAATATTATTATACTATCAAAAAATATTTTTAGAGGATCAGAAAGTACTTTTTGACACTTTAAAAGCTTAGCCAAACAAGATCTAAGGCATGCTTGATCTTGACCTAATTATATATATGGATCTTGATATTTGATCCAAACACAATCTAGTAGACAATCAAGCCAAATTAGACTAAATCTATGAAAAATATTTTAGAGCTAATGGTGAAGAAAAAATTCTGATTTTTCGAATCAGTTTCGTTCAGATCTGGTTGGATCAAGAAAGATATTTTAAAATTTTTTTTTGAATTCAGAATAGATCTAAGATATTTCAGATCTAATTTTATAGATCTAATAAAATAAAATAAAAATAAATTAAATCTAATTTAATTTATATCTTTTGTTGGATTATCAGATTATCCTATAATGATCCTACTGATGATCTGAAGTTCTGGATCTAGCTACGTAAGTGCCTGGTCTCTATCGGTATCTACTCGGACTGGATCTAGAGATCTTCTTCTTCTTTATCACCTCTCCAAATATCAGATCTAAATCTGATTTGGAGGATCTTCAAAATTTCTTTTAAAGATCTGAAATCGTCTCTTGCAACAATGCTGCCTTCTTCCTTTCTCGTTACCTTTCTCTTGCCTGGATCGCACCAAACTGGAGCCCAAATCTCGTTGGGTGTGGAGAGAAGAGAGAGGATTAGAAGATGGCATGAAGGAGAGAGAGGGGCAGCCTTGGGGCATGGGCTAAGGGAGAACTTCTTGAAAGCTAGGTGCAAACAGGATTTATATAGACCCTGCTATGCCATGTAGTGCCATATAATCTCGGCCAATCACGTTGCTTCATACAATCAGATCTAAATCTGATTGATGAGATGACATTATCTGATCCAATCAGATGACAACTCCCTCAAATCATCCTTAGGTGGTGCCAAGACTGATCAAAGCTGAGTCTTAGGTGCCTACCTAAGTTGATTCTAAGAAGCAACCTGAAGTCCCATCTGTATGGGACTCCAGGCATCCCTATCCATAGACGCACGCCTTCCTAGGCATGCACCCCCTTCTTTTTATTTTCTAACAAGGAGATAAGCTCCTATCTGCTCTCCTACAGGTGCATGACATATGGACAGATGTCTAAGTATCAAAGATCAACGTTTGATCAAAGTCAAAAGACAAGAATTAGTAGGTGACAAAAAATGGTAGGTGTTGTCTCAAATTTATCTCATAAATTAAGATAATCCTTTTCTGACCTGGACAAGCTTCGGTCAGATCAGGTAAAGATACCTGAGTGAGTACAAACATATTTGGCTCAGTCGAGATAATTTTTAATGATAATTGAAGGAGAATGTTAGGCTCAATCGTGTGCTAGCACGATTTTCTTGAACCTAATTGAATCTTATTTAAATCAATTGAATTGGATTAGTCCAATTGATGATATCCAGATCTAAACTCTTATTTGTGTGATCCAATTAGATTCAGTTTTGTATGGTAATGGGATATGTCACGATCTCTATCACACCAATGATCGATCATCCAAATCATCCAAATGATTCAGATAACTAGAATGATCGATCATCCAAATTATTCTAATTGCTCCCAAAATCCATCAATGATATCTAGCAGTATATGGTGGCAACCCATCAAAACTGAAAATGAACCTCTCGGTACAGCTACTTATGTGATTAAGTTCTTCTATCTTGAGCCCCGATCAGATTAGGGTAAGGTAAACTCGTCAAACCCTAATTTCTATCATATGATTTAATCATTCGATTCAAGTCTGATGTAAAAATCTTAATAGAAACTCTTTCTATTATTTCACTCTGCCATGGCCATGGGCTTATGGACTTGATTCTCATGATCATCATAGGGCTGCTCCTCATCTACCGAGGTAGATAGATTCCTCTTGGTGCAATCCAATTCCTACAATGAACATGCTATAGCCAACATACACCTCAGGATTCCAAATGGCTAGGAGACCGAGTCATGGTGTAGTCAAACTATAACACCCTCAAGGTGAACTACCGATGCACCTCAGGTCAAAGAACCAGACACACCACTACAGCTTCGAGTCAGTCATCGACGAGAAGGTAGACTTCCTTATGACTACTCGAGGTGGTCACGCTCAGTGCCCTCGTTCTCTAACGAGTACCTGTACTCTCGCTTCCGTGTCTCTACACCGTAGACTCAAGACTCATCTACTATAATAGAAGTGATTGTACACCAACCTTCCGGATCAATCACCATCCTCATGATGATCCTATGGTCAGGAGCATTTTATGAGTTAATAATGAAAATTCATGTCTTAAATTTTCAACTCTTGAAAATATGAATTATCATTACCATTAACTCAAAGGATGTATCACAGACACTAAATACACATTTATGATAGAAAATAATCCATTTTATTATTTATAGTCAAAATTATAATTTTGCCCCTAGAAGTGTATTACAAGTGTCAGCCAATTCTGACTTCTAGGGCACACATATCTAACAAACTTTCCACTTGACCTAAAGTCCAATTGGCTACAAATCTAAGTCCCATCTTCTCAAGGTGGGCTTCGATCTTTTGCTGGCCCAACGGCTTTGTAAGTGGATCCGCCACATTATCTGCGGAGTCGACTCTCTTGACCTCGACGTAATCTTTCTCGAGGTAATCACGGATGAGGTGGTATCGCCGCTCGATGTGCTTGGATTTCTGGTGAGACCTCGGCTCCTTAGCAAGGGCTATGGCGCCATTATTGTCGCAGTATAGAGGAATGGCATCTGATGGCATCACTCCAATTTCTGTGGCAAACTTCTTGTACCAGAATGCCTCCTTTGCAGCTTCTGATGCAGCGATGTATTCTGCTTCCATGGTGAAATCTGCTATCACTGTTTGCTTGGAACTTTTCCAACTGACAGCTCCACCATTGCACACAAACAGACTCCCAGATGTCGACTTTCGATCATCTACATCGGACATAAAATCCGAGTCTGTATATCCCTGGACTTGGAGTTCTCCATTACCAAAGACCAACAACATATCCTTAGTTCTTCTCAAGTACTTAAGGATACATTTTACAGAAGTCCAGTGTTCTTCACCTGGATTTGACTGATATCTGCTCGTGACACTCACAGCATGGTATATCAGGTCGTGTACATAACATGGCATACATGAGGCTCCCTATTGCTGAAGCATAAGGGATCTTGCTCATGCATTCTATTTCCTCAGGTGTGCTAGGGCACATCTTCTTGGAAAGATGAATACCATGTCTGAAGGGTATTAATCCCCTCTTAGAGTTTTCCATGCTAAACCTCTTTAGTACTTCCTCTATGTACATCTTCTGTGAAAGTCCTAGCATCCTATTCGGTCTATCTCTATAGACCTTAATTCCTAGAATAAAGGATGCTTCACCTAGGTCTTTCATGGAGAATTCTTTAGACAACCACATTTTAACTGATGGTCAACATGGGAATATCATTCCCAATAAGGAGGATGTCATCCACGTACAATACGAGGAAGACAACAGCGCTCCCACTGACCTTTTTGAAGAACACATGGTTCCTCTTCATTTTTGATGAAACCAAATAATTTGATCACATCATTGAAATGAGTGTTCCAGCTCCGAGATGCTTGCTTAAGTCCATATATGGACCTTTGCAGCTTGCAAACCTTGTGATCAGTATCACTGGATGTGAAACCTAGCGGCTGTTCCATATAGATATCTTCCTCAAGATATCCATTTAAGAATGCCATTTTCACGTCCATTTGCCATATTTCATAATCGAAATAGGCTGCAACAGCAAGCAATGTGCGGATGGATTTTAGCATAGCTACTGACGAAAAGGTATCCTGATAGTCAATGCCTTTGCATTGACTATAACCTTTTGCCACTAATCTAGCTTTGAATGTCTCCACATTTCCATCTGCACCAATCTTTCTCTTGAAGATCCATTTACATCCAATAGGTACTATACCTTCTGGTGGATCTACCAAGGTCCAGACTTGGTTTGAGTGCATCGAGTCAATTTCTGACTTCATTGCCTCTTAACCATTTCTCGGAGTCGATATCTGATATCGCCTCGTTATAGGTTTTGGGATCATCACCATGAACCCCATTACCTACGAGGAATATTTTCTCTACTTCTTTCTGAAATAGTACCTAAGTACCTCTTTCAGGAGGGACGGAAAATCTTTTTTTCGATCTACGAGGTGGAGGAGGTAGTGATTCTTATTGGCTCAACCTGATTTGGTTCCATTTGGTCCTTAGCTCGTTGCTCTTGTGAGACTTTCTCATCGAAGCTTGATCTGCTTTCCAATGCCGCTATCTTGAATAAACTATTTTTCAAGAAAGATGGCATGTCGACTCACAATCACATTGTGGTCTTCTGGAATGTAGAGAAATAATATCCTAATGACTCTTTAGGATATCCTATAAATCGAGCTCTAAAGGACCTAAAGTCTAACTTGTCCGCTTGTTGTCTTTTGACATGAGCCGGACAACCCCAAATTCTGAGATGACTCAGACTTGATTTCTTACCATGCCATATCTCATACGGTGTGGTAGGAACGATTTTAGAGGAAACCCTATTCAGTAAGAATATTTTGAAGTTAACAAACAGTATGTCCCCAAAGAAAATCAGGGAGGTCTGTGAAGCTCATCATGAATCGGATCGAACCATATCTAATAGAGTCCGATTTCTCCATTCTGAAACTCCGTTGAGTTGAGGTATTTCCTGGTGGAGTCCATTGAGAGACTATGCCATTTTTCCTTGAGATAGTCTAGGAATTTTTGACTAAGGTATTCACCTCCTCGATCTGATCGAAGAACCTTAATGGATTTTTTAGTTTGCTTTTCTACTTCATGTCTGAATTTTTTGAACTTTTCAAAAGCTTCAGACTTGTGTCTCATAAGATACACATACCCATACCTAGATAAATCATCGGTAAAGGTTAATGAAGTAGACAAAAGTTGCCTCTAGTCCGGCACATCAAATGGGCCGCACACATCAGTATGTACTAGGGCAAGAAGATCCGTGGCCCTTTCCCCATGTCCTACAAAAGGGAGTTTAGTCATTTTGCCATGAAGACAAGATTCATAAATTGGATATGACTCGAAAGTCAATGGACTCAATAGCCCAATTTTTTTTAATTTGTTAATCCTATCTTCTGCTATATGACCTAATCTTAGGTGCCATAGATACCTATCATTTGGACTATCCCTAGGTCATTTCATGGCATTCACATTTTGCTTGATATTAAAAATAGATACATCAATATGTAACTGATAAAGATCGTTAATAAGAAAATTATTTATAATTTTATTTCTTTCATAAAGAATGTTACAATGGTCCATAAGAAAACTAATTACATAGCCTTCTAGTGCTAGGCATAAAATAGAAATCAAATTCCTGCTTGCTACAAGCACATAATAACAATCTTTTAATACTAAGTCTAAACCAGATGCTAGTTGAAGAGGATATATTTTCATGGCCATAGCAGTAACTCTTGCTCCATTTTTGACGTGTAGGATCATCTCACTATTCCTCAGCCTCCTGCTATCCTTAAGATCCTGCATAGAAGTGCACAAATGAGCACTAGAACCAGAGTCAAGCATCCAACTAGATGCAAAAGAAACTATAAGGTTAGACTTAATAACGAGCATACCTCTAGAAGAACCTACCTCCTGCTTATTCTTCAGAGTGGCTAGATAAGTAGGACAGTTTTACTTTCAGTGGCCATCATTGTTGCAATGAAAATACTTTTCTTTGTCAGCAACCTTCTTCTTCAGCTCTGTCTTTTTCTTCTTTTCTTTTTTCACCTTCTACTTTTTCACAAACTTCTTCTTTCCAAAAGATTTTCTCTTGGAAGAAGTCCATTCCATAGCAAGCACTGAGCCTTTAGAACCTTTCATAGAAAGCTCGATAGTAACCAGCATGTTCATAAGTTTGGCTAGAGAATTTTGAAGTTTATGCATATGGTAGTTCATGATGAACTATCCATATACATCAGTCAAAAATTGCAGAATTATATCATTCTACAGATCCAGATCCAACTTCACTCTAAGCTTCTCAAGCTCTTTCAAGTTCTTGATCATCATCAGATAATGATCTTGGACTGACTATCCATCATGTATTTTAGTCTTGAATAGTCGTTTAGTGATTTGATACTGACTGCGTAACTCTGTTCACCAAACAACTCTTATAGGTGAGCCAACATTTGACGAACAGTCCTAATATCTTCATGTTGGCACTGAAGCTCATCAAACATTGAGCCCAATATGTAGTATCTGATCTTGTTATCTTCGTCCATTCATTTTTTAAGAGATGCTCTCTGTTCAGCTGATGGACGAGCTGGTAAGATGAGAGGATCTTGATCTAATACATGAGTTAACTTCTCGAAACCCAAAATAATTTTGAAGTTTTAGAGCTAATCCTTGTAATTAGATTCGGTCAGTCTATGGGTGTCCAGGATTCATGCTAGTGGGTTGGACATAGACATTTTTCTGTAGAGAGTCAAAGTTTCTAGTTAGATATTGTAATTAAGACTTGACCAATTTATTTAGAAGTTTTATTTTAAAATAAATTAGCTTTCACTATTTTTCGAATTTCTACACTTTCTCTGTAGAGATGCAAAAATCTTCATGATTAATAATTTTTAGTGGGTGGTGTGATCCCACCAACTGACTCATCACCTCACCTAACAATTATTGATGATGGATTAGATAATGAGTAAACAACTCTTGTTCAATGATTCTCTAATGATGGTGCACCCAAACTTAATTTCTAATTCATGAATCTCACCATGCTCGGAATATTGATCCACTTCTTAATTAAGTCAGACCTACCATTTGTATAAATTGAAGTTCTAATTGAGTCTCTCATTGTATCAAAAATATTGAGTCCAATCCATCCTCCAGCCTGTAGCATTCATGCCTAATAGATATGGTTGCATCTTTCCGGTGCAACTGAACCACTATAACCAGTCGAGAACAATCAACCTCGAAAAGAACCCACGCATCTATAATGATGGAAGATCTTAGACTTAATCTTTTTTTAAGAAGATTTGATTTAGGTCTCATTAAACTAGACTTGACATGGTTATAACTATTATGACTAACCTAGTGGCATGGGTTAGCTCGAATTATTGATCACCTCAAATTAGGACTTAGCCAACAAATATGGTCAGATAAGTAAGACCGGTGGAAGGGATATGTCATTAACTCGATAAGAATACATTCGACTCGAGTAGCTCTCAATTAAAAATTAATTGATCATATCTACCAGACTTATCTTAGATACCAAATTATTGAGTCAGAATCAATCAGATTAGCCTACAATCCAGACTCTAACCACTGAGCCTAATTAGATTTTAGCTTGATCGATCACTCATATGACTCGATCTTGATCTAGATTTACTTCTATTAGATTGATCAATTTAAGCACTATTGATCCCATCTAACCAACTCTTGATTCGATTTGATCAACCGCTTAGTCCTAATTGAGCTACCCAAGCTCAAACCTAATTTTATGAATATATCTTGAATCTAAAATTCTTAATTTTAGATCTAACATATATTTCATAATCTTAATTCTTAATTAAGTTTAGGATTCATAAATAAAACATGTAAATAAAATCCTAAAATTTTAGAATTTAGGATTTTGCAGAAAGTTAGTTCTTGAATTCTGATTAAGGACAAATGCGCGGCATCCCTACACATCATAAGAACACCCCATGAATGAAAGAAGAGGGCATTTAAACTCTACTTTATTCTTATAATCGAACGGTCAAGGAGAATGCCTTAATTAGAAATATAAATCTACAAAACTAGTTAGATCTACATCATATATCTTATATATAAAAATTGGTCTAACTTTATACATATTTTGCATACATCTCATGTATCATATCATGCATATTTTTAGATCTAAATTATCTCATAATTATCTAAAAAATTAAATTTAAATTGATCACATCAATATAAATTCTAATCTAGATAATTATGTAGAACTATTCTATAACTAGTCTAAACATATATTCATCATATCTCATATGAATCAAAAATTAAATAATTTTATTTACTATTTTTTAGATCTTATTATAATAATTATAATATAAAAAAATAGTAAATAAATAGATCTAAAATTATAACTTAATCAAATTAAATTATGAACATGCAAGACTATGTATAGAATAATTTTATTTTATAACTAGTCATGCATCTTATAAATCTTAGATCTAAATTATTTAATTTTAATCTTTTTGATTTTAGATCTAATCATATCTCATATGACATCTAAAATTATCTAATTATTAGATCAAAATTAAAATAAAATTAGATCTAAATAATTTATTAGAACCTGACTCTGATATCAGTTGAAGAAAAAATTTTGATTTCTTGCATTAGATTCATTCAGATCTGATTGGATCAAAAAAGATATTTCAAAAATTTTTCTTTTGAATTTAAATCAGATCTGAGATATTTCAGATTTGATTTTATAGATCAAATAAAATAAAATAAAAATAAATTAAATCTAATTTAATTTATATCTTTTGTTGGATAATCAAATTATCCTATGATGATCCTGTTGATTGTCTGAAGTTCTGGATCTAGCCATGCAAATGCCTGGCTTCTACCGGTATTCACTCGAACTGGATCTGAATATCTTCTTCTTCTTTATCACCTCTCCAAATATCAGATCTGGATCTAATTTGGAGAATCTTCAAAACTCTTTTTGAAAATCTAAAATCATCTTTTGCAGCAATGCTGCCTTCTTTCTTTTTCGTCATCTTTCTCTTGCCTGGATCGCATCAAACTGAAGCCCAAATCTTCTTGGACGTGGAGAGAAGAGAGAGGATCAGAAGATGGCATGGAGGAGGAAGAGGGGCAGTCTTGGGATGTGGGCTAAGAGAGAACTTCTTGAAAGCTAGGCGCAGACATGGTTTATATGGACCCTGTTGTGCCATGTAGTGCCACATCATCCCGGTTAATCATGTTGCTTCGTACAATCAGATCTAAATCTGATTGATGGAATGACATCACTTGATCCAATCAGATGAGAGCCCCCTCAAATCATCCTTAGGTGGTGCCAAGACTGGTCAAAGTTGAGTCTTAGACGTCTACCTAAGTTGATTTCAAGAAGCAACCTGGAGTTCCATCTGTATAGGACTCCAGGCGTTCCTATCCATGGGCGCATGCCTATGGACGCATGTCTCCCTAGGCATGCATCCCCTCCTTTTCATTTTTTAGTAAGGGGACAAGCCTCTATCTGCTCTCCTATAGGTGCATGACACATGGACAGATGTCTAAGTATCAAAGGTCAATGTTTGATTAAAGTCAAAAGATAAGAATTAGTAGGTGACAAAAAATAACAGGTATTTTCTCAAATTTATCTCATAAATTAAGACAACCCTTTTCTGATCTAAACAAGCTCCAATCAGATCAGGTAAAGGTACTTGAGTGAGCACAAACATATTTTGCTTAGTCAAGATAATTTTTAATGATAATTGAAGGAGAATGTTAGGCTCAATCATGTGCTAGCACGATTTTCTTGAACCTAATTGAATCTTATTCAAATCAATTGAACTGAACTAGTTTAGTTGATGATATCCAGATTTAAATTCTTATTTATGTGATCTAGTTAGGTTCAGTTTTGTATGGTAATGGGATATGTCGCGATCTCTATCATCGACATCATCAAAAAATCTTCCAATGGATCAAAATTTTTTTGATTCAGACAACTAGAATGATCGATCATCCAAATCATTCTAATTGCTCTCAAAATTCATCAATGACATCTAGCAGTATATGATGGTAACCCATCAAAACTGAAATGAACCTCTCTATGCAGCTACCTATGTGATTAAGTTCTTCTATTTTGAGCCTCGATCAGATTAGGATTAAGATGAACTCGTCAAACTCTAATTTCTGTCATATAATTTAATTATTCGATTAAAGTTCGATGTGAAAATTTTAATAAAAATTCTTTCTATTATTTCACTCTGCCATGACCATGGACTTATGGACTTGATTCTCATGATCATCATAGGGCTGCTCCTCATCTATCGAGGTAGATAGATTTTCTCTTATTATAATCTAATTTCTATAATGAACATGCTATAGCCAACATACACCTTAGAAATTTGAATAGCTTGAAGATCGAGTCATGGTGTAGTCAAACTATAACACCCTCAAGGTGAACTGCCGATGCACCTTAGATCAAAGAATCAGACATACGACTGCAGCTTCGAGTTAGTCATCGATGAGAAGATAGACTTCCTTATGACTGCTCGAGGTGGTCAGCTCAGTGCCTTCGTTCTCTAATGAGTATCTGTACTCTCGCTCCGATGTCTATACACCGTAGATTCAAGACTCATCTATTATAAAGAAGCGATTGTACACCAACCTTTCGGATCAATCACCATCCTCATGATGATCCTACGGTTAGAAGCATTTTATGAGTTAATAATGAAAATTCATGTCTTAAATTTTCAACTCTTGAAAATATGAATTATCATTATCATTAACTCAAGGAATGTATCACATACACTAAATACATATTTATGATAGAAAATAACCCATTTTAATATTTATAGTCAAAATTATAATTTTGTTCCTAGAAGTGTATTACAAGTATCAGCCAATTCTAGCTTCTAGGACATACATATCTAACAAATGGATCATTCAAATCGAGTCTGGGTCATGTATGACATGGATCCAACCTAATATACTTTGGTCCGAGTCAACTCTAGGTTTATATTCGTTTATAAATACAATTTTATATAGAATTTTTTTTGATGAAAAATGGGAGGGTTGACCATCCGATTTTATTAAAGAGTGTGAGGTTTACAAGGTGGGATTTGTATAGATGAAGAGCATGAATAAGACGGGCTTGCTAAAGAGCCCGACACCCTAGACCATGCAAATGATGTGATCATGAAATATGATCAAAAGAAAATAGAAGAAGACAAAGATGAGATATGCTTCATTGTTAAGTCGAGCTCAGCCTTTTGTTACTGAGAAACTTTACTAATTAAGTTCTTTAGTTGTCTCTAAAATTATTGATTTCCAGTTACCTTCATAGCAAGCTGTGGAGGTCTTTTGGCTTTTAGATGCAGTGCTTGAATGCCATACATTGCAAAATGCTTGGAAGTGGAAAAGCCTAGCATTCTACTCCTTCCACATAGTCCAACAGATAATTGTTGCCAGGCTATCCCTGTATCCCACCATATTTGTCATGTTCACAGGTAGCAGATCTTGCTAGCATGTCCAAAGCTCTGCTATTATTTTGGGATTGTTTGGGACTTAAGTTTTTTGAGGGATCAGAAGCCAGATATCAGTAGAGAAGCAATAAGTCAGAAGTAAATGATCAATTATTTGCTCTTTGGTATAGCAAAGTAGACAAAAAGGAGGGGCATTGATCTTCCCTTTCTTTCGATTTTCTATTGTCAAGATGTGATTGTTAAAGGCTAGCCAATTGAATACTTTAAGCTTCTCCAGGGGAAGCATCTTCTAATTGTGTTTGGCGAAGTGAGAGAAAGGATTTCTTTATGGTTTAGGAACTTGTAATGGTTTTTAACTAAGTGGTTCTTATTTGTATCCCACTTCCATTCTATATCATCTAGTTTATTCTAAATCTTTATTCAATCTGTTGATGCAGAAACTTGTCATCGCCAGAGTTGAGGCCGAAGAGGCTGCCGCCGGGGACCTGCAAAATAAAGTCTCGCTCGGAGCCGGTGGGGGGTGGCTCCGGCAAGACCCTCCGACGCTCAAGTCAGTTCCTGTCAACAGGAATGGAATGCTCGGTAGAGTATGGAGGAAGAGAAAAGGGTTTTCAGAACCTGGCCTAAAGGTATCCGGAGGGTCCTTTTTATAGAGGGAGCTTGTTGTAACCGTCCTGATCAATGTCGGTCGTTATTATCGATCTTTATTGCTGATAAATGTCGATCGTTATTGCTGATAAATGTCGATCGTTATTGTTGTGTAACCGTAGCGAGATTGCTTGCAGGAATCCATCATAAGGAGTTCGGCCATTGAGAAGCTCGTCCATTGAAGAAGTCTGTAAGAAGTCCGACTTTCATAGAAATTCGGCCCGAAAGGAGGCTTTGGGGGAGTTCGGCTCCCGCAGGCACCTGGCTGTACCGATGCGGAGTCAGTTCGACTTTTGCAGGAATCTGATTGAAGCTCGGCGAATGAGCAATCAAAAGTAGTTCGGCCCACAGCCGACTGCAGAGGAGTTCGGGCATTGGTTGTCCGAAGGAGCCCGGCCGACTGAGAGAATGGTCGCTTGAGGAGTTCGACCGCTAGGCGTATGAAGGAGCTCGGCTACTGAGAGAATGGTCGCTTGAGGAGTCCGGCCGCTAGGCGTATGAAGGAGCTCGGCTACTGGGGAGTTCGGCTAGATGTAGGAGTTCGGCTAAGATGCGTCGCTGAAGCTCTTCCGTTGGCTATTGGTCCGCATCAGGCTGGGCACCGAACCTTGACTTTGGCAGGAGCGGGATTTATCCCCAACACTAGCCCCCCCACTCCCGAGTTCGAAACTCGAAGGAAGGGAGTGCAGAAAAGGCGACTGTCGAAGTCTTCTTCTGGGCTCCGGGCTCCGTGCTGGTCCGGGTCGAAGCTTGATCGAGGTTGGCAGGGTCGCTCAGGGGAGATCTTATCTCCTTTGGCCGAAGTCGCTTCTCGGGAGAGATGGCCGGACTTGCTTTTCGGGAGAGATCTTATCTCTGGCCGAACTTGCTCTTGGGAGATCTTGGGAGAGATCTTATCTCTGGGAGATCTTATCTCTGGCCGAGGTTACTCGGGAGAGATCTTATCTCTGGCCGAGGTTTTTTTCGGGAGAGATCTTATCTCTGGCCGAACTTGCTCTCGGGAGAGATCTTATCTCTGGCCGAGGTTGCTTTTTCGGGAGAGATCTTATCTCTGGCCGAACTTGCTCTCGGGAGAGATCTTATCTCTGGGGAGAGATCTTATCTCTGGCCGAACTTACTCTCGGGAGAGATCTTATCGGAGAGATCTTATCTCTGGCCGAACTTGCTCTCGGGAGAGATCTTATCTCTGGCCGAGGTTGCTTTTCGGGAGAGATCTTATCTCTGGCCGAGGTTGTTTTTCGGGAGAGATCTTATCTCTGGCCGAACTTGCTCTCGGGAGAGATCTTATCTCTGGCCGAACTTACTCTCGGGAGAGATCTTATCTCTGGCCGAGGTTGTTTTTCGGGAGAGATCTTATCTCTGGCCGAACTTACTCTCGGGAGAGATCTTATCTCTGGCCGAGAGATCTTATCTCGGGAGAGATCTTATCTCTGGAAAGAGATCTTATCTCTGGCCGAACTTGCTCTTGAGAGAGATATTATCTCTGGCCGAACTTACTCTCAGGAGAGATCTTATCTCTGACCGAGGTTATTTTTTGGGAGAGATCTTATCTCTGGCCGAACTTCTCAAGAGGTTGATGGTCTTTACCCTGCTCGTGTTAGGACGAGGTCTTCCTCCTGTTCCTAACACGGCGACTGTTGACTGCTTTTTTTCCTGTCATTACATAGTTTTGGCGCCTAAAAATAACACATCGTTGAAAGGGAAGAACTTTATTAAAAGGAAGCCACTGGTAATGTATTCTCGAATTCTTTGTGACTCAGGGTCGTGGCAGCGTTGTTCCTTCGCCCTTCTTCATGCGGACGATCTTTCCTTTCTCATGCTGGCCTCCTTACTTTGGAGTATGCTTCTCCTGGCTTCGGCGTTGGAACCTTGGGTAACGACGTCGTGAGGCGGTTGATCTTATCGTTTCTCATTATGACAGCGCCCTTTATCGATCTTCAGGGTGACGTCGAACGAATTCACCCAGCCGTCCCTTTCTGACAAGCTCCTCGATTTCGTCTCGAAGCTGGATGCACTCCTCAGTATCATGGCCGTGGTCGCGATGGTAGAGGCAATACTTATTTCGATCACGCTTGTTTGGGGGAGATCGTAACCCTTCTGGTCTTGGCAGTTGGTTTTTAACTTCGGTGAGAATCTGAGTTCGAGGAGCGTTGAGGGGGGCGTAGTCGCGGAATCTTTTGGGAGGAGGGCTTCTTTGTGCTTCTTTGTAAGCTCGGGGAGTTCGGGTCCGCCTGCTATCGGATGGAGTCCGTGAGCGCGGTCCGAACTTCATTCGGCTCCCCATTGCTTGCCAGCCGCTTCCTTAAGGCTTCTTCGTCCTTCAACTTGAAGGCTTCTTCCGCACGGGCATATCTCTCGGCCCGAGCCAGTAGATCGGCGAAGTCCCAAGGATACCTTTTCTCCAGGGAGAACAGCAAGTTATTTTTTTGAAGGCCGCCCTTGAATGCTGCCATCGCGACAGACTGGTCCAAATCTCGAATTTCCAATGCAGCAGCATTAAATTGGGTAACATAAGCTCGGATGGATTCTCCCTTCTCTCTGTCTGATGGCCATTAGGGAGTCCGAGCTTCAGGCGTGGACGCCGACTACTGACGAAGTGGGCCGCGAATTGTTGACTCATTTGGTCGAATGACAGGATGGTACTCGGCTTGAGTGCCGAATACCAATTTCTGGTGGCTCCTTTAAGAGTAGAGGGAAAAGCCCGGCACAGGATGGCGTCTGGCGCGCCATGAAGCAACATCGTCGTCCGAAAGGCTTTCCAGGTGGTCGACCGGGTCAGTGGTCCCATCATAGCTCTCAAACTGTGGGAGTTTGAAGTTCGGCGGGACTGGTTCTTGCATAATTTTCTGTGAGAATGGAGGGTCGGTTCGGATCTCATTACCATATGAGGGAGGAGCGTGGCGGAGTTCTTCGATCCGACGACTCATTTCCAAGAGCCTTCTATCCAGGAGATCTTCATGGTCTCTCATTTCTAAAGTCTTCTTGCTGATCGGATGAAAAGCTTCTCCCTGGGACGAGCTGCGGTCCGAACAAGGGCTCTCCTTCTGTTGCTTTCCTTTTTCCGAGAATTGGAGGTCGGGTAGCCCATGTCGATTGCCTCTGGACTGGACAACGCGGCTCCGGAGGATCCGGGACCGATTGGACTGGTACGGCGGCTTGCTGGTGCATGGCTTGCACCGCTTGAACGGCCTCGGTGAGGCCACGAACCTGCTGGACGAGCAGGTTGAACTGTTCAGCGTCTACCGCGGCCTGGATTGCCGGGACTGGAGCGGTAGCGGACGGACCCGGACGGGATCGGGCCGCGGAGGCCGCCGATCGCCGGGCTGCAGAATGAGCCTGAGTCACTGGGGCTGGAGCTGGAGCGGATGGACTCGAACGAGATCGGGCCGCGGAGGCCGCCGATCTCCGAGTGGAGGCTCTCCTGGGGGGCATCTTTTCTCTTTGGAAGGGGATTTGAATTGAAAAGAAGAAAGATCTCTCGAGCACTCCTTTAAGAACAAAGGAACACCGGCTTCCTTTAAGAAGGGAATCTTCGCCGGTAGGCCCTTCCTCTAGCGCCAATCTGTTGATGCAGAAACTTATCGTCGTCGGAGTTGAGGCCGAAGAGGCTGCCACCGGGGACCTGCAAAATAAAGTCTCGCTCGGAGCCGGTGGGGGGTGGCTCCGGCAAGACCCTCCGACGCTCAAGTCAGTTTCTATCAACAGAAATGGAATGCTCGGTAGAGTATGGAGGAAGAGAAAAGGGTTTTCAGAACCTGGCGTAAAGGTATCCGGAGGGTCCTTTTTATAGAGGGAGCTTGTTGTAACCGTCCTGATCAATGCCGGTCATTATTGTCGATCGTTATTGCTGATAAATGCCGATCGTTATTGCTGATAAATATCGATCGTTATTGTTGTGTAACCGTAGCGAGATTGCCTGCAGGAATCCATCATAAGGAGTTCGGCCATTGAGAAGCTCGTCCATTGAAGAAGTCTGTAAGAAGTCCGGCTTCCATAGAAGCTCGGCCCGAAAGGAGGCTTTGGGGGAGTTCGGCTCCCGCAGGCACCTGGCTGTACCGATGCGGAGTCAGTTCGGCTTTTGCAGGAATCTGATTGAAGCTCGGCGAATGAGCAATCAAAAGTAGTTCGGCCCACAGCCGACTGCAGAGGAGTTCAGGCGTTGGTTGTCCGAAGGAGTCCGGCCGACTGAGAGAATGGTTGCTTGAGGAGTCCGGCCGCTAGGCGTATGAAGGAGCTCGGCTACTGAGAGAATGGTCGCTTGAGGAGTCCGGCCGCTAGGCGTATGAAGGAGCTCGGCTACTGGGGAGTTCGGCTAGATGTAGGAGTTCGGCTAAGACGTATCGCCGAAGCTCTTCCGTTGCTATCGGTCGCATCAGGCTGGACACCGAACCTGACTTTGGCAGGAGCGGGATTTATCTCCAACACAATCGATTGTTGATAAATTTCTCTTGAAGAAAGGATAAAATTTCATAAAGAAAGTTTTGTTTTTATTTCTAAATAAAACTAATTTTAACCATTATAAAATTTTTTGCTAACATGATCGAAATCTATCCAATTATTGTTTATCTGAAGATGTTAATAACCCCTAGAGCTAGTCTTTCTTAATATAGTGAGATAGTTTGAGTACTATTATCTTATCAGAGTAAAACAAATTAAACCGGTAAATAATGAAAAGATCCAAAATAAATTGTATGAGCCAGATGGCATCAAGATTTGTGAAATCCAGATCCAATTGGACCCGAACCGGCCTGACAGGTCTTCAAGAATAGATTGGGTCAAACGGATCACGTACTGTGTAGAGATTCGGGATTGTATAAAAGAATTTGTGACTTTTGAATGCATGGGCCCAGGTCGGAAACGTTGGGGGAGAAAATAAAGCTGGGACCACAAAATCCCAATAGAAATAACTGAATCTAAAAGAACTTTAGAACTTTCCACCTGTTACCCTGTAGATAAGACTCAGACTCGCCCACCCAAAAGCAGGCTCGTACTTTCTCTCTAGCATTAATTGCGTCCTCGCTGTCATTAAATGCCTTCATCTTTGGCCGTCTCTTTCCCCGCTCTTTCCATCACCTCAACGGACTCCATTTAATAACATTATTTACTAATACGGTTAATGACTCCCGCCACATTATCTTAATTCCGGCTTTCCCCTTCCTTAATTAATTGCTCTCTCGCTCCCTACTTGCTCTTCTTCTCTTATTTACTCTCTCTTTCCTTCCTCTCCCAGTACTCTCCAACTTCTCCTTGATCTCTAGGGTCTCATAGCTATCACTAGGATGTTAATGGCGACGGAGGTGAGTTCTTTGGCGAGGATTCTTAGTGCATACAAGGAAGAGAAAGGGGAGGGGAAGGGGGAGCGGGAGAGGAATCTCGTCCCTTGCGATTTCGTTGGTGGTTGTGGCGGCGGTGCTGTCGGTGTCGATATCGATTACCAGGTCCCTCCTTCCGGTTCAGAGAAACGCCTCGATTCACCGGTAATCCTCTTCTCTCTCTCTCTCCCTTAATCGTGTTTTCATCAATTTCTTTGAAGATATTTCATTTCAGATTTCTTTCCTTCTCTTTCTTATTGCACTGTATGATTTTGTTCTTCTAAATTTCATGTTTATTTCATTATATTTTTAAAATTTCTGAAATATTAAAATTTCATCTAAATGTCTCCCCAATTTTTTTTTCTTTTCTTTTTGTTTAGTTGGTTTTTTCATTGAAAAATTACTTACCGTTGTTTTTTTCTTTTTTGGGGCCTAAACGAGTTTCTAAATCCGTGTGACAGTTCGGTAGGATACACCTTCAGAAGTCTGGCCCGGCTCCGGCGAACCGCGAGCTCCAGGACCTCAACCTCCCCCCGGCCTCCGACGTCGCCGAAGCTGGCGGCGTCGCCCCTCCGCCGGAGGACTCCGCCACCACAGACCTCAACCTCGTCGCTTCCGCCGCCTCGGAGTACCACAGCGTTTGCACCCTCGAGAAGGTCAGGCACGCCCTCGAGAGGGCGGAGCGCGAATCTCGAGGGAAGCCGCATCAGCGAAGAATGCACCGTTCTCCTTCGTCCTCGTCGTCGTCGTCGGCGTCCTCGACATCGTCGCTTAAGCGGCGCGAGGGCGAGGAGGAATTGGACGGCTCTGATTCGTCCAGTGGCTCCTTGATGGCCGCGAGGTGCCCCAGATGCCTCCTCTACGTGCTGGTGGCCAATCGGGACCCACGGTGCCCTGGGTGTCGCTCGCACGTGCCGGTCTCCGCCATATACAGGAAGAAGCCCAGGGCCAGTTTTAGTTCACCCAGTGACCAACTTTAGATCCAAGAACTACTAGAGTTGTCCCTCAGAAATATAGAAAAAAACATGAAAGGAGAATAACTTCTTTTATTTAGTTTTCCCTTTTTTGTAAATGAGAAAAAGAAGCTTTCGCAGTTTAGAGACTATTTTTGTTTCGTTATCTGATACTGTTTTATTTGTATTTTATTTATATTGTGGACTAGAAATAAACATAATCTTGTAAATTAAATTATCAAGGTTGTCTTTTAAATGTATTCTTGTGTCGGTAAACAAGAATGGTAGGAAGGAGGGATGCTGCATCAGCTAAAGCAAAAAGCTAAGAAAGGATTTAAATAATTATATAATTTAAAAAAAATTGAAGAAGCTATGAATATTCAGATATTTACATGCTTTTATTTCTAAGCAGGTATTGGAGAGGGAAGAACAATAAATAGTAGCAAGTGGCAACATCGTAACTACAAAAATAATTATCATCATTAATTTGCACATGGTCATTTCTTGAATCAAGCGTAAACATTTATGAGAGAGTAGTCAAATTTATTAAAAGTTTTTGATAATGGATTAACACCTTAACAATTTGAGAAGTCGGCCAGCCAAAGCAAAATTCAAGAATATTTTTGACAATTTTGTAATTTTAAAAGCATAGCCATTATAGAAGGATGACAAATTTCGTAGTGCTTTAAGTAGATTAGGTATCTAAATATATTAACATCAAGCCATGACTAATTCTCTATGTCCCTCTTGACATTAGCCACCATTTGCAATAGTTTCAACCGATATTAATTTAGACTATTAGTTACTGTCCTATATGTATGTCTTAAACAAAGAAGAATTTTGGAAGTAGTCTAGACAATGAGAAACATTCTTGTTTTACGTGCTTTGCATATCCTATTATATTCTTATCATCTAGGCAAGATCGATACTTCAATCTTTAATCACTCTAAGGGATCAATATTGCACTCAACCTCTAATTTCTTAGTTATCTTGGTGAATGATTAACATTAAGATGGTGTATGGAATATTTTAATGCAATATATCAGCCAATAACTTTAGATGTCAGAATGTCTATTTCAAATGAAAGGAAAAAGATTCAGATATCGAATGAGTGGCTGATATCTAGAATTCAAAATTAACAAGTGTGTGGTGCTTAACTTTTATAAATACTTACTAAATTTTATAATAAGATAGCGAAAATGTTTATAAAACCTCTAATGTTCTATTCATGTTATATAGTAAATATCTTTTGGATATCACATCACCACCTAAAATCCTAATATATACAACTATAAATTAATTAAAGTAGTGCAATGTATAATCTTACGTAATCAAAATTGAGCATTGTGTGCTGCTAGATCAGAGATCTTACTCTGGAATTTCGTCCAACTCTACTCGTAGTGGCGAAAATGATACTCTTGGTATCTGTAGTGATCAAAGTTATCTATATTGAGTTTGACGATCCTTTTAGACATTCATAGTGGTAAAGATTTAGTTCACATCAAATTTGGTGATCATCCTACATATCTATAGTACGGCTAAAGTGATCCACAAGTCTAATGTTCCTTTTGGATTAGACATATATCAAATTTTGAATCATCAAAAGGCATATGAGAGTAGAGGATACTTACATTAGATAAAAATTGATTTTTGTTTTTCAGATAAAGTGAACTACAAACAGTATGAAAATATTCTTATACTTCATATAGTTAACTCATTAGGTTTATTAACCAATCGTAAGTGATTTTATAGAAATTATATTCATGTTTACTTTCATAAGTGATTTTGTAGAAATTATATTCATATTTACTTGTTGTATTTAGCATCGCATTATTTATTGAATCATATATGGCATTGAATATTTGGACTAGACCTTCAAGATCAAATAAGAGCTAAAAGAATCCAGACTTTGTTAGTACGAAAGGAGTTGAATCCATAACTAACACAGAATGGCTTAGAGTCTATACCCATATATATAAGATTTGAGGCTTTTGCTTGTGCACCATATATGGAAAATATTTGGGTCAGACTAGAGTAATAAGGTGGCTCCACTCTGATCATTGATATTATGGTACCAAAATTTTAAGATACATAGCTGGCTACCTCATCCTTTTTTTTGTTGTTATATATATACAAGATGGATGTCACTAAAGATGGGCAATGGGCCATGCTGTGCCAGGCACGGCCTAGGCCCACCAACTCAAAGGTTTAACGGATCATGCCAGGCATGGCCATGTAGTAAATGGGCCATGTGTGGCACAACCCATTTAAACAAAACTTCTAGCTTGGCACGATCCTAGGCCCAGGCATGTTAGGCCATGCCAGGCCTAGCTCGTCAGGCCCGTGTGGGCCTGATGGGCCTAATAAGCCTTTTTTTTTTAAAAAAAAAATTCAACAGCCCCACCATTATAAGGTGGCCTTTTGTTTTTCCAAAAGAAAAAAATCCAACATCCCCTCATCTTTTTTATATTTACTCCTTAACCTTTTTTAATTTATAAAAAAATATATTTTTAAATTCAAAAGAAAAACTATTACGAGCCATGCTCTGCATAGCCCATTTTAAGGGGGTTAGGTTGGCATGCGGGCTGGGCTGTGCCTAGCCCATGGGTCGTGCCTGGCCTAGGCCCTTATGGGCTATGCTAGGTCTGGACCGCAGGTTGCAAAACCCTTAGTCTAGTCTGACGATCTTATATGTGCTGTGCCTAGCACGGCTCGTTACTATAGCAAGTGGGCCGTGCAATTTATGCCAAGCTGGGCCATACAATGGGTGGCCCGGCCCAGTGCCCATATCTAAATGTCACCATTAACATTCAAATACTAGACCTCTCTTAAGTGGAGAAGGATGTTAACTAGCTAAACCAAGCTTAGTTGAATTGACTATTTGAATTAATAAATGGAGGTTTATGAGAAAAAAACTAACGAAAATAAGTTGGTTGCAATTGGAAACGTCTTAAATTAGTTAGTAGGCATTAGTCTCCACTTTGGAGAGGTTCAAGGTTCATCTTTGGTGGTGGCATCCATATTTCATGAATTTCTCAAAAGGATAGTCGATCGCAATTTACAAATAGTAGCTTAATTAACAAATATTTTCACTCTTCTTATGCTTTATTACATGAGTAACAATATGTTCCTTGCAAAATAATCTACAAAAATAACATAGATGCATGTGCATTTTTAAGTGCACTTTGATTTCACTTCTATTAGCTTTTAACAATGTAAATGTGAGAATTCTCACAAAAAAAAAGAGGATTAGGCAAAATTATATGCAACCATGATCCAAATTGATTTAGATGTGGCCCATATATACTTGAAGTTTAGACTCATGGGTCTGGCGTTAAGTTTCGAATTAGGACATGTCTCAATTAGTTAGGTTTCGATTTACGTTTCAATCCAACATAATTGAACTCTGATGTTGATTGAGAAAAATTAATACAAAACTATAGATCTAGTATTAAAAACTTAAACCTTAGCAAAACCTGTTAAACAATGGATTGGGTTTGGAATCAAATTTTAGGGCTGAAAGTAATTTGCACATGATCCAGGTAGATTGGATTCATGCTAGAGTCAACCTATACTTCTAACCTAGGGAGTTCATAGAATTCCGGGGGCATTATAGTGGAAGCATGTCATTCTGCTTATATAGATAGGTCCCATCTCTACAAAAAGATATATGGGAGTGTTCTTATTATCTATTACTATTATTAGAAGTTTCTTCATCTTAGCTATATATCAAATGTCTATGATTGAAAAATTTTAAATTGAATTCTATTATGGAAGGATGGCATCTTTAGTCCCGTATTGGTTGTGAATTAAGGAAGACTGTGGCTTATATGGGATGGAGCCTTTTCTCCTTCTAGTGAGGGACCTTTTACATAGGACAAGATCATGCAACATTTGATATGGGCCAAAGCAAATAATATCTTATGTATGTGGGCACAAAGACCGATCCTTCTGAGCTCTTGACCGTAATATTAGTGCTGTTTGTGGAAATCATCTCCTATCCATGCACACAGAGTCCCCCTTGGGGGGCTACTATTATGGAGGGATGATACCTTTAGTTCCACATCGGTTATAAATTAAGAAGAACTCTGGCTTATATAAGATGGGATCTTTTCTCTTTCTAGCAAAGTATCTTTTATATAGGACAAAACTTTATGGTACCTAATATGGACCAAAGTACAATACCTCCCATGTGCGAGCACAAAGACCGACCTATTTGACCCATCTGAGCCATTGACCACAATAAATTCTATACATAACATAAATTTAGCATTGATCCTATGAATCAATTTGTTATTTCTTTGTATCATCCTAGTTGTAATCTCTTATATATTTTTACTTATAAATATATATGATGACCACCTCATAATATTGAGGTTGGAACAGTTTCCTATAATATTCTTCTTTTCCATATATTCTTCTTTACCATATGGTATCAGAGTCTTCAATCTTTGCTATGTTAACAATATTCTCCTCTAACTCTATCTTAACCCCTATGACTCTCCCTTTAATTACTATTCAACTTAATAAGGAGGGATAATTTCATTACTTGGAAGGCATATATTCAATCTCTCTTAATAGCCACCGATTATAAGACCTTGTAGATGGCACGGTCATCTCCACCTCCAAAATCTAATCTGGCCTATGGGTCATAGCTTCTCTATGATCAAATTGCTCTATAATGGCTTCTTAACAACACATTCGACATCATGAAGGTTCATGTCGTTAGGTTACCATAAGTACTAGATATTTGGCTTGCATAGAATGAAGTACATTATGGTACTTTTATGATAGATTTCCATGCCCTTAATAAGGGATCGCTCTCTATTGAGGATTATTTGTAAGAGATAGAGGATTTCAAACAACTCGCCTGCCATTAATAGTCTGATATCTCTTGCTGATTTATGCTATCAAGTCTTGCTTAGCCTTGGTCCAAAGTACGAGCACCTTGCCTTTACAATTTTTACTACAAGGACATTACTAATTTTGAAGAACTATATAGCATTTTTCTCCAGTATCATACGTGATTGAAAATCAAGCTTTCAAAACTTATTCGACTATGGGTGGGATTCCACTTACTACAAATTACATGCAAAAAGGCACCAATGAGTTTTGCCATAGTATACCAAGCAACTAAAGCATAATTTCTCTAATGATAGAGCATCTAATTTTCTCCATAAGGATCTCTCCACCAGAAGGGTCATAATTTAAAACCTCCAAATACTAGTAATGATTGGCATATGAAATATAATACCTCACAAAATCTTCACATGAATTTAATTTATATGCTTTATAGTTTCTCCACCTTTCTAGTCTATTTTGTTCCTCAAATTTATGCAAACTTTGATGTAATTTTGGCTATTTGTCAAGCATTTAGAGGTCCAACCTTTAGTATGTATTTTTCTAGAAGCACATGATTTAGGATGACTAACTATGTGCCAAAATCATAGGAGGAAAGTAAGCCAGGAAACTGGCATCAATACTGAACAACTTAACCAACTAAACCACTTGGCATCCATGTTCTTTGAAATATTTTTAACTAATAATATTATCTATGCTCTTACAAATCTTATAGAGAGAGGTACTTCACTGTGTAAAACTTGCTCCTCATCTATTTTTATCTCATTCAGGATTCTGGAGATATATGAGAGTTTCTACTTGGTTGCATGAGCTTCTACATAAGAAATAATCAGGCAGGCACCTATCCCCTGACTGGTTGTATAAGTATCATGCAATTGCTCCGTTTAGCTTTTATTCTTTTTTAATTCTCCAAGGAAATACTCTTCCATTACTATTTTTTTTTTCTATACATTTAGAGAGGCATTGCATGGTTATCAAGGCTGCTTTTGAAGGAGTTTGAAGGTGAGATAGAATATTAGCAGCAAGTTCTGTTAATTCTCATTCTGTGCATAAGCACCAATTCAGCCACTTGATTGGCTCAAAACTTAGAAAATTAATTGATGAGTTTTATATATGAAAACCTTGTGAGTGAGGTAGGAGGTTTACCCATAGTCTATAGAGCTAAGTTCCTGATAAACTTTGAAGAAAATTGATATTTATTTGATTAATTCAATACAAATGATTCAACATGTATACATGTACATTGGCCATGTTATAAAATAGAAAAAAAAATTAGCCATGCTACAAAATTGGCAATGTTACAAAATAAGAAGAAAACCTAAAAATATAGAAAAGATAAAAATATAATATATGTAGCAATATAGTGCTTGATTATATGCCTCATATACCTAAAAAAATAAGAAAAGTATACAAAGTCATATATATAGCAATGTGTGTTAGATATGTGTGCCCTAGAACTCAGAATTGATTGATACTTGTTATACACTTCTAAGGACAAAATTATAATTTTGACTATAAATAATAAAATAGATTATTTTCTATCACAATGTGTATTTAGTGTCTGTGATACATCTCTTGAGTTAATGATAATAATAATTTTTATTTTCAAAAATTAAAAATTTAAGATATGAATTTTCATTATTAACTCATAAAATGCTCCTGACTATAGGATCATCATGAGGATAGTGATTGATCTGAAAGATTGGTGTACAATAGTTTTTTTATAGTAAATGAGTCTTGAGTCTATGATGTAGAGATACCAGAGGAAGAGTATAGGTACTCATTAGAGAATGAGGGCACTGAGCGTGACCACCTCGAGCAATCATAAGAAAGTCTATCTTCTCATTAATGACTGGCTCGAAGTTGTAGTAGTGTGTCTGATTCTTTGATCTGAGGTGCATCGACAGTTCACCTTGAGAGTGTTATAGTTTGACTACACCATAACTCGATTTTATAATCATTCAGAATCCTAAGATGTACGTTGGCTATAGCATGTTCATTGTAGAAATTGGATTATACCAAGAAAAAATCTATCTAACTCGGTAGATGAGGAGCAACCCTATGATGATCATGAGAATCAAGTCCATAAGCCCATGGCCATGATAGAGTGAAATAATAGAAAGAGTTTCTATTAAGATTTTCACATCGGACTTGAATCAAATAATTAAATCATATGACAGAAATTAGGATTTGATGAGTTTATCTTAATCCTAATCTGATTGAAGATCAAGATAGAAGAACTTAATCATACATGTAACTGCACCGAGAGGTTTATTTTTAGTTTTGATGGATTGCCACCATATATTGTTAGGTGTCACTGATAGATTTTGGGAGCAATTAGAATGATTTGGATGATCAATTATTCTAGTTGTCTGAATTAGAAAAGTTCTGATCCATCGGAAGATGTTTTGGTGATGTCGATGATAGAGATCGCGACATATCTCATTACCATACGGAATTGAACCTAACTGGATTATACAAATAAGAGTTTGGATCTGAATATCATCAATTGGACTAATCCAGTTTAATTGATTTGAATAAAATTCAATTGGGTTCAAGAAAATCATGCTAGCACATGATTGAGCCTAATGTTCTTCTTCAATTATCATTTTAAGTTGTCTCGAATGAGCTAAATGTATTTGTGCTCACTTAAGTACCTTTACTTGGTCTGACTGAAACTTGTCCAGATTAAAAAAAGATTATCTTAATTTATGAGATAAATTTGAGACAACACCTGCCATTTTTAGTCACCTGCTAATTCTTGTCTTTTAACTTTGGTCAAACATTGATCTTTGATACTTAGACATCTGTCTATGTGTTATATACCAATAGAAAAGTAGATAAGGGCTTGTCCCCTTACTAGAAAGAGAAAAGGAGGGGCGCACGGCTAGGAAGGCATGCACCCAAGGATAGGAATGCTTGGAGTCCCATACAGATGGGACTCCAAGTTGCTTCTTGGAATCAAATTAGGTGGCGCCAAGAGACTACTTTGACCAGTCTTAGTGCCACCTAAGGGTGTTGGAGAAGGGCCCTCATCTGATTGGATCAGGTGATATCATCCCACTAATTAGATTTAGATCTGATTTCATGAAGAGACATGATTGGCCGAGATGATGTGGCACTGCATGGCGCAGTAGGATCTATAAAAATCCTATTTGCACCTAGTTTAGAAGAGGTTCTCCCTTAGCCTATGCCATATTGCTCTCTTCCTCTCTCCTCCATGCCTACCTCTGATCCCCTCTCTCCTCTCCATGCCCAAGAGGTTTTGGGCTCTAGTTTGGTGTGATCCAGACAAAAGAAAGGCGACAAGAAAGAAAGAAGGTAGCATTACTGCAAGAGACGACATCGAATCTTCAAAAGCTATTTTGAAGATCTTCAAGATCAGATTCAGATCTGATCTTTGGAGGATAGATCGAGAAGGAGGAGATATCTAGATCATGCCTGAGTGGATATCGATAGAGATCAGACGATTGCGTGGTTGCATCTAGAGCCTCAGGCAATCAGCAGGATCATCATAGGGTAATTAGATTACCCAACAATAAGATATAAATTAAATATGATTTAATTAATTTTATTAGATCTATCAAATCAGATCTAAAAAGTATCGAATCTAATTTAGATCTAAGAAAAAATATTTTAAAATATTTCTCTTGATCAAATCAGATCTGAACGAATCTGATCCGAAAAATAGATTTTTTTCTTCAACTAGTATCAAAGCTAGATTCCCAAAAATTATTTAGACCTAATTTAAATTTATTTTTGATCTAATAATTAGGTGATTTTAGATATCACATGAGATGTGATTAGATCTAAAATTTAAAAAAATTAAAATTAAATAATTTAGATCTAAGTTCTACAAGATGCATGACTAGTTGTAGAATAAAATTATTCTATGTATAGTCTTGCATGATCATAATTTAATTTAATTAAGTTATAATTTTAGATTAATTTATTTATTATTTTTTGATGTTATAAATATTATAATAAGATCTAAAAAATAAAAAATAAAATTATTTAATTTTTAGTTCATATGAGATATGATGAATGCATGTTTAGACTAGTTGTAGAATAGTTTTACATAATTATCTAGAATAGAATTTATTTTGATGAGATCAATTCAAATTTAATTTTTTAGATAAATTATAAGATAATTTAGATTTAAAAATATGCATGATATGATACATGAGATGTATGCAAACATGTTTATAGTTAGATCAATTTTTATAAATGAGATATATGATGTAGATCTAACTAGTTTTGTAGTCTTTATATTTCTGATTAAGACATTCTCCGTGGCCATCCGATCATAAGAATAAAGTAGAATTTAAATGCCCTCTCCTTCCATTCGATGGGATATTCTTATGATGTGTAGGGGTGTTGTGCGTTCATCCTTAATTAGAAATCAAGAACTTATTTTCTGTAAAATTTTAGATCCTAAAATCCTAGAATTTTATTTACATATTTTATTTGTAAATCCTAAACTTAATTAAAAATTAAGATTATAAAATATGTTAGATCTAAAATTGAGAATTTAAGATCTAAGATATATTCATAAAATTGGGTTTAGATTTGGATAGCTCAATTAGGTCTAAGTGGTTGATCAAATCGAATCAAAAGTTGGTTAAATGGGATCAAGAGTACTTAAATTGATCAGTCTAATAGGATTAAATCTGAGTCAAGATCGAATCACGTGAGTGATTGATCAAGCTAAAATCTAATTAGGCTCAGTGGTTAGAGTCTGGATTGTAGGCTAATCCGATTGATTCTGGCTTAACAATTTGGTATCTAAGGTAAGTTTGGTAGATACGATCGACTAATTTTTAATTAGGAGCTACTCGACTCGAATGCATTCTTGTCGAGTTAATGTCATATTCCTTACATCGATCTCACTTATCCGACCATATTTGTTGGCTCAGTCCTGATCTGAGGTGGCCAATAATTCGAGCTAACCCATGCCACTAGGTTAGTCATAATGGTTATGACTATGTCAAGTCTAGTTTAATGAGACCAAAATCAAATCTTTCTAAGAAAAAATTAAGTCTAAGGTCTTCTACTATTGTAGATGTGCGGGCCCTTTCTGGGGTTGATTATTTTCGACTAATTATAGTGGTTTAGTTGCATAGAAAAGATGCAACCATGTCTATTAGGCATTGGATGCTACGGGCTGGAAAATGGATTGG
>QRFJ01002810.1:0-167663 GCA_006176705.1 Cocos nucifera | reverse complement strand
GACAAATTTACTCATAAAGTCGTTGGGCCTGCAGAAGATCGAAGTCCACCTTGAGAAGATGAGACTTAGATTTGTAGCCAATTGACTTTAGATCAAGTAGGAGTTCGTTAGATATGTATGTCCTAGAAGCCAGAATTGGCTGACATTTATTATATACTTCTGAGGACAAAATTATAATTTTAACTATAAATAATAAAATGGATTATTTTTTATTATAATGTGTATTTAGTGTCTGTGATACATTTCTTGAGTTAATGATAATGATAATTCTTATTTTTAAGAGTTAAAAATTTAAGACATGAATTTTCATTATTAACTCATAAAATGCTCCTGACCGTAGGATCATCATGAGGATGGTAATTGATCCGGAAGGTTGGTATACAATCGCTTCTTTATAGTAGATAAGTCTTGAGTCTATGAATGTAGAAACATCGAAGCGAGAGTACATGTACTCATTAGAGAATAAGGACACTGAGCATGACCACCTCGAGTAGTCATAAGAAAGTCTACCTTCTCATCAATGATTGACTCAAAGCTGCAGTAGTGTGTCTGATTTTTTGACCTAAGGTGCATCGATAGTTCACCTTGAGGGTGTTATAGTTTTATTACACCATAGCTCAGTTTCCTAACCATTCGAAATTTTGAGGTGTATGTTGGCTATAACATGTTCATTGTAGAAATTGGATTGCACCAAAAAAAAATCTATCTACCTTGATAGATGAGGAGCAGCCCTATAATGATTATAAGAATTAAGTCCATAAGCCCATGGCCATGGTAGAGTAAAATAATAGAAAAAGTTTCTATTAAGATTTTCACATCGGACTTGAATCAAATGATTAAATCATATGATAGAAATTAAGGTTTGACGAGTTCACCTTAACCCTAATCTGATTAAGGCTCAAGATAGAAGAACTTAATCACACATGTAACTATACCGAGAGATTCATTTTCAGTTTTGATAGGTTGCCACCATATACTGTTAGGTATCACTAATGGATTTTGGGAGCAATTAGAATGATTTGGATGATCGATCATTCTAGTTATCTGAATCAGAAAAGTTCTGATCCATTGAAAGGTGTTTCGATGATGTCGATGATAGAGATTATGACATATCTCATTATCATACGGTACCGAATCTAACTAGATCATATAAATAAGGATTTAGATCTGAATATCATCAATTGGATTAATCGAGTTCAATTGATTTGAATAAGATTTAATTAGGTTCAAGAAAATCATGCTAGCACATGATTGAGCCTAATGTTCTCCTTCAATTATCATTTTAAGTTGTCTTAAATGAGCCAAATATGTTTGTGCTCACTCAGATACCTTTACTTGATCTGACTGAAACTTATCCAGACCAAAAAAAAATTATTTTAATTTATGAGATAAATTTGAGATAACACTTGTAATTTTTCGTCACCTACTAATTTTTATTTTTTGACTTTGGTCAAACGTTGACCTTTGACACTTAGAGATCTGCCCATGTGTCATGCATCCATAGGAGAGCAGATAGGGGCTTGTTTCCTTGCTAGAAAGAGGAAAGGAGGGGGTGCATGCCCCTAGGCATGCGCCTAAGGATAGGGACGCCTGGAGTCCCATACAGATGGGACTCTAGGTTGCTTCTTGGAATCAAATTAGGTGGTGCCAAGGGACTTTATTTTGACCAATCTTGGCTCCACCTAAGGGTATTGGAGAGGAACTCTCATCTGATTGGATCAGATGATATCATCCTATCAATCAAATTTAGATCTGATTGTATGAAGAGGCATGATTGATCGAAATAATGTGGCACTACATGACGCAGCAGGATCTATAAAAACTCTGTCTGTGTCTAGTTTAGGAGAGGTTCTCCCTTAGCCTATTTCATATTGCTCTCTTCTTCTCTCCTCCATGCCTATCTTTGATCCCCTCTCTCCTCTCCACGTCCAAGAGGTTTTGGGCTTCGGTTTGGTGCGATCCAGGTAAGAGAAAGGCGACAAGAAAGGAAGAAGGCAGCACTGCTGCAAGAGACGACATCGAATCTTTAAAAGCTATTTTGAAGATCTTCAAGATCAGATTTAGATCTAATCTTTAGAGGATAGATCGAGGAGGAGATATCCAGATCCTGTCCGAGTGGATACCGGTAGAGGCCAAGTGATTGCGTGGCTGCATCCAGAACCTCAGACAATCTGCAGGATCATCATAGAATAATTAGATTATCCAATAATAAGATATAAATTAAATTTAATTTCATTAATTTTATTAGATCTATCAAATCAAATCTGAAAAGTATCAGATCTGATTTAGATCTAAGAAATTTTTTTTTGAAATATTTCTTTTGATCAAATTAGATCTGAATGAACCTAACCCAAAAAATAAATTTTTTTCTTCAATGTGATGGCTGATAATATTTTTTATATGCCCAATTATCCATTAATACCTGATTAGGCTTATAATATTCTTTATATACCCAATTATCCATTAATACTCTCCCTCAAGTTGGAGCATGGAGATCAATGGTGCCCAACTTGGATAAGAAATGATGAAACTAGTCCTTTCTAAGTGCCTTAGTGAAGATATCTGCTAGTTGTTGCTTGGTAGAAATATAGTGAGTCATGAGTTCATTGGATTGGATCCATTCACGAATAAAATAGCAATCAATTTCAATATGCTTGGTTCGTTCATAGAAAATTAGATTGGAAGCAATGTGTAGTGCTGCTTGGTTGTCATAATGAAGCCGCATAGGATATACAAGGGAAACATGCAAATCGGAAAGAAGAGCTCAAAGCCAAAGAAGCTCACTAGTAGCAGTAAACATAGCTCTATATTCGGCTTCGATGGAAGAACGTGAAACTGTAGTTTGCTTCTTAATTTTTTAGAAAAAAGGAGAATGCCCAAACATGGTAAAACAGCCAGTGGTGAAGCAATGGGTAGTCGAGCAACTCATCTAGTCAGAGTCACAATATACGACTAAGGATAATTCATTAGATGTAAGAAGAAATACTGGTGCCATTTTGAGATGGCGAAGAATCTGCATGGCAGCATCAAGATGGAGCTGAAGAAAATCATGCATGAATTAACTAACAACATAGACTGAATAATATAGATTCGGATGAGTAATTGTTAAGTAGATCAACCTACCAACAAAGCGCTTATATAGAGAAGGATCAACCACCTTTGGACCAGTGGCACTAGATAAAGAATAATATCATTTCCATTAGAAAAGCACTTGGCTTGGCTCCCAGCATGCCTGTCTCCGAGAGGATGTCAAGAGCATATTTTCTTTGATTGAGTACAATGCCTTCTGACGATCTAGCAACTTCAATTTCTAAAAAATATTTTAATAGGTCTAAATCTTTGATATGAAACTATGAATGCAAAAAAGTCTTGACAGAAGATATGCATATAGGATCATTTCCGACAAGAATGATATCATCCACATAGATTAAGATAAGGACTATACTCTCACCTTGAGCATGAGTGAACAAGGAAGTAATCGGCTTTGGACTATTTAAAATCGAACTAGACAATAGAAGAGGTGAACTTTTCAAACCAATTATGTGATGCTTGTTTGAGTCCATACAAAGACTTATTCAGTTTGTAAACTCGCATATTACCAAAGCATGTAAAGCCTTAAGGAATACGCATGAAAATCTCTTCATGCAAATCACCTTGCAAGAAGGCATTATTGATGTTCAGTTGGTGCAATTCCCATTTACATATAGCAACTACCTCCAACAAACAATGCACAGTAACTAATTTGACTATAGATGCAAATATCTCGTGGTAGTCAAGACCATCAACTTGGGTATAACCCTTAGCAACCAACTGTGCCTTATAGAGATCAATCGATCTATCAACCTTATACTTTATGCAATACACCCATTTAGAATCAATGGCTCTCTTTCCAAGTAGTAAATCAACCAAAGTCCATGTCTGATTTTTTTCTAATGCTACAACCTCTGCTGCCATAGCCTCATGCCATTTTAGATTTTTTATAGCTTATGAAAAATGTTTTGGATCATCAGTAGAATTGATAGCCACCAAAAAAGCTAAATATTGAGGATAAAATTTATCATAATGAACAAAATTTGAGAGAGAATGAAGAGTACCTGAAGAAATCATTGGAGTGATAGACTGCGAAGGATCGACTGAAGGTGGCAATTAAAAGACATAATCTTTCAAATGGACTTGTGTTTGTCGAATTTGAGTAGATCTAATGGACTATGGTTCAGAAATTTGGTCTTGCTCAACAGAAGGGGGCCCTGTTGGAAGTACTTCAGATGAATTATTTGAATCTATAGAAGGTTCAAAAGTAGGATTAGCAGTAGGTATGTATGATGGTAGATCATCAAGAATGGATAATGGAATAACTGAATTGGTTCTTTGGCTATTGCGCACTGACTTTGCTATGGAAGAAGAACAATATGAAAAAATATATTCATGAAATACTACATCTCGTGAGACAAAAACTCTGTGACTTTCAAGATCAAAAACACGATATCCTTTTTATCCATATGGGTAACCAAGAAATATACATCAAATAGCTCTAGAATCAAATTTAGTCCATGACTTTGCATGGTTGTAGGCATAACATAAGCAACCAAAAACACAAAGATGATCATAAGAAGGTGGTTGACTAAATAATACCTCATATGGTGTTTTATGCTGCAAAACTAGAGTTGGCAAGTGACTGATTATATATGCAGCCATACGGACATATTTTTTCTAAAATTTTATTGGCAAATTAGCTTGAAATCTAAGTGCTCGTGCCACTTCTAACAAGTGCCTATGCTTACGCTCCACTATTCCATTTTGCTAAGAGATATAAATACAAGACTTTTGATGTTCTATGCCTTGAGCCAAGTAAAATTTTCTCATAGATATGGATGTGAACTCACCCCCATTATCATTATGAATGATTTTAATTTTGAAATCAAACTGTATAGTAACTATGCAACAAAAGGACATAAGATAAGTAGATGCTTCATATTTATGTTAAGTAAACCCAAGTACCACGTAAAAAGTTATCTACTATGGTAAGGAAATAATGTGAGTCGTTAAGAGATGGAGTTGAATACGATCCTCTTATGTCACAATGAATCAACTCAAAATAACTAGAGCTTTTATGATTGCTAATAGAAAAAAGGAGTTCTAGTTTGATTTGCATAATGGCAAACATCACAAATATGATTTTGAGAAAAATTAAAAGATAGACATGAAATTTTAAACAAACTATTAAAAGAAGCATGTCCCATACGCATATGCCAAAGTAAACCAAAAAATTTTGCCATGGCTTGAAGGGCTGTGGGGTTTGATGTAAAGTGGCAGTGTAGATACCATCCCTCTGTCTACCTACTCCAATCAGCTTCTTTGAGGCTAGGTCCTAAAATATGCAAAAATCAGGAAAGAAAATAATAACACAAGATAAAGCATAAGTTAATTTACTAATTGAGAGTAAATTGCATGTAAAATTTGGCATGCAAAGAACATTACGAAAGATTATATCATTAGGTAGTTTCACCTCACCAACATGTGAAATAGGGAGACTCATGCCATTTGATAGTATGTGAATTTAAGAGGATGAAAAATGAAACCATATGGTTTGATACTTCACTATCTACAATCCATGTAGTAAAGAAAGAAGAAATTTTACGTGAAAGATGATTATGAGTAATTAAAAGACGTGGCATGTGAAGCTAAGCTAGAAAAGGATTGCACATCATTAAGAAAATTTAGCAACTGAGTGTATTATTGCATGTTCAGACCTGAAATGGATGATACCGTCTGTTCTGAAGAATCGTTTGATTCATAAATAGCTGTAAGTGAAGTTCCTATAGGATGTTGCTTGCTTTATTGATTCTGTCCCTATCTTTCAGTATGGTTTGAGCCATTTTTTTCTTTTATTCTCCATGTTGGTGGGTGGCCAATGAGCTCAAAATAATGCTCCTTTGTATGGCCAGGTTTCTGGCAATGATTACACATTACATCAACATCACGTGTAATGAAAGAATTAGTCTTCACAACCATAGCCACAGCTTCATGATTGGGTTGCCATCTGACAGCAATAGATTACTGTTTTTCTTCTTATACAATCATGAAAAAATTTTACTTAAGGAGGGCAATAGATTACTATTAAGAATTTGCAATCGTACCGTATTGAAACTTGAATTTAGTTCTATAAGAAATTAATGGATCTTCTCATTTTCTCTTGCTGTAGCAAATGCCTTTCCAACCTCACATGTATATGGAGGAACAGTGTCATATAAGTGCAAGTCATCCCATAAGGCTTTAAACTTTGAATAATAGGCTGTAACGGAGAGCCTTTTTTGCACCGTGAGAGAGAGTTCGTGCTTAAACTGATGAACTCTTGGTATGTTGCCCTGTAAGAATTTTTCTATCAAATCCATCCATATTGCATGAGCGGTATCAATATATGCCATGCTATCGAGCAAATCTCTAGCAATGGCATTGAACAACCATGATATAACCATGGAGTTACATTTTATCCAAGCCGCAAAATATGGTGAATCAGCATTAGGTTTGGAAATACTTTGATCAACAAACTCTATTTTATTTTTGGCATTGAGGGCATTTTGCATCGCTCTCTTCCAAGTAGGGTAGTTATCTCTATTCAAAATGGTTGAAACAAATACCATTCCCGAATTATAAGATGGGTGAAGATAATATGAGGAATCAATAATAATGGGAGAAGAGATCACTCCCCCTGTCATCAAGAAACTCTGCTCTTATGACATCATGAAGGTTGTAAAAGTAACTTTCTAGACTAAAGAAATCAAGAACAGAAAAGATGTAAAGATGGTGCAACACTTGCCAAGAAGAAGATGATCAACGCTCTGATATCATGATAAACTTTGAAGAAAATTGATATTCATTTGATTGATTCAATATAAATGATTCAATATGTATATATGTACATTGGCCATGCTACAAAATAGAAAAAAAAATAGCCATGCTACAAAATAAGAAGAAACCCTAAAAATATAGAAAAGATAAAAATGTGATATATGCAGCAATATAATGCTTGATTATATGCCTCATATTCCTAAAAGGATAAGAAAAATATACAAAATCATATACATGGCAATGTGATGGCTGATAATATTCTTTATATGCCCAATTATCCATTAATTCCTGATTAGATTGATAATATCGCTTATATGTCCAATTATCCATTAATAGTTCCATAATAAGAGCAGATGGTGCTAATGTAATACTTGACAGATTTTGATAAAAGATTTTTTATAATTAATGGAGAAACATGGAGCTTTGCTTCCTTTATGAGTAGTTAAATGGTATAAGCAATAATGTAGAGTTCCATTTGCTCCAATTGGTCTTAATGTATATGATATGTTAGATCTTTTTTTATTTATACTATTTTACTCAGCTAGGAGTTCAGCTGGAGTTCATGATTTGGGCCTCTTCTTCATTGTAAAAAATTTCTATTTCACATTCCTTGCCCTATCATTAGAGATTTCCTTGCAATGTTTTCCAATCTTTCCTATATCCTTCTGCTTGTCATTCATTTTCTACACCTATATTAGAGTTTTTGGTCTTAGCACTCATTGCAGCAAATCGATATTTTCCCTTCTTAATTTCTAGTGCCACAACAAATTCTGAACATCTATTAAATGCAAGTAGGAATCCTACCAACCCTAGATTACTTGGAGATATATTTCCAGCTTCTTCTTCACAGACCTGAACAATGTATTTTGGAAGTCTTCTTTTACTAATGTATAATTCTGTATTTCATATTGAATCTCAGCCTACAGTTACTAATGAGATTTCTGCCACTTTTTTCGAGAGAAATTTGTAATATGGATTTACAAAAATGGATTCCAAAATTTCTTACACTCCTGGTAATTAGTCATATGTCCTCTCTCTCCTTTAGAGGCATGAAACATATATTCTTAGCATGAGCTTCCCATATGGATTAGACTCACATATAATTTCATCTTTTGATTTAAATTCAGTATGTTTTGATGAAGAATCATTTAGATCATATGAGGATTCTTTTTGCCCTCTTTATCTAAGAATATTGCCATCATTTCATAGAGCAATCAGTGATCTTTTGTAGAAGTTGGAAAAGATGGACCAAAGGACCTCTTTTAGAAACTCATACTCTTACCCTTATCCATGAAAGAATACTGATCGAGGGGTAACCGAGCATGCCTCAACTCATATGGGACACAAACACAGTGGAAACATGGATCATTTTGTAGAGAAAAAAATTTGAACAAACGTAGAATGCAACAAGAGAGATAATCGAGCAATAAAATAAGAGAAAAGAAAGCATGCGCCAGATATAATGTGGTTCGGCCTATCAATTGTTGGCCAACATCCATGGGCAAGACCTTTTTGATGATTCTTCTATTAATAAATTTCATGGCACAAGAAGTATAAACTTGATAGAAGATACAAGAAATTTTCTTTACAAGAAAAAACCTCACCTTTTCTCTCTCAAAAGGAGATCTCTGTCGACCATAGCCTGCTATCGCATCATGGGTTCGCAGCTCCACGATCTCTGTTGCCTTAAAAAAGGCATCTTCCTAAGTGCTAGAGCTAATCCAAACCAAAATATGCTTTCCATACTCATCCAAACACTTTTTGGACCTTTGGATCTCCACCACACACGCCCTGGACCATCAGGTCATGCAATGGTCCATACAATCCCCTATGAACCATGAGAAACACCTTGGAAAATGGCGTCGGTCCATCGTGGATTGCGCAAAACCCAGGGGAAATGCTGCCTGATTCATGCCTCGTGTATGGACCATTTGAGAAGATTGCGCGGGCCGTGCCTGCGCGGCTGCCTGCCTATGCCATCTAGCGAGCTTGCTGCTAGGTTGCAGCGTTCTAGGCCTAAATGGGCTTTCTTCCATGGGTTTCTTTACATGAGCTTCAAACTCATCAATTCTTCCACTTGAAGACATGTGGCAAACTCCAAAGAACATCATTCCTGAAGGCTTTGTCAACCTCCCACTCTTTATGTAGCTTTAAGATTGAGAGAAGCTTTGCTCCAATTTAACTTCTCTTGAGTCATCGGCTTCATCAACATCTCCCCTAGGTTTGCATCGGTATGGATTTTCAATAGCGAGACTAAACCATCATCCATCATATTTCTTACAAAGTGATAGTGAATATCTATATGCTTCATCGGGAGTGAAACACTGGATTTTTCGCTAAGTGCAATGTGCTTTGATTATCATAATTTACCCTCTTCATATCTTACTTCACCTTAAAGTCTCCAAGAAGTGTCTCGAGTTAGATAGCTTCTTTACATGCGGGTGCCATCGTAATGTACTATGCCTCTGTCATTGATAATTTCACCACTGACTGAAATTTAGATTTTCAGCTTATAGCACCATCGCCCACGGAGAACACATAGCCTATGATAGATCTCCTTTTGTCTCAATCTTCTATAAAATCATAATCCACATACCTAACACACTTCAAATCCATTGAATCATATCAGAGTGAATAATCAGTTGTTCTCCTTAGAAACCAAAGGATCTACTTTACTACTTTCCAATGGTCACTATATGAATTTGCCACATACCAGCTCACAACTCCCACTGCTTGCATAATGTTTGATCTTATGCATACCATGGCAAATATAAGGCTTCCTACTATTGATGAATATGGTACCTGGATCACATCAGTCTCTTATATTTTCATGTTGGGTGATTGTTCAGCCGACAATTTTAATTAAGTAGAAAATAGGGTAGATATTGACTTTGTATTCTGCATATTGAAGTACTGCAGAATCTTCTCCATATATCTCTTTTATAAAAGCTAGACCTTTTTATCCTTTTTCTCCCATAGCACCTTTATCTCGAGTATTTGGTTTATGGCTCTTAAGTCTTTCATCTCGAACTCTCTAGCTAACTAAGTTTTTAGATTTGATAACTAGCACTTACTATTTTTCACGACCATTATATTGTCGACATACAATAGCAAGATAGAGAAGCTTCCATCATCATAATCATAGAAATATGCACCATGATCTACCTTCAATCGATCAAATCCTAAACTCATAATAAAGAAATCAAATCACTTGTAGCAACATCTTGATGCCTGTTGAAGATCATACAATGATTTGTTCAGTGGATAAACTAATTTTTTCTTGCCTTTTTCAACAAAATCTTTATGTTGCGATATATAGATCTCCTGCTCCAACTAATCATGCAAGAATGCTATTTTTGCATCCATTTTAGTTAAGCTCCAAATCCATGACTGTTACAATTGCCAAAATAATCCGAATAGTAGTTAGACAAGCCACCAGTGAGAAGATCTTATCAAAGTCAATTTTTGGCTTCGAAGCATAACCTTTCACCATTAAACGCGCTTTGAATCTTTCTATATTTCTATCTGTATTCTTTTTTACCTTATAAATCTATTGACATCTGATTGGACTCCTCTCCTTTGGTAGAACTATAAGCTTCTAAGTCTTATTCTTTTAAAGTGACTTCATCTCCTCCTCCATAGCATAATACCATTTTTTTGCATTGGTGGGCTCACAATCCTCCCTATATGAAGTCAGCTCATCCTCCTCCATCAAAGCAATATGAGTAGAAACATGATTAGTGGAATGAAAGAAGTGGTATAGTTATCATATCTTACGGAAGGTCTAATGACCCTCCTAGACTGCTCGGACTCCATTGGTGGTTTTTTTAGTAAAATAGCATCCTCAGATGATTGTGAAGACTTCATGTTTGGTTCATTATCAACTACCTCGTTATTTACTTATGCTTGTTCTACTTGTACCTCATCGCATGCATCAAAGAACTCAATAGGATTAATGGCTTCATCATCTTATTTTTTCTTGATGTTTTAAAAAGATTCTTCATTGAAAATAACATCTCGGCTAACAATAATCTTATGGATAGTAAGGTTCCATAATTGATACCTCTTAATTCCTTTAGCATAGTTAAGAAAGATGCACCTCTGAGAGTTTTTATCTAATTTTGTCCTTTTTCTTTTAAAGATCCATACATATGTATCACATCCAAAGATATGAAAATGAAAATAATTTATGGGCTTGCCACTCTAAAATTTTTCTAAAATTTTTAATCTAAGTAATTTTGTTGGCATTCAATTGATCAAGTAACAAGCCATACTTATAGCCTCTATCCAAAATCTCTTATCAAGTTTTATGGTACTCAACATATTCGGACCCTTTCCATGAGTATTTTATTTAACCTTTCAGCCACACCATTTTATTATGATGTCTCAGGAGTCGTGAAGTGTTGTCGAATTCTATGCTCGCCATAAAATTTCTCAAATTTCTTGAAGCAATATTTTCCTCTATTATCTGAATGTAAGCATTTAATTTTCAAACCCTTCTTATTTTGCACTAGAGCCTTGAATATTTTGAAGGTCTCAAAAATATCGAATTTTTGCTTTAGAATGTATATCCAAGCTTTCTAAGAATAAGAAGATGAAGTAGGAACACCCACCCAATGACTTATCAGATGACTTTCAAGTATCTAAATAGATTAGCTCAAGAAATTTCTTACTCTATTGCTGTGATAAAGAGAAACAAAGTCTTCTTTATTTACCATAGATGCAATCTTCATAAAATTTTAGTGGCGCTGACTTGTACCCTGGAAGAAGCTCCTTATTTGATAATAATTGTAACTCGTGCTTACTTATATGTTCCAAACGACGATGCCAAACCATCGAAGATACTACTTTTGCATTGCTACCGCCCCCTCTCCTATCTGAGTCTTGTCCATCAATTTATAAAGATTACATATTTACTCTCTTTTTATCATCACTAAATACCCTTGGCACACTTTCAATTGACCTCTCTCTGACAAACTTCAAGCTTTACTTATAAAATATTTCAAATGATAGTAAACTCTTGCGAAGTGTGGGAACATGACATACATTAAAAACCGTCTGAACTACACCATCAAACATCTTGATTCGAACATCTCCTACTTCAATTATGGGATATATTATATTGTTACCTAAATAGATAACTCTATCATCCCATGATTTGTATGTATGAAACCACTTCTTAAAAGAAGTTACATAAAAAGATGCCCCCGGATCCAAAATTCAATGGTAAGCAAACTGGATCTCTCTAATGTCGTCAATGCATCCTCATCTTTCTAAGTAGCCGAACCAGCTTCACCTTTTGCTACATTGCCTTGAAAGTTTTCTATTTCAGATTTTGTATCAACTCTTTTAGCCTAGCAATCTTTCTTTACATGGCCTGATTTTTTATAATTTCAGCATTTCACCTTCTTCTTGTCCTTAGATTTAAATCTTGCCTTGCTTCGATTGCTACATTCCCTCTTGAAAGGCCTTTCTTGTGCTACCATGGCCTCTCTCCAAGAGCTTTCTTGGCAAGATTTTCATTTCATTTTCTCTGTTAGCAATGATGTAATAACTGACTCTATCTTGAGGGTTTCAACATAACTCAAGTTCATAATGAGATTATCTCAAGATTTCGGTATAAAATAAAATAGAATGCTAGTCTTCTGTTCATATTCAATTCTCATATCTAGGGCTGTAAGTTTGTTCACAATAAAATTGAATACACCCAAGTGTTTTTAAACTGATGCCTTATTCTTCATCTTTGGATTGTATAATTATCATCTTAAATATATTTTATTCACCAAGGACTTTTCTTTATAGAGGTTCTTCAATTTTTTCCAAACTTCTTTTGCAGTAGTATCAGCCTTGATATTAAATAATACCAAATCATCTAATGCCAAATAAAGGTTCACCATTGCTAGCTTATTTTTCTCCTTATATTGCCCATCAATTATCGCTTGTTGTTTGCATTCTTTTTTTTGCAAAGCTACTTTACAACCATCCTTAATTAATGCCTAGATCTTCATCTTCCAAAGTGTAAAGTTTGATCCGTCAAACCTCGATATCTCATACTTTGTTGTCATCACTTTGCCTACCATTATTTCAAATCAAACCAACTATAAAAGAATCTCCTAACTTCGATACCAAACTGAAAGAAGACCAACCGAGGGATAACCGAGCACATCTCAACCCACATGGTATACAAATACAGCAAAAATATGGATTATTTTGTAGAGAAAAAAATTGAACAAACGTAAAATGCAATAAGAGAGATAATCGAGTAATCAAACAAGAGAACAAAAAAGTACACTAGATATAACATGGTTTGGCCTATCAATTGTTGGCCTATATCCATGGGTAAGACCTCCTCGATGATTCTTTTATTAATAAATTTCATGACATAAGAAGTATAAATTTGATAGGAGATACAAGAAACTCTCTTTACAAGGAAAAACCTCACCTTTTCCTCTGAAAAAGGGATTTCAAGCTCTCTGCCAACCATAGCTTGCTACCGCATCATAGGTTCGTAGCTCCACGATCTCTGTTGCTTTAAAAAAGGCTTCTTCTTGAGTCCCAAAGCTAATCCGAGCCAAAATAGGCTTTCTATCCTCACCCAAACACTTTCTAGACTCTTGGATCTCCATTGCATCATGAGCCGTCAGGTAGCTTAATGGTCCACACAATCTCCTATAAACCGCAAGAAATGCCTTGGAAATGTTGTGGGTTCACCATGGACTGCACGAAACCCAGGAGAAATGTTGTCCGATCCACACCTCGTGCATGGACCGCATGAGAAGACTGCACGGCCGTGCCTGCACGTGCACCTGCCTAGGCCATCCAATGGGCTTGCTACTATGCTGCTGCATCCTGGGCCTGAATGGGCTTCCTTTCATGGGTTTCTCCACATGGGCTTCAAACACATCAATCCATCAACCATTTTTCACCTATTCTTTTAGCTATCTGTCAGGCAGTATATTATATTTACTTCAAACATCTTCAAACTTTTTCCATAGGCTTAAAATGTTCCACCAATTTCCATTTATTTTATACCTGCTTTCGATCAATTGAAACAATCTGTTGGCTTGTAAAAATATTTTGACCATCCGTTTGTCATAAAAGCAGTCATCATGTTAACTAGCTAATAGATCCTAAATACCTCTTTTCCTTTCGAAGACACATTATCCTATGCATGTTTTTTCATTTGGTAAAATAGACCTCACCATATCCCAGAATTGTTCTTCAGGCAGCCTATTCTTCTGATTAGAACAATCAAACTCTTCCGATCTTGTTACTAGATATATTTTTTTACTCTCACAAAATCATTTTGAATGCAATAATGCTTATTTCAAACTGAATACAAAATCATTAGGGACCTTGACCGACTGCGTCTGAACACATAATCAGATGGAATTGGACCTGGAGTGCACCTTTAGTTAATCTAATCAATTATGCTTTTGTTTGTCCTTCTCTTGAAGGAAAATGGTAAAAAACATTATATTGCTTGGTCCAAGATAATGCGTCTAGAACATGTCGCGATTCGTTAGAGAATGCATGAACCTGGTCGTTGTTCAAAGTTTGATTTACAGCTGCAGTAGGATTTCCTCCATTCAACTTTGTCTCTTTTGCTTTGTTCTTTTGTACCCAACTAGTCTAGTCCAAGTTTATCCATCAGATGCATCAAACTCAACTAAAATGGTGCACTGGGTTCCTCTGAAGCTTGGCATCCTCTCAAAACAATATGGTCCTACCATCTAATTAATGGCTTCCAGCATCGAACATGACATGTTTGACGGCCATTCAGTATCAGGTTCGCCTCATCATCTCAACTAGCTTATGCGGACATAATTTGATTAAGAACATATTAAACCAACACATGGACCTGCATCTTTAATTCAGAAGAATATGAAAAGGGGAAAGAGAGTTCTTTCTTTTGAATCCTTCAGAATGTGGAGATACGTGGGCTGGAATACGATTTCAGATTGATCAGACTCCGAGATATTGCAAAAAATGAGACTGATAGAGGAGTCTTACCTCAGAATTTCTTCTATAAGATTGTTCAAATAACATGTAAATTAGATGGAAGACGTTGTTAATGTCTTTGTAATGCTTTCACCTCTTGGGGCTTCAGAGACCAAAATTTTCAGCTCAAGAAGTTCTTATATGCTTTATTGTCTTCTGCGTTCGTTGTTTTGTTTCTTTCTTATTGTGTCAAAATGATATTCTATCTTTGCACATGAATCTATGATATACATCGTAGTACTCAGTTCTCAGAAATCCATTTGGCAATGGAGGCGTTGACCAGCATCATTGACTGGTATTTTTGCACTCTATGCTTGAATGCTCTTAAGTGCGTCGAAGTAAGAATTTTTTTTTTCCCCACTTGCCTGGAGTTCTCAATCTAGATTTGACTAGTTCAGGTCAAGCATGATAGTTGCCGATGGTGAACTTTCAGTGCAAAGCTTTTGGTTTGAATGGAAATACAAAATTTAATGTCTATTTGTTTGATATTTGCTCAGGTGCATTTGGGAAAAAAATCATATTACAGGATTCCACTAAAGGAGATCCTCATCAAGGAAATAAGTTTGCTTCTAAAACAAAAGCAAAATACACTATTGGTGCAGAATTTGATTGACGTTGGATCAAGCTGAAGTTGAGGAAGAAGAGATCGCCGCCGGTGACCTGCAAATAAAATTCCATTCGAAGTCAATGGTGGCGGCTCCGACAGGACCCTCCGATGATCAAATCAACTCTTCTGGCCAATAGAAATAGAGTGCTCAGGAAGAAATTCAGCAGAATTTTGAAAAGAAAAAGAAAGCTTAGAGAAAACGTATCTGAATGATCTCTTTTATAGATGGAGGCTGTAACAAACTGATAGTGACAGCTGTAACCGTCCGATAGTGGGCCACTCGGGATCGTTCTTTTCTCCTTCCCAAAACTTTGCTGAATTTCTTTTGGAGCACTCAATTTCTGTTGGCTAGAAGAGCTGACTTGATCGTTGGAGGATCCTACCGAAGCCGCCATCACTGATCTCGGACGGAATTTTGTTTTGCAGATCACCGGTGGCGACCTTTTTTTTTTCAGTTCCAGCTCGATCTGGCGTCAACTAGATTTTGCACCAATATACACTATAAATGAGAAGTCATGAACAAGACTGATTTTGGGTAAGCAAGCCTCCACCAATATAATCTATTTCAGAAATCCTGATAACGAGCACAATGAAAAAGATTTTATTAGGAAAAATGGAGGAAGCGAGGCACTTCCCCAGATTTTATTGGAAAATTAATTAATTACAGAGAGCGTTTATGTGTCTGGGAGAGATTATAAGTGAAAAAGATTTAGGAGGTCCTCCTTGATAGGGAGGATAGAAGGTTTGCCAGTATGTTGGGACTATCCAAAGATTTTGGAAAAATATATTCCCCAAAGAATGGAGTGAAGGGGGGATAGGGGTTGTATCTTTGGCACGAAAGAAGGCTTCACCTTTCTTTGCGCAAATCTATCATTGGATTGCTCAACAGCCGCTTCGAGAGCTGTGTAGACTGCAGATGGTGAAAGAGAGATATTTGATTGCTTTGAGAGCTGTGTGGAACATGATCCAATGGTAATATATTGTGAAAGAAGATTAATCATTCTTTGTGCGAAAGATACAACCTTATCCCAGTGAAAGATAGTTCGGAGCATAGAAACATGACCAGAGTAACTGTGAAGAAAAGTTCTTTTATTCCTTTCTCACCATATTTGCCAAAACTGAGTCATAAGTAGCTGACTCTAACCCCTCTTTAAACTTTTATGAATTTTTCTTGATCTCTAGGATGTCCAATGAGCATGAAGATTGGAAAGCAATCAATCTCAATCTGAGGCATCTGATAAGGGTGATCCAAATAGGTCTGCACAAGCACTGATTTTAAAGAATCCACTCAAGCCAAATCGCAGAATTCATTTAGTTCGTAAGCAACAAAATCCATGGAAACTTTGTGGGTGTAAACTGATTAAGGTTTGTTTCGCCAGAACCATGCAGGTCCGTCGTTAATCAGGTCTGATCTTGACGAATTATGCATATATCCTGACCAACTTATACCCTATTCCTGGCTATGACTCAACCATAGATTCAATATCATCACAAACCATATCACTAATCATGATAATAGATAGTAACATCTCTTAATTGACCATAGCAACATGTAGCATGTAGTTGATCCAGCATATCGCTGCTAAAGCCTTCTACAAATCTAATGGAGAGCGATCTGGCCTTGCTAATGAAATACTGTCAGGATGGATCATGAGAGCAGACTAACTCCCAGTTGTCTATTATTTTCCAATATTTATGGAATTTTACAATTATGACTAAAACCATGAAAATTATAAGACTAGTGTTTTACTAACTATATAAGCATTGGTATATCATCCCCCAGGAGATCCAGATAATGTCATGCTGAATTTGATTATGTGCTGAGAATATTTATTATGGTATTAATGTTTTGATTTTTGTGACTCATACTCTTGATTACTTTGTGGCTACAATGATGTTTCTATGTTTGTTTATGTGTCTTCATGTGGTTATACTAACAGCCTGTTAAATTTGTCAGATATCAATAAGAAAGGAACAGCACCAACCCCCCACCCCCCACAAAAAAAAAGAAAGAAAAAGAAAGAGGAAAAAAACAACAAAACGCACGGCATCACCAGATGTACATCCTTTGATATCCACTTAGTAAAAGTTGGTGAGAAAATTTTCACATACTTTGAGACATGTTATTGGATTTGATACAGCAGCAGAGAAAGAAGAAAGGGTTGTCTGTGCCTAAGAAGCTGGACGTTAGAATCAGACCTCTAAGCATGGTAACTTCAACTATGCTTATCAAACTCTTAAGACTTCCCAGATAGCATTTACACTAGCCTCTTAAGATTGCCAAAGTTTTGCAGCTGAGATAACATGATATTAGTGCCTCAACTATGTACAGCAAAAGCAAGAGGAGAAGAAAACAGTAAGTTTGATCACAAGGCCTTGGAAGCTACACTAACTACTGCTCGGAAGTGTTTGATGTCACATGGAATCCTCAGGATGCCTTGTTGCTCGTAACCAAACTCTTGAGCTGCCAGCTCCAGTAGTGCAATGAAGCATGGATGGTTGAGTAGCTTGGTGTGCACCAGAAACCTCTCCATCTCCTTCCCTCTCCCCACAAGCATCGGAACATGCCCACGGGTAACAGAGAGCTTCTTGCCCATCATCTAATCCTCTCCAAGCTCAATTTGAAAGCACTACCAAAGCTCTAGTTTATAAAACGGAGGCCAAGTCTAAACTGTTGAAATTTTGTAGACATACTTTCATCTTTTGATTATTTTATATGCCAAATTCCTCATTGGATGTCTCAATCATGGATAAGAATATAAACTCACATGCCATGTGAGGTGAAAGATTGAAAGACAACAAGAGCTGATTACCCAAAACAGGGAACAATTGCTGTTTCCAAAGCTTGGAGGGATTTATTTCTAGAGCTAAAAGCGGTAAGAGGAAGAAGTGTCACTGTTGGCTGTGTTGAAATCTTGCCACCACCTAGCAGCTTTGAGAATTGTCTGAATGGTTTGTTGGCAGTGCAAGACAATAACTGGTTGCCAGTTGTTTTATTTTATTTCTGAGCTACAAGTGGTAGATGAAGAAGTCTCTTGGTTGTGTTGAAATCTTTCTATTGATGGAGGGATTTTATTTTATAACTGGTGATCAATGTGTAGTTTTCTTATTCCAAAAATAAAACTAATGGTGGATGTCGGTATCACTTAGTCTATTAATTGCATTAAAGTTTTAGAACTACAAGTCAATGATTTTGCAGTAGTAGTTATTTTATCTTAATTCTTTCCCATGGTAGTAGAAAAGAGTTTAAGGCAGACTAACTTTGATAAAGACTTGAACCTACCAAAAAATATCACAATATGAATAACAAAAAGCAGTAAGCGTGATTTGGATCAAACCAGATGTCATGACCTTTTTTTTTTATTTATAGCTCACACCTTGCATGCATGATTGCGGGCATGCATCAGCCCGCTGAGAATTTCGGTGGGTGTAGTGTCGTGTTGCTTGAAGGGATGGTGGAAGTTTTCTTACGTAATCAGGGATGGAAAACTCAGCTAAGTATCAATTCCAGGGGCCAATTCTAGAATTTGAGGAATCCTTACGCTAATGTGATGACTTCAAACGTAAATCTCTATTAGGAAAATTTTGTTGTATTCATGAATCTTAAGGGAATATGCTCTCTCTCTCTCTCTCTCTCTCTCTCTCTCTCTCTCTCTCTCTCTCTCTCTCTCTATCTCTCTCTCTATCTATCTATCTATCTATCTGTGTGTGTGATTGGAGCCCTTCTATTAATTTACCTTAGAGAACCTATTATGATGAATAGGTTTGTAAATGGATCAAAAAAGATGTGTTCTCAGTATATATCATGAATACACACTTCACTTTTCATATGATTCAAGTGTTGGGTTCCAAAACATGACATGTTTTTATCCTTTTTTGAGAGCAATAGCGGGAACATCAAATAGTACACCTGGTTCAAACACTTAAAAAGACACTCGGAAAACAGCAGCACATTAGAATTCCAGAGCAAAAGCTTCCGGTTTGGAGGACGGGTGCAACTACTAGGCTAAAGCCCAGTTTGCATGACTGATTGTATTCATCTATATTGACAGATGTGATCAAGTAACTGTTAGTTTTGTTCGAATGAATAAAATATTATAAAAGGTCTTGATCCAAAAAAAGGTTGAACTAGGATATATAGTTTACATGATTTTTCTTATCATGTTATATCTTTCCTTGCAGTTTTGCAATAAGAAAATATTTACATGACTTAATCCATTGACTGTGAAATAAGTTAGACTTGTCAACTAAAATAATTTTTAAAAAATATGAATGGATTGGAAAATCCTTGTGCACACAACAGAACAAATCAGCATTTGTTTTGCTTTCCTGAAACTTGGATTTATGTGAAGTCGCAAAAAATACATTATGTCATTGTGATAATATTAATATTGTTTCATTTCTTCAGATGTACATGTAGCATGGTGATGAATAGTACAACGAATCTCAGCAATATTAGATGGTAGAAAAAAAAATTGATATGTTTTGGAATAGAAACCATAGCCGTTTAGATGCATAGTTCGAGTTTCGAAATCCAACTAACCGCAAGGGATGCACATAGGCAGGCCTTCTGGATTTATCTTATCAGGGCTGGGTTGTTGGGCTGGCCCCTTCAGAAACCTCACTTATGTTTAACTCAGATCTTGGCCATTTTCATGCCTACCCTTTTATTTTTGGGTACAAATTTGCATCATTGCATGCTTCCTTTTACGTACCAAGTGTTCCTATTTATGGCTCATCCTTCTTGCTCTGTTGCATTCTTGGCCATGAAAATTTTATAAAAGCTATTATGTCTAACCCCTTAAATAGAGCTTGTAATTCCTCTCTCTACAAACCAATGTCCTATGCCAAAAAACCACCATAAGTTGTGTTTGCTTCATATAATTGACTTTCTTAAGACTAAGAACATCCAATAATAGACCTAAAAAGTTCTTTTAGGAGGCATTTGGTATGGGATGATCCACTGAAGATCAAGGGTGACCAGATTGAGGTGATAAGATTATTGTATTTGGTTAGACCATAGTGATCATAAATGGTAATAATTTCAAATCACCTCCACTCTTCAAATCATCTCTTAATTTAGTGATGGGATATTCATCCTCAAGTTTGAAACTCTAAGATCACCCCCAGACAGTAATCTTAGGCTGAAATATAAGGATTAAAATATCCTTCAATATAGCAAAAAAAATTGATATAAATATACCGTTAATATATTATATCAATATTATATATATGATATTATATTATATTTAATATTTAATATTATATTTATGATATATATTATATTATAATATATTATTAATTATATTATTATCATATTATGATTCAATGATAATTTTAAATTAGAATAAAAATCTTATTATATTTTATATTTATTTAAATAAAAATATTTAATATATTATTTCTATTTGACTTATTTTTCTAATCAAAATAAATGTTCATATTAATAAATAATATATTATAAGTATAAATAAAAATATTAATTCTATAATATCAATTAATATATTTCTATAGGATTAATAATTTATAGGACTAATAAATATATTTTTATTGAATCTATTAATTATTAATATATTAATAAATATAGTAATATTTTATTTATATAATATATTATATATTATTAATTGTTAGTATAGAATTTGGTTGACGTCGGATCAAATTGGAGTCGAGGAAGATGAGGTCGTTGCCGGTGACCTACAAAATAAAGTTCCATCCGGAGTCGGTAGTGGTGGCTCTGGTAGGATCCTCCGACAGTCAAATTAGCTCTTTTGGCCAATAGAAATGGAGTGCTCAGAGAGGAGTTCGGTAGAGTTTCGAAAAGAAGAAGAAAGCTTAGAAAAAATATATCTGGAGGATCTCTTTTTATAGATGGAGCTTGTTGTAACTGCCTTGATAAATGACCGTCGAAACCATCCTTGATAAATGACAATCGTGATTGTCCTGATAAATAACAATCATAATTATCCTAATGAATGATGTTCGTGATTGTCCTGATAAATGATAATATAACCGTTCAGTAGTGGGATTGCCTATAAGAATCCGTTTGAAAGAACAGTCCAGAAAGAGTTTGACTTCCATAGAAGCCTGATTGCTGGAGAAATTTGGAAGAAGTTTGGCTCCCATAGAAGTTCGACTGCTGGAGAAGTTCGGAAGAAGTTTGGCTCCCATAGAAGTTCGACTGCTGGAGAAGTTCGGAAGAAGTTTGGCTCCCGTAGAAGTCCGACTGCTGGAAAAGTTTGGAAGGAGTTCGGCTTCCATGGAAGCCCGACTGCTGAAGAAGTTCGGAAGAAGTTCGACTTCCATAGAAGCCCGACTATTGGAGGAGTCCGAAAAGAGTTCGACTTTCGTAGAAGTCCGACTGCTGGAGGAGTTCGAAAGGAGTTCGACTTCCGTAGAAGCTCGACTGCTGGAGGAGTCTGAAAGAATTTCGGCTTTCGTAGAAGCTCGATTGAAGGAACAGTTCAGAAGAAGTTTGGCTTCCATAGAAGTCTGACTGTTGGAGGAGTCTGAAAGGAATTCGACTTCCGTAGAAGTCCAACTGCTGAAGGAGTTCGAAAGAAGTTCGACTGCTGAAAAGTTTGACCGACTGAAGAGGTTCGGCTGGGGCTCGACCGCTGAGAAGTTTGGTTGGATTTGGCCGCTAGGGTAATTTGGCCATTGAATGAATCCGACTGCTGAGAAGAGAATTTTCGATTGAAGCTCTTCCATGATTACCAGCTGCATTAGGCTAAGCACTGGACTGAACTTCGATAGGGTGAAATTTATCTCCAACAATAGTCCCCCCACTTTCGAGTTCAAAACTCGAAGGAAGAGAGTACGAAAAGGGCGACTGTCGAAGTCCTCTTTACGACTCTGCACCTTGTCTCCAGTCGAAGTTGAAGGTGTGGTTGAAGCTCGAGGGAGGTCTTATCTCCTATTGTTGTCGAGCACAATGGAGCCATTTTCGGAGCTTTTTCTCTCATTCCGTCTAAAATGATCGAGGCCTTCAACTTTGCTCATGTTAGGACGAGATTTTTCTTCTGTTCCTAACGGACTGTAGGGGCACATAAGGGTTGTTGTTAAGGCCTCTTCTCCTATCTCGTCTAAAATGAACGAGGCCTTCGACTTTGCTCATATTAGGATGAGGTTTTCCTCCTGTTCCTAATGGACGGTGGGGGCACATAAGGGCCATTGTCAGGGCCTCTCTCTCCATCTCATCTAAAATGAACGAGGCCTTTGACTTTGCTCACGTTAGGATGAGATTCTCCTCCTCTTCCTAATGGACTGTGGGGGCACATAAGGATCGTTGTTAGGACCTCTTCCCCTATCTCGTCTACGACTTTGCTCACATTAGGATGAGGTTCTCCTTCTATTTTTAACAGACTGTGGGGGCACATAAGGACCGTTGTCAGGGTCTCTACCTCCATCTTGTCTAAAATGGATGAGATCTTCGACTTTGCTCATGTTAGGATGAGGTTCTCTTCCTATTCCTAACACGGCCACTTCTGATTGCTTTTTTCCATCATCATATAGTTCTTGCACCAAGAAATAATAATACTAAAATGGAGTTTTATTGAAGAATAATTACTGATGGTACATCCTCGAGTTTTCTGAGTTCTAAGGTCGTGGAAGCGTTATTCCTCTGAGCTCCTTCAGGCGATAAGTCCTAGACTGAATGATCTCCTCTATTTCATATGGGTCTTTCCCATTTAGGATAAGCTTCTCCTGACTTTGAGGCTGAGAGATGGCGACTCGTCGAAGTACTAGGCCCCTCAGAGATAGCGTCGATGATGCCTGGAGGTGGTCGATCTTCTTGTTGTTCCTTCCTCATTTATAGTTCTAGTTGCCGTAGCGCTTTTGGCTTGCTTCAGACCGACGTTTGTGGAGCATTGAGGGGGCCGTATTTATGAAACCTTCTGGAGAAAACTTCTTCGCACCCTTCGCTTGGGCTCGGAGGGAGTTTGGGAGCACGATTGAGCTTCACTCGGCTTTCCTTTCTCGATGGACTCGCCTGACTCATCGATTCACTGCTTACCAAAGGCTTCATCATCCATAGTCTTGAAGGCCTCTTCAGCTCGGGCGTAACCTTTAGCCCGAGCTAGCAAATCAGCAAAGTTTCTAGGATACTTCTTCTCCAGGGAGAATAGTAAATCATTCTTCTGGAGGTCGCTCTTGAGTGCGGCCATTACGATTGATTGGTTTAGGTTCTGGACCTCCAATGCAGCGGCATTAAACCCGGTGACATAATCTTGGATGGATTTTCTCTCTTTCTACTTGATGTTCATCAAGAAATTCGAATCTCGGTGCAGACGTCGGCTGCTGACGAAGTGAGCCACAAACTGATGGCTTATCTGATCAAAGAAAAAGATGGTATCCGACTTAAGTATCGAGTACCATTTTTTGGTGGCTCCTTTGAGGATGGATGAAAAAGTCCGACACAAAATAGCATCTGACGCACCGTAGAGCAACATCATTGTTCGAAAGACCTTCAAGTGATCGATCGGATCGAAGGTTCCGTCGTAACTCTCGAACGTGTGAGGAGGAAGTATGACGGAGCTCTTCAATTCATCGGCTCATTTCTAAGAGCCTTTGATCTTGGAGATCTTCACGATCATTGATCTCCAAGATTTTTCGATGGAATGGGTGTGAAGCTTTTCCTTGGGTCGAGTCATGGTCTGAGCATGGGTCTTCTATCCTCTGCTTCCCCTTTTCGGAGATCAAAGGTTGGATAGCCAAGGTCGGCCATTCCTAGATTGGATCATGGGGCTCCAGAGCTTGCTCCGATCGAACTAGTACTGGAGCCTGTCGATGTATGGCCTGCATGGCATTTGCAAGGCCACGAACCTGCTAGACCAGTAGATTGAACTGTTTTGCATCCACTATGGTTGCAGGTGGTGCTTGAGTTATTGGAGCTGAAACGGTTGTATCTGAACGAGATCTGACTGTAGAGGCCGTTGATCACCAGATTGAAGCTTTCTTGGGAGGCATTTTTTCTGAAAAGAATTTTAGAGAGAAAGAAGAAAGATCGCTGCTGAGCACTCCTTTAAGATCAAAGAAACCTAAGGAACAGAGGTCCTCCTTCTAGCGCTAATTCTGTTGGTGCAGAAATTGGTTGACGTCGGATCAAACTGGAGTCGAGGAAGATGAGGTCATTGCCGGTGACTTGCAAAATAAAGTTTCATCTGGAGTCGGTGATGGTGGTTCTGGTAGGACCCTCCAACGATCAAGTTAGCTCTTCTGACCAACAGAAATGGAGTGCTCAGAGAGAAGTTCGGCAGAGTTTCGAAAAGAAGAAGAAAGCTTAGAAAATATATCTGAAGGATCCCTTTTTATTGACGGAGCTTGTTGTAACTGTCTTGATAAATGACCATCATAACCATCCTTGATAAATGACAATCATGATTGTCCTGATAAATGACAATCATAATTATCCTAATGAATGATGTTCATGATTGTCCTAATAAATGATAATTATAACCGTTCAGTAGTGGGATCATCTGTAAGAATCCATTTGAAGGAACAGTCCGAAAGGAGTTCGATTTTCATAGAAGTCCGGCTGCTGGAGGAATTTGGAAGAAGTTCGACTCTCGTAGAAGTCCGACTGCTGGAGGAGTCTGAAAGAAGTTCGGCTTTCGTAGAAGTCCGACTGCTGAAGGAGTTCGGAAGGAGTTCGGCTTCCGTAGAAGTCTGGCTGCTAGAGAAGTCCGGAAGAAGTTCGGCTCTCGTAGAAGCTCGGCTGCTGGAGGAGTCCGAAAGGAGTTCGGCTCCCATAGAAGCTCGACTGTTGGAGGAGTCCGGAAGGAGTTCGGCTTCCGTAGAAGTTCGACTGCTGGAGGAGTTCGGAAGAAGTTCGGCTTCTGTAGAAGTTCGACTGTTGGAGGAGTTCGGAAGGAGTTCGGCCACTGAAATATTCGACCGACTGAAGAGGTTCGGCTGGGGCTCGGCTGCTGAGAAGTTCGGTTGGATTTGGCCGTTGGGATAGTTCGGCCACTGAATGAGTCCGACTGCTGGGGAGAGAGTTCTTGATTGAAGCTCTTCCGTGATTACCAGCTGCATTAGGCTAAGCACTGACTGGACTTCGGTGGGAGTGGGGTTTATCCTCAATATTAATAAATATATTTTTATGGAATATATTATGGATAGTTTTGGTATTATATAATCAATGATCTTAGATTCCCACAAAATACCAAATATGTTATTCATAGATATCTGAGGATCTTTAATCACCGGACCATGGTTTATCAAATACAATGATCTTAGATTATCGATGATTAGATCACCATAGGATTTGGCTCACTGGTGATATTAGATCATCATAGTGATCTCATTTCGGTCATCAAATACTACCTTAGGGATGAAGTTTTTACATGGCACTGACCCAATGTGCCCCATGATACCAAGCCACTTGTGTCAAAAGGAGTTGTGATGGATAATAACAGAAGGAGCAATTGCAGACTGCAACTCAAGTTGAGAGGGTGTTGATGCTTTGTACACTTAGATCTCAACAACAACTCTAGTTTCAAGGGCTAAAGTTTATAGAGGATATGCCAAACCCACCCAAGAGCATTGATATGGCACAGGCCTCCTAAATTGGAGGTCATCTGCTCAATTGCCACGAGGCGACCCTAGAGAACATTTAATCATAGGTATAATTGCTGTTTGGGTCAACTGCAATGCAACAATACATAAACTTAGATTCACTCACCCTCAAATGCACACTAATTCACTGTAATGTTATCATAGAGTGTCATATGAATCTCAAAATCCATATTATATTGCATCTTGCATGTGTTTCTTGGAAATGTAGTCTTTTGGTAATTTTACAATAAGATAATTTTACAAGTTCTTATATTTCATTGGTTTTTTTCGTTTTTTTTGAAGGAAAAAGTGGAGGAAGTGAGAAACTTCCCCCATGCTTTATTAACCGAATAAATTTACAGATGGAATACGGAGGAGAGATAGTACAAAGTAAAGGAGGGAGACAATTACAGCAAAAGGGACAACTTGTTGAAAATATCTTTATGGCTATCTAGTTCAAAAAATCTTTGTGGCTATCTAAAGCATTTCTGGAGCATGGATTACATCATTGAGAGGATGCATACAAAATCTTATCTAGAACTGGAGTTACCATCATCTTTCTTTAATTCAATTCAAGAATATTCTAGAGTTTTGCTCATGCCGTAGGTGCCAAACAATGGATCCATCCCTTCTGTAAGATGGCCATTTGGATCCACCCCTTTTAGAATCTTGGCTAAGTCAATCTCTTCCTCCAAGTAGTCCAGAATTAAGGCTTGAAAATTGGGAGGCATATCTCGAGTATTTAGATACGAAAGAATACGAGACCAGCATGCCTGGGCGAAAGGACACCTAATGAAGAGGTGGGAGACTGTTTCTTGCTGAACTCTGCAAAGTGAGCAGCCTGAAGAGACTCTCAAATCTTTCTTAGCAAGGACCTCACCATTGTTTAGCTTAGTCTTGAGAGCTAGCTATAAAAACACTTTGACCGTTTTTGGCACCTTTGCCTTTCAGACTAGATTGTGAAATCTCCACTTCAAACTTTGCTATGGTGAAACTTATAGTATGAGGCAACACTAAAGAGCCCATCAGTGCTTGGTTTCCACACTGGCACATCCATGTCTAGTAGGTTGGATAGAGGGAGGAAGATCTATGAGCTAGCTTAACTAGGTATCCTCTGACGAGAAGAGGGGACCATGAACTCCAATCAACCAACTACACCTCCTTCGGCTCTAGAAATGGCCATCTTTGAAAAATGGTTTAATGCTCTAGCATACACCTGAAACAGAGGCCAAAGGAATTCAATACATCTGGGGTTTTGTTTGCTTGCAAAAGACTAAGAACTTTTATTAGCTTGTCTTTTCCAATAAGATTCTGATTGCAAAGTGTAATAACCCAGGCTTTTGGGCCCATGGGCCGGACATAAAAGGCCCGGCCCCCCACGTGTGCTTGGCACATGATGGATGAGAAGAAGACTCCAATTAGGAGCCTTCTTCCTTCCCAACTCCGATGGAACTGGGCAATTCTAGGGTGTCCAAATTCAGATTAAAAACCTTAGGATCCTAGTTATAAATGGTAGATCTCTTCCTCTCATGGACTCTCACTACAAAAAATTGGATTATTAGCGATGGCTAATTACCGTTGCTAATAGATGTTTTGCGGATGCTAATACTATTAGTGATGGTATCTCATCGTTGATACTATTAGCGATGGCATCCCATAACTAATTGATGGTCGGAAAAAATCTAGTCATTAATTTCGGCTATTAGTGATGGGTATCTTAGCCATCGCTGATACTAATTATTAGTGATGGCATTAGCGACGACTTTATTCTGTCGCTATTTATATTCTATTTTTTAAATAAAATATTAAAAAAATAAAAATAATTAGTGATAGCTTTTTTGTCGCTAATGACGTCGCTAATAATTATTAGCAACAGCTTAAGCCATTATTAATTACGTCGATAATAGTTAATTTTATTTTTTTAATAATAATATTTTGTTATTAATCCATCGTTAATACAATCGGTAATACATAAATTTATTTTTTAAAAATTCATAATAATATTTTTGAAATTTATTTTAATTAATCATAATCAATTATGTTCCTAACATCTATTATAATTAAAATTCAAAGATAATATGATAATTATAAAAAAATAATTATATTATATTAGAAATATAGATTATATAATTTTATAATCAGTATCAAAAAAATTATAATACATCAAAACAAAAGAAAATCAGGTCAAATCCTCCTCGTCCTTCTCCTCGTCCTCCTGCTCCTCTCCAGCAATTGATAAATGAGAGCTGGATGTCCCAGTATCTTGAAATGAAGAAAAAATAAAATATTATTAATAAGTTTCGATGTGAAGGCGTATCTTTCAATACAATCATTCAACTCTTGAACAGATTATTCCTACACATTTTATTCGATGATACAGATCTATACACACTCCTGGTCCATCAATTAGATGGTTATATTAAATTTTTAGCCCCTACATTCTTTTCCCCGACTTAAGCCTAAATGTGTAAAGCTTCTAATGTGATGGCTAAAACAACAAGCTTAGTTAGTCTTACAATTGTGGATCCTGAAGAATCTCCACACCGTATCATGAATGGCATATTGGAAGCTTTGAGGTCGTTGGCTTAGAAGCCTTTGCACGACCTCCTCCACTTGCACATCACTCCAAATTTGAAATGCTGAGGCCTGTAAAGGCACCAAAGAGTATCAAGTTGCTGGAGGGTCGAAGCTATGGCCGAATTCTATGACCGATCTCCTACTCACCCCATCGGTGATCTTAAGCCATCCCTCAAGGTCAACAAGGAGTTGAGTGGATGGATCATCACTGTACTGCGCAATGATGTACTCCACGTAATCTACCTACAGAGTTCAGAAATATATTAGTTCTAATATATATTTCAAATCCTGTTACAGCTTAATAAATATAGTTTGAAATTTTTACCATTATTTATTACAACCTAAAATCTAAGAATCATCAATCTTTCTAAACTAATGTGTAGCCTTCCACAACTGCAGCTGGCCTGATGGATGATTCAGTTACCATTTTTATAATAAATAAATAATAAAATAAATTAATTAAAATATATATATAAGAGTTTTTATATACAGTTCTACTGAAGAGTTTTGGTATAGATTTCTTACTAGTCTATCGGTCACAACATGTGTACTGACGGAGCTACCGTGTACTTGATCAGATCTTGCTGGATGGTCTAGTTCTATCGGGCCCATTGCTGCTTACTGGAGTACTTCTTACTGCTCTACTAGTCATTGAGGGCCTTCCATACATCCACCTACATCCAGTGATCCCTGTAGGACCTCTAGTCCGATGGTAACTGAGAAGCGAAATGCTCGATGGTGGACTACCGAAGGCTATACAGTCCATCCCGAAACCTCCGCATGATCACCTCATTAAAGATCTGATGGCCAGCCTCCTCATCCTCAAGAATTGCAAACCGATAGTACTCTTGCAAAAAGAAGCAACCGTGTATTAATAAATAGAATACAAACCTATAGTAAATTTAAAAATTAAATATTTTTGATTTATCTAAAATATCTTTCAGACTACATCACGAGCTTCAGACGGCCAACTGGAGAACTCGTTCACGAGCCTCAGCATTAAACATCGGATGATGCCAGTAACCATATGAGATACTCCAGACTCTCTAAACATGCTGCAAAATTGATTAGAAAAATAAATGTTAACTTAAGAATGGCTAAATTCTAAACATAGTAATTGAAGTTGTAGTACTTAAGCTCAACTCTGAATGTGGATGAGCTCTCTATCCTCCAACTGAGTTGGAGGTGCCATGAGCTAGGCGGATCCTCGACCACGACTCTATGTCTGAGAGTCGATCACTGCTACATGTGATTATGGGATCACTGGTGATTCTCTATCATCCAAGCCTGAGCATAAAATATTTAATATAAAGAATATTATATTAGTTAGCAAAGGATAAAATAATATAAGCAAAAATATCTAAAGTATTAGAGTTTATCATCCGGTATGAGAGGTATGGAACCATGTAAGCTGGCCACATGATCGTTTTCTTCTCAAGAATTTTGTCCTATGCTAGAATGGCTCCGATTTCCAAAAAATATGATATATAATTTATGAAAATAAAAGAAATAGATTTACTAAATTAATTATATAATTATGGATGATAATGCAATATTTAAAATGATACATTTTGTTGCCCAATAAAGTTTATGTGAAACAAGTTTTCGATAAAAATAAAAATCAAAGCAAGTAGATAACCTAAAAATCAATCCAAACAAAATATCTATCAAAACATAATAAGATGATCAAAATTTGACTCACGCGTAACAAAGATTGTTAGTTAGAATCTGCAATATATCAGCAAAAAAATGATTCTCATCCAGCAGTACATGATAATATATTGGTCTACTGATTTTTTTATTTAGGCATTATTTGATTCTTATTTAGCAGTACCTGATAATCTCAATACATAAAAATATGCCATTAAAAAAATAAGGCATTGCAAGTTTCTCTGCACCTTTAAACATAAGGTGGCTGCAAGCGGTTGTCTGAGATATAATAGACCATCCAAGCTTGCCTTGCAACTACAACAATAAGAACAAAAATGCATCACCTCCATTTAGGCATATCTTGTATAGGTAGTTATCATAGCCTCTTGGAGCCCCCAGCCATCCCCTTGAGTTGCAAACTAGGAATATATTTTTTTTAAAAATAAAATAATAACCTAAAAATGGTACTTAATTTATGTGCTCGCATAGCCGAGTTATCTGGCATGCTCCAAATCCACATGCATAAGATGCGCATCCTGACTATCCTCATTTGCAATAATACCCTATACTTCTATGATTATGCTTTTAGGAATGTTGCTACACTCTTAGTTCAAAGATAGGCTTCTTGTCCTTGTAAGAGATCTATCAATAGAGATATTGATCCTATGATTGATTTTGATGATTGCCAAACTCTGAATATTTATGTATCTAACCATATATTTCAAGAGTGGATGTAGATTTTTTCAGGTGTTCAAATTAAAGAATTAATTCAAGAAAAGATCTACATAAAAATCACTAAGTCAAGGATTTCAAAGAAGTAACTTCAGGTTTTAGACTTGATGGAGTTGATCCTAAAGCAAAAGGAGTTAACCCCTATCCTAAAATGAGATGAAAAAATAAAGAATTCATAATTTAGATAGGCCAGGAGTTGACCCTAGGGATAGAGGAGTCGACCCCAGCTTGTTGGCATGCATCTGACATGCAGAGGGGATGACCTATAGATCGATTCCTATGCCAAGCGTCGACCCATGGGTCCACCTTTATCGCATAGAATAAAAGACAGAAAGCTAATTTTTTTCAAAACCCAGGAGAAGTCGACTGTAAGAAAACTAGAGTCAACCTCAGAGCAGCTAGAGTCAACCCCAAGATAAATGGAGTCAATCGACCCTAAGAAAAATGGAGTTGATCGACCCCAAGCACGGGACAGGCTATAATGGCTAGTTTTTTGCACTTTTTTAACATGCCTTTTTTCACTTCAATGGCTATTTTGAGCTCTCCAATGGTCCAATAAGCCACTTTCAAGATCATATAAGGCTAGAGATTCAATTGGAAATGTATAGAAGTGGATTGAAAAATAGAGAGCATTTTAATTGTGAGGTTCATTGAATATCTAAGAAAAAAGAAAGAAAAGAGAGGGCTTTGTACATTAAATTCAGAGAGCTTCCAAGTTTGATCATCCTCAATTATTCAAGCTTTCTCTCAGCCTTCAAAAAAGAGAATATAAAGCTTCAAGAGCCATCATTCAACCTCTCCTTCAAGCTTCAAAAAGAGTTTCTTTTTTTTTTATTCTTGTGCTGAACTTTTATTTTCTTGTATTTATATTTTTTTATAAGTTTCTTTAAGAAAAAAAAACTTGGGATGTAGACTGATCCAAGCCAATAATTGAATATTGTCAAGGTTGTGGTTGGTACTCCTGCATTAAAATCAACTAGGTTGATAGTGAACCTGAAAAATTATCGGTATAGAATTATAGTTGGTGAGCCCAACAAAATTGACTGAATTTATTTATGATCTCAGATTAAAATAAATATACTGTAATCTAGATATTATAGTAGAATTTCTAAGAATATAGTTTGAAGAGTGGACGTAAGAGCATATTGCTCCAAACCACTATAAAAATCTTATGTGTTTGTGATTCTTGCTCTATTTCTTACATCCTTTAATTCTTGCTTAATCTAGTATTATTTCTTGCTTAGCTTCTTATATGTTTTAATTCTGTTGCTATAAATTACTTTCACCATATAACTTTTTAAGTTGATTTAATTAGAAGCATATAATTGACCTAATTAGAGTTTAATTTGATCAAAATTTTATAAAAATCTAATTCATCCTTCCTCTTGGGTTGCTACCTCTAGACAACAAGTAGTATCAGAGTGGATGCTCTACTATTAATTATTGATCTAGCAGTCAAGAGCCAAAAATCATAGCAACCCTAAGTGGTTTTACATTTACTAAAGGATAATCCACTTCTAGATCACCACTATTTGATGGCACTAATTACATCTTTTAAAAAATTAAAATAAAAATTTTTATATAAGTTCTAGACTATAATTTATAAAGAATCATAACTAGAAGATCTCACACACCCACAATCACTATAAACGATATAACTCTTTCCAAGCTAGAAAAGGATTGGAATGAATTTAACAAAAGAATGGCTCAATTGAATGCAAAAGTCATCAATATGCTTTATTATTCCTTAGATCTGCATGAGTTTAATAGAATATCTTCTTGCACATCGGCTAAAAAAATTTGGAATATATTAGAAATAACTCATGAAGAAATAAGTTAAGTTAAGAAGTCCAAAATTAACTTGCTTGTTTATAAATATAAAATATTTAAAGTAAAAAAAATATAAGTCTATTTTTGATATGTTCACCAAATTGACTAAAATTATTAATGCTCTTAATGATCTTAGCAAAACCTATTCTAACTATGATCTTATTTGCAAGGTGCTTAAGTTTTTGCCTAAAGAATGAAAAGTTAGGATGATGGCAATATAAGAAGCAAAGGATTTCACCAAGCTATCCCTAGAAGAGCTTATGAGTTCACTTATGACCTATGAGATGCATATGGCTCAAAAAAAAGAAGAAGAGGAGCCAAGAAAGTAAAAAAGATGAAGATGAAGAAGAAGAAAATGATGAGTTGGAGGAAGATGAAGAAGAAAAAAGTAAAAAAGATGATGAGGACATGTTGCTTCTTTCAAAAAAATTTAAGAAGTTTCTCATGAATAAAGACATGAAGAAAAGGAGAAAGAAAAATGAAAATTGTCACTAGCTACCAAATGCACTCCAAAAAGATAAAAAAAAGGTGCACTACTAGGAATTTGAAAAAAATAGTGACATGTCAAGTTCAAAAGAGGAAGAGGAGAATGCAAATCTTTGCCTCATGGCTATGAAAGATGAGGTAATTTCTAAAAATTCCTCAAATTTTATCTTTGATGAATTATACGATGTCTTTAATGAATTAATGCATGAATTTAAAAATTAAGGTAGAAAAATAAAGAGCTTAAAAGGAAAAATCTTAGTCTAATAGAAGAAAAGAACTCTTTGGATAAAAATAAGAAAGAATGGGTAAAATCAAAAAAAAAATTAGTTAAAAAAATATTAATCTAAAAAAAAGATATTTTAAAATCCTCTCTAAAAAGAAATAAAGATCTTCTAAATGGAAAGAAAGAGCCCTAGGAAGAAAATAAAAAATTAAAAGAAGAGATTGAGGGTTGTGAAACCTATTGCTGGAAAGTTTACCGTTAGTTTTCAAAATCTTCAATCTATGATAAAAATTAATGAGATGGCTTTTAATAAAGTCAAAATTAATTTTAATATTTTAAAAAAATAATAAAATAATAAAAATATTATTATAAGAGCTTCAACTAAAGATCATACTATTAAGTATTTTAAATATAATCAAATTAATCATAAAATTTTAGAATATAATTTAAAAAAAATTGGCTAAAATTTGATTAAATAAATTTGGATTCCAAAAAAAATTTTGAGCACTAACTTTTATAGACTCAAGATAGCTTGGATACCAAAAATCAAGAAGTAATTTTGCAAGTATACCAAGGATCCAATGGAATAAAATGAGAAAATTCTTATGGTTGGATGCCTTGGGAGTAGACTAGGATGGATGATGATGTTGGTAAAATCTAAACCTTTTTCATATCATACCATCAATATTTGTTTGATTTTAATGATCTATCTATATGATTTTATATTGTGTTTACTTGCTTGAATATTTTTAGTATGGTTGATCTTGATATTTATAAAGAAAGAAATATTTCAAAAAAAGTCAATATGCTTTCCTCCAAGTATCATATTTTGAATTAACATAAACAGAAATTAACTTATCCTAAAATTCAGCATGGTATCTCAACTTTTCTTTATTAATTATATATTTGAGAAACTTGAATTAACAAAAGCTTAATTCACTATGAATGTCTTTGATTGCAAAAACTATAAAAAAAAAAATAAATTTTGACATTTCTCCATAAGAAACTAAATTATAAAATTTATCCTAAAAATTTATATAAAATAAATACTTAAAGATAAGACATTTAATCATAAAACTCAAATGCTTAATATATTAATTGCATTGCATCTTAGATTGATCCCTAGGAATTCAAAATTTTTCTTGTTGAAACTAAATATATAGAGCTTATATCTAGATTTTTCCTTCTTGATTCCCTAAAATTAATGGACTATCTTACCCCAATGGACCAAATCTTTGATTCTCAAATTTGATTTGAGCATCATTTTTGACCCCCCCTGCAAGTTGATTGAATAGAAATTTAACCTAAATTTGATTGAATTCCCTTGATTTGAAACTCCTTTGAACTATTTTTGTATCAAGAGGTTGACTCAAAATTTAGTGGAGTCGATCTATAGGCTGAAAAGCAATCTAGAACAGTTCTGCGAAGGAGTCAACCCCTCTGCAAGTGTCGACCTTTTTCTGAGAGGGATCGACCCCTTTTTTGGGGATGGGCTTTTTAATCGGGGCCATCCTGATACCTTGTTCGTTCCACTCAATTTTTTTTCAAATCATGATTGCTCTAACTCCTTTGCCTAAACCAAACCACCAAAACCCCTTTTCTCTTAATTACTCTAGTGATTTGGTGTCTGATCCCTTGCATGAAGCAGGTAGCTCGACAAGAGAGAAGACTTTGTGCGGCACCTCCGAGCCCTAGCCCATCTCCATCGTCTTCTCTTGCTCATGAGCATCATTCAAAGCTGAGAGATGACAAGCCAGGAACCTCATCAATGCCTCCTCCACCTTCTCCTCCACCTACAGCACCCTCTCTACCATCGGTAGCCCCTTCCTCCTCGTAGGTTACTCCTTCATGGACCACCGTTGCTTCCCACATAGTCTCCACAGGTAGAAATATTAAAAATTCTTTTGCTCCATGAATGTTCTTACTTACGCCACGCTAATTAGAGAATTTTACTCCAATTTGAAAGGTGAAAGTGGGGTAATTGAATATAAAGTAAAAGGAGTTCTGATTGTATTTGACTCAGAAAAATTAGGGAGAATTTTAAGAATAAAAGCTGAAGGGATCTTAATAGAAAAATTTTAAAAAAAATCTGAAGGACTCAGAGTATATTTTGGGGAGAGAGGATATCGATGATATAAAGGAGGTGAGTGTTAACAGATTATCTATCGAGATGCACCTCCTACACCATATGATGAACCGCATTTTCTTTTCCAAGATCGATAGATTTGATTTTGTGTCTGGTTGAGATGTTTTCTTTATGTATCATGTGATTAAGAAATTTTTTTTGAACTTACTGGCCCTGGTCATAAGACTTATGGAGGACATAGTAGGGAGATCGAGGACATCTCTACCTTATGGATGGCATTGACTCTAGTATTTCAGGAGCATGGGGTAGACCTCGATGGAGAGACCATCCAAGCTCTTATGCACATCGATACTTATAATAAGCACTCACTACGCTGCATGGGTTTTAAAAAGTTGGGTGTTCATTGGATCCGATGATTGGGGCTCAGGCTCAAACAAATGATCTAGTTGTAGCTTCTAAGATAGTTTTCTCAGCAGTCATTCAGATAGAGAAGCCAGCAGCACTAGCAGCACTAGTAGAGTAGACTGAGGTTGACTGTCTAGAGGCATCAGATAGACCATCCACTTCACTAGATGAGGATTTACTTGTTGAGAGGATCACTATTCATGTCATTAGTGAGGTCCATACCGAGTTTCAGAGATTAGCTTTTGAGACCATCACCATGATTCGAGAGGAGTTCCAGAGGATTGCTTCTGAGTTTCAGGGCCAGTCATTGGAGCCACTAGATCACCTTCCTCATCTTAGCTTGCTTTCAGTTCATAGAGCCTCAAACCCGTTCCTTAGGATATTAGGGCTTTTCTTATATAGCGTTAGAGCCTCCTAGCAATCCACCATTTTGTTAGACATAGGTGTCTTGCATTTTGACTATTTTGATGATTATCTTACTTATAGACATCCCATGTAAACATCTTCTGAAGTTAATAAAATGAAGATTTTCTTTTGAAAATACGGTGTCGAAATGTCCTAATTAAATTTGATTGATATATGCTTTGATCACTCAATTAAAAGTTACATTTTTGTGTTGAGCTTATCTTTGGATTGATTTTGCCTACAAAAATAAGAAAAAATTATTAAAAAAATGATTAGTTAAAAATTTATTTGAAAAAGAAAAATTTAAATTTAAAATATTGAATTTATAATGTTGCTTACAAATCTTAGGGGGAGTATAAAATTGTACAGTTTAAGTATACATTTTTTTTAAAAAAGAAAGGAGAAGTAAATGCTAAAGAATTAAAAATCAAATGAATATATATATTTGATAATCTAAAATTAAATGTGCTCATTTTGAAAAAAAGAGAAGGAGAAAGGTTGGAAAGTAAAAATATCTAGCATATTTATGAAAAATATTGGTGAAAAAAAATGAATTCTTGTTTTCTCAAAAATATGGGAGAAATGATTTTGAGACTTGAAGAAAATCATTATTAATTTTCAAGAAAAATCATTCATAAATCTTCCCATCATGTTTATTTTGATTCATCTTGAGAGATACTTTTTATGGTTTGATTCGAACTTGATTTCACTCAAGTTTAACTGTCTTGATTAAATCATTTCATCTAAGCATCAATTTTCATGCACATTTGACTTACTAGACTAGATTGCTTTATCATTTTCAACAATCAATTAGAGTTAAATTGAAACATCTTATTCTAAGGGATTTTTTTTTTCAAACCTAATTAGAAATCTGAATATGATACTAAGAATCATGTTTCACATGATCCCTCTATCATTGCCAAATGATATCTTATCTTGAAAGTTTAAAGTAATTTGTGTTAAGAAAATTCTATTTGATCACAAATTCTTTTTTTGAATCCTAATGAAATATTGAGTTCTTCCATGCGTCAAACATTGAAAATTAAACTTGATTTGCTTGATTATTCCTGAAATATAATTGGAGTTAAAAATTGAATTTGAAACATACTTCAAATCTTTGAAATATAATTAAAAGTCTAAACACTATGCAGAATTTTTTGAAACAACTTTGAAAATCTGAATATATTATAGAATTTATTGTTTCACTTGATACATTTGCAATACATACCTTTTCTGAATTTCATTGATGAATTTCTATTAAGAAGAGAAAAGAATAAATTTTGAGAAAAATGATATGCATGATTTCACTGCTTGAATTGTTTGAAAAATCAAACTCCCTTTATGAGTTCAAAGTGATTACTGTTTTTGATTGAAAATCTAAATTTTTGAGTCAAATTCATTCAAACAGGGAGAGAACCTTTTGAATTCAAGCTAATTCGAAGACCAAAAAAATGTTTTAAACTCATTTTGAATTGATTCTTAATATAAATTGAAAAAAGAAATGATTCATTTGAATTGATACATCTCTCATTTTGGTACGCTCTACCATTGATTTTGATGATTTTTCTTAACCCTTTCCTTAAGCTTTTTGATCTTGTCAAAAAAAGAAAGAGGAATGTTGAGTATATGCATAATAAATTAATTCTTAAGATGCTCATTAAATTGATGTTTGAAAATACATTAATACTCACTAATTTGAATTGAGAAGTCATCTTGATATAAGTATATAAATTATGTGGAGCTTTTCATAAGGTGTGCATTTATATTTATATATATTCTCACTTCATGACTTATACTAGCTAATTTATTAAAATATATTAATTTAATTTTTATGCATATACTTAAAGTTTTATTATTATCAAAAAGAAAAATATTGTTGACCTCATAATTGATTTTGATAATTATCAAACTTTGAATATTTATGTATTTAACCATGTATTTCAAGAGTGGATGTAGATCTTTTCAGATGTTTAAATTGAAGATTTAATCTAAGAAAATATCTACACAAAAATTGCCAAGTTAAGAATTTCAAAGAAGTAACTTCAAGTTTTAGACTTGGTGGAGTCGACCCCGAAGCAAAAGAAGTTGATCCCTATCTTGAAATGAGATAAAAAAGTAAAGAAATCAAAGTTCACAAAGACCAGGAGTCGACCATAGGGACAGAGGAGTCACAACTTGTTGGCACGCATCTGGCACGTAAAGGGGACGATCCATAGGTCGACCCCTGTGCTAAGGGCCGACTTTTGTTGCATAGAATAGAAGACAAAAAGTTGATTTTTTTTTGGAACCCAAGAGGAGTCAACCCCAAGAAAAATGGAGTCAACCCCAATGAAAATGGAGTCAACCTCAAGCATGAGATATGCTATAATGGCTAGTTTTCTGCACTTCTCCAACAGGCCTTTTTCCACTCTAATGACTATTTCAAGCTCTACAATGGTCCAAACTCACTTTTAAGCTACTTCTAAGACCATATAAGGCTAGAGATGGAAAGATATAAACGTGGATTGAAAAAGAGAGAGCATTTTAATTATGAGGTTCATTGAATATTTAAAGAAAAAGAGAGAAAAAAAAACTTTATGCATTAAATTCAGAGAGCTTCTAAGTATAATCATCCTTAATCATTCAATCTTTCTCTCAGTCTTCAAAGAAGAGAACACAAAACTTCAAAAGCCATCATTCAGCCTCTCCTTTATGCTTCAAAAAGAGTTTCATTTTTCTTTTTGTTCTTGTGCTGAACTTTAATTCTCTTGTATTCATGTTTCTTTACAAGTTTCTTTAGAAGAAAGAATCCTGAGATATAGGCTGATCAAGTTGGTAATTAAATATTATAAAGATTGTGGTTGATGCTCTTGGGTTAAAATCAACTGGATTGATAGTAAACCCAGAAAACTATCGGTATAGGATTATGGTTGATAAGCCCAACAAAATTAACTAAATTTGTTTATGATCTCAGGAAAAAATAAATGCACTATAATCTAGGGATTATAGTAAAATTCCTAAGAAAATAGCATGAGGAGTAGATGTAGCAGCAGGTTGCTCTGAATCACTATAAAAATCTTGTATGTGTTTGTGATTTTTGCTCTATTTTCTGCATCCTTTAATTCTTGCTTAACCAGTATTATTTCTTACTTAGCTTCTTATATGTTTTAATTCCATTGCTACAAATTACTTTCACCACATAATTTCTTAAGTTGATTTAATTAGAAGTATATAATTAACTTAGAATTTAATTTGGCTAAAATTTTATAAGAATCAAATTCACCCCGTCTCTTGAGTTGCTATCTCTGGGCAACAAGAGAAATACTTGATAGGGATACAATAGTTACCCATTTACATATAAGTAGATTTATACCAAACTACAAGCATTCATACTTGCATGAGGAGACATGGGAGATAATTGCAAGGGCTTCGGAGGTTCTAGTTGTCCAATATATTTATTGATGTGCAAGAGCTTAATGGTGACAGGCTTGAGCAGATGATTAACATATTTGGTGGATTTGATCTGATTATTTATGAAAGTTCATGTAATAATCTTTCAGGTAATAACCACCATAGCCATGATAGACTATAGGATTGTTATGGTTATAGTCTTGCTTATCCTCTAGGGGGTAGCAACCCTATAGAGGATAAGCATGGCTAATACCATAGCAACTCTATAGTTCATCATGGCTATGGCGATTGCTATTTGAAAGATTATTACATAGATTTTCATCAATAACCAAATCAAACACACTAAATGTGTTAGCTCAAGCCTGTCATTATTAAGCTCTTGCACATCAGCAATGTCTTGGATAACTAGAGCCTCTAAAGCCCTTATAATTATCCCACATCTCCCCATGTAGGTACTAATACTTGTAGTTTGGTATAAATCTACTCCTATATAAATGGACAACTATTATTTTTTTATCAAGTATTTCTTTATTGACACATCTCTTACAAGACCAATGAGCCTATCCTTGAACTAAAAGTGCAGTATTTCCAAAAATATAATCATAGAAGTAAGGAACATCATTGCAAATGGGGATGATCAGGATGCGCATCCCATGCATGTGGACTTGGAGTGTGCTAGATGATTAGGCCATGCAAGCACACTAGAATGACATCTAGGCAAATCCCATCCTAGAGGTTCCAAATTTAGTACCAAGTGGGATTGCAAATAGGACTGAAAATGAATCAGACTAGACCAGGCCACACCCCTCCTTGAATCCACCCTAAAAATTTAAAATTAATAAATAAATATTATTAATTTAAAACTAATTTAATTAAATTAGAATATGTATATTAATTAAAAGATGGGTCTATGGTTCTATGCAATATAAATTTCTTTAAAAAATAACAGCATCGGCCTGAGCGTGCAGGGTGCACGAGGGCTGGATGCCTTGAATGCTAGTTGAGACCCAAGGCTTGAGCATGCAGAGCATACCTCAGCCCCATATTTGTAATGCTGTCCAGATCTTCTCTCGATTTGAGCGCTTTACGTGTTGGGATCTAAGTCTTATACTTTTAATTAATTAATTAATTATCTAATTAATTAATTAAATTAATAGTTAATTATTAATTTTTTAATGCCTAATTATACTTAATTAATATAATTTAAATAAAAAAATTAATTTTTAGTGATGATATTAGCCATCACTAATATCGTTGCTACTACTTATAACAAAAGATGGGCTGCCACATAGGAGTGAGGCATGAGTAGGCATGGACGGGCATGCAGGGATTGAGGCTTGAGGATGTAGCCATAGAGACGAGGGCACGCGGACAGGATCTTGGGGTCAGGCTAGTAGGGTAGAGGCCGTAGGATCGAGGCCGCGGGCTGGAGGTAGCATAGGTCGGGGCCGTAGGGTCGTTTTGGGGCTTAGGGAGGCGGGAGGTGGTCAGAGAGGGGTAGGCCAGGTGCAGTAGGGAGGAGGCAGGAGAAGATGACTGGGGGCTTGGGGAGGTAGTTGGGGGAGGCAGCCAGGGGCGGGTTGAGGGAAAGCGGTCATTGGGGGGGGGGTGGGGTTGGGGGTCGGCGATCGAGGGCTTAGGCCAGTGTAGCCAGGGCTCCAGGAGGTAGCTCGAGGGGGGGGGAGGTGGGTCGAGTGCAGCCAGGTGCTTGAGGAGGCAAATCGAGGGGAGGTATGGGTTGGTGGCTGGGGGCTCAAGGAGATAGCTGGAGGAGGGTAGGCCAGGTGTAGCTGAAGAAAGGCGACCAAGGGCTCTGGGAGGCAGGCTGTGGAAGGTGGTGGGATGTGGTCAGGGGCTCAAGGAGGCAGCTGGGTGAAGGCAGATCGAAGGGAGGTAAGAGAAGGCGATCGAGAGGAGGCAAGCCGAGAGGAGGCAGGATAGGTACAACTGGGGGAGGCGATCGAGGGCTTGGGGAGGCAGCTAGGGGGAGGTGGGCTAGGGAGAGCCTAGGAGAGGCAGTCAGGTGCTAGGCGAGGCAGCTGGAGGGAGCGGGCTGGGGGCTCAGGGAGAAGGTTGGGGGAAGGCGGGTCGGGGAGAGGTGGGGGAGAGAAGGGGGTGGCAGGGGGACCAGAGGGCATGCGATGGAGGGTAAAAATATTGGGCAGTGGGGAGGGTGGGAAAATGAGGGCATGTTGGGATGAAAAAAAAATGAGGATGAAAAAGTTATTAGTGATGGTAAATTACCATCGCTAATATTTTTTTCTCATCTCTAATAATTATATGTTAAAATAAAATTGTTTACCATCACTAATAATTTTTTTTTCTATTGCTAACAGTTGTATGTTAAAATAAACTTATTATCGATGGTAAATTTTCATTGCCAATAATTTTTTCTATTACTAATAATTATATTTTAAAATAAATTTATTAACGATGGTAATATACCATTGCTAATAATTTTACTCCATCACTAATAATTATAAAAAAATATTAAAAAAATAAAATTAATATTAGTGATAGAAAAATACTGTCGCTAATAATTTTTTTCCATCACTAATAATTATAAAAATATATTAAAAAATATTTTTTATTTATTAATGATGGTATTTGCCATCTCTAATAAGTATCATATCATTACTAATAATAAAAAAATTAAATTAAAAAAACAAAATTATTTTTATTAGCGACACGATTGCTGTCGTTAAAATTTAAAAATTCTATCGCTAATAAGGATCATTAATTAAAAATCAGCCATCCAAAATTTTCATCATAGTTAGGATTGGAACTGGGCCAGGTTAGATTGGGCCCTATCCATACCCAAGTCTGTCTTGAAAATACTACCACTAGTTAAAAATAATACTTAATCAAAGACCAACAAAGTAAACAAGAAAAAGAGGAAAGGAAGAAGGCTCAGATCTACTATTGAAAAAGAAGGTATTGCACGTTCATCTATACCTTTAACCATTAGATAATTGCACGCAGTTACTTGTGACGTAACAGACCATCCAAACTTACTCTACAATTATATGAACAGAAATGCATCACCTCCATCTCTCTCTAAACTCTTTAGGCACATCAAGTAGTCATCATAGCCTCTTTATAAATAGAGCACTACTAGTTTTGGATTGGATGCAAGCTGGCAGTATCAGGCCTACTCTTGGGCCAAGCCTAGGCTGGGCTAAAGATATCTTGATGGGAGGCAGTCGGAGGCTTGGGGAGATGGGAGGTGGCTTAGAGCTCATGCATGGAAGTAGCCTGGGGCACGGGGAAGTGGGATTTGGCAAGGGAAGAAATAAAAATAAGTATTAGCGATGGCAAAACTATCGTAGCTAATAAAACTTCTATCGCTAATAAAGTAACCATCAAATTAAAAAAAAAAAATTTACTAGTTATTAGTGATGGCTTAACCTTCGTCACTAAAGCCATCATTAATAATATAAGCAATAGTGAAGCCATTGCTAATAACACAATTTAGTCATCGCTAATAATTAAATGACTTTTAGCGATGGGATAAATTTTGGTCATAATTAGTTATCGATAAATAGAGCTATTAGAGACAATTGATTTGCCATCACTAAAATCTAATGTATTAGCCATGAGAATGTTGGCTGATCTTCCATTGCCAAAGCCGTCGAAAAAAATATTTATTATAGACAACATTTTTGGCATCTCTAATTCCGTTGCTAATATCGGTTATTAGCAAAGGCGAAAAAACCATCACTAATACTCTATTTTCTTGTAGTGTCCATCCAAATTTCATAAGATAGCTACTAGTTTCAAGATTTTTTGCATCATTTTCTCTTGGGTTTCTACTAGAAAAAGCTTGCAAGAGTCACCATTTTGGCTTCACTGGATTAAGTTAGCTACCCTCCACCTTCTTACTTTTCTTTTTCCAATCTTCTATCCACTATCGTTGCTCGGATTTGGTCCGATGAGCTATATTGGATTAGCAAAAATAGGGTCTCCCCTATTTTATCTTCTTTCCTTTGTTTCATTGACCACCACCTGCTATAGTTATTATCTAGGTTGTCACCTCTTCACCACCAGACGCTATTGAGCATCACTGGTCATTGGTTCTTGTTGATTCATTTGAAAAAAGAGAGAGAGGGTAAGTTCCTCTATTTCGAAGGAGGAGAAGAGAGGTCTTCCTTCTCTTGTCTTCTATGTCTTTCTTTCTCCCTTCTTTCTTTTTTCCCTCCAGTTAGATCAAAATATTTGTGGAAGGATTTAGAGAACTTAATGGAAGACACTTGGTGACCCCAGTTTAGAGTCTTGGACTGATATTGATACGACCATCCACTATATTGATTTCCAATCTAGGTTTCCTTGAATACTTATTATTGACAATATTTGTTATATCACCTTTGAACCAATTTGATTCTTGCTTCATGATCTATTTGTCAAGTCTTCATTTAGGTAATCATGTTCTTGCTCTCTCATAATCTTTCGACCATAATCATAGCCACTTTATGATTCTCCTAGTTATTGGTTTCAGCCATGTATGGGTGTGATCAATTGGATGAAAAGAAATCAAGCGAGGGATTTACACTATGATCCCTAAATCAAGGTAAATTCTTAAATTTTTATTTATTAACCAGGCATGTATTATGTCTAGTCGAGAAATTTGGAATTATGAATAATTCAAATGTTAAAGCTTTGAAAATGAAATTCTAATAATAATTTATTATTTATCTTATGATGGTTGATCAAGAATGAATTGAAATCATATTGATTGATCTGATATGCTGGGTATGGACAAATAAATAATTATGATCAAGTTTGTCATCAATAAAGATAAGAATTTTTAAATATTGATCATCTATTTATATAAAAATTATTTTTATGCATTAGTGATTTTGCTCTTTGTGGTATTTAATAGTTGCTTGTTATATGTTTATTTGTTAAGTATATATGGTTCTATATGAGTTTATGTATTATATTTTGTTAACCCTTGTTTGGATGGATTTTAGTACTCGTGTACATCAAACTTTGCAAAGAGTATGATATTGAAGTATTAATTACTTAACAAGCATGTAATTGAATTATGTGGTTGAATGTTAGGTTCTGATGCTCTGGACTAGCTACTTATTAATGCCCTACCACAGACTGGATATGTGATTGTAGTCGTCCTCAACCTCAAGACTAGCTACTTTATTGATGGTCTATCTGTTAGATATATGTGCCCTAGAAGCCAGAATTGACTGACACTTGTAATACACTTCTAGGGGCAAAATTGTAATTTTGACTATAATTAATGAAATGGGTTATTTTCTATCACACCTGTGTATTTAGTGTCTGTGATACATCCTTTGAGTTAATGGTAATGATAATTCATATTTTCAAGAGTTGAAAATTTAAGACATGAATAATCATTATTAACTCATAAATAGCTCCCGACCATAGGATCATCACGAGGATGGTGATTGATCCGAAAGGTTGGTGTACGATCGCTTCTCTTTAGTAGATGAGTCTTGAGTCTACGGTGTGGAGACACCGGAGCGAGAGTACAGGTACTCGTTAGAGAACGAGGGCACTGAGCGTGACCACCTCGAGTAGTCATTAGGGAGTCTACCTTCTCGTCAATGACTGACTCGATGCTGCAGTAGTGTGTCTGGTTCTTTGACCTGAGATGCATCGGCAGTTCACCTTGAGGGTGTTATAGTTTGACTACACCATTACTCGGTCTCCTAGCCATATGGAACCCTGAGGTGTATGTTGGCTATAGCATGTTCATTGTAGGAACTGGATTGCATCAAGATGGAATCTATCTACCTCGGTGGTAGAGGAGTAGCCCTATGATGATCATGAGAATCAAGTCCAGAAATCCATGGCCATGGTAGAGTGAAATAATAGAAAGAGTTTCTATTTAGATTTTCACATTGGACTCGAATCGAATGATTACATCATATGACAGAGACTAGGGTTTGACGAGTTCACCTTAACCCTAATCTGATCGGGGCTCAAGATAGAAGAACTGAATCACACAGGTAGCTGCACCAAGAGGTTCGCATTCAGCTCTGATGGGTTGCCACCATATACTGCTAGGTGTCACTGGTGGATTTTGGGAGCAATTAGAATGATTTAGATGATCGATCATTCTAGCTGTTCGAATCAGAAGAGTTCTGATCCATCGAAAGGAGTTTCGATGATGTCTATGATAGAGATCATGACATATCCCATTACCATACAGAACTGAACCTAACTGGGTCACACAAACAAGGGTTTGAATCTGGTGATCATCAATTGAACTGATCTAGTTCAATTGATCTGAATGAGATTCAATTAGGTTCAAGGAAATCGTGCTAGCACTCGATTGAACCTAACGTTCTTCTTTTTACTATCATAAATAAGTTGTCCTGACTGAGCCAAAGGAGTTTGTGCTCAATCAGAGGCCTTCATATGGTCTGACTGGAGGTTGTCCAAGTCAGAATAGGTTGTCTTATTTGTAAGACATTACCTGCCATTTTTGGTCACCTGCCATTTCTTGTTCTTTGACTTTGGTCAAAAGTCTACCTTTGACTGGTCAAACGTTGACCATTGACCCTTTGACTTTTGACCACATGTCATGCACCTATTGGAGAGCTGGTGGGGGCCTGTCCCCCTGCCAGAACCTGGCAAGGAGAAGGGCGCACGCCAAGGGTGGCGTGAGCCCAAGTAGGAGGCGCCTAGGAGTCCTTGTTGGACAAGGACTCCACCTCCCTTTTTGGATTCCAATTAGAGTTCTACTAAGAATCCAGTTTGACTGGTCTTAGGCACCCTCTAAGGAGGAATCCAGGGGTCTCTATTTTCCAACCAATCAGATTTAGATCTGATTTCACAAAGGGTTGTGATTGGTTGAGAGGAAGAGGAGTTGGATCACAAGAGGTCTATAAATAAGACCCTGCGCCCAACCCTAATTCCAAGTCTAAGTAAATGCAATTAGAACCCATGCCCCAAGGCTGCCTCTCCCCTCCTTCTCCATGCCATAGTCTCTTCTCCCCTTGCTCTCCACGTCCAAAAGGTGTTTTGGACTTTGGTTGGTGCGATTCAGATCAAGGAAAGGCGATCAAAAGCAAGAAGGCTGCGCTGCTGCAAAAGGACGACTGCAGATCTTCAAAAGAGTTTTGAAGATCCTCCAGATCAGATCCAGATCTGATTTTTGGAGGTGTGATAGAGAAGAAGAGGATCTCCAGATCCAACCCGAGTGGATACCGGTAGAGGCCAGGCGCTTGCGTGGCTAAGATCCAGAACCTTCCGCTGCAATCAGGATCATCTACAGGGTAATAGGATTACCCAAATCAGGTAAATTAAATTTGATTTAATTTATCTTATTTTATTTTATTTATTAAAATAATAAGAATCAGATCTAAAACATATCAAGATCTGATTGAGATCAAGAGAAAATTTTTGAAATATATCTCTTGATCTAATCAGATCTGGACGAACCTGGACCGGGAAAATCAGGATTTCCCTTCAACTGGTATCAGAGCCATGGTTCTAAAATTGTTTAGATCTGATTTTAATTTTATTTTAATTAGAAAATAAAGTGATTTCAGATGTCACATGAGATGTGATCAGATCTGAAATCAAAAAAAATTAAAATTAAATGATTTGGATCTAAGAACATGAAGATATGCATGACTAGTTCTAGAATAGAATAGTTCTATAGAATAGTTTTGCATGTCTTTGATTTAATCTGATTAAATCATATTTTAGATCTTCTTATTTACTATTTTCTGATATTATAAGTGTTATAATAACATCTGATAAACAGCAAATAAAAATTATTTAATTTTTAAATATCATATGAGATATGATTGATGCATGTCTAGACTAGTTGTAGAATAGTTCTACATAATTGTCTAGATTAGAATTTATTTTGATTAGATCAATTTAAATCTAATTTTTTAGATTATTATGAGATAATTTAGATCTGAAAACATGCATGATTATGATACATGAGATGTATGCAAAATATGCCATGATTAGATCTAAATTTGTATATGAGATATATGATATAGATCTATAACTGTTTTGTAGATTTACATGTTCCTGATTAAGGCGTTCCTCTTGGCCGTCCGGTCATAAGAACGAAGAAGGGTTTAAAGGCCCTCTCTTTCCCATTCGATGGGGTGTTCTTATGACGTGTAGGGGTGCTGCGTGTTCGTCCTTAATCAGAAACCCAAAACTTACTTTCTGCAAAACCCTAGATCCTGAAACCCTAGGATTTATTGTGCATATTTTGTTTATGAACCCAACTTAATTAAGAATTAAGTTTATGGAATATTAATTAGGTCTAAAATTGAGAATTTCAGATCTAAGACATATTCATAATACTGGGTTCGGGCTTGGGTAGCTCAATTAGGTCTAAGCGGTTGATCAAACCGAATCAAGAGTTGGTTAGATGGGATCAACAATGCTTAAATTGACCAGCCTAATAGGATTAAGTCTGGGTCAAGATCGAGTCACGATCAAGCAAGACCTAATTAGGCTCAGAGGTTAGAGTCTGGATTGTAGGCTAACCCAATTGGTTCTGACTCAACAATTTGGTGTCTAAGGTAAGTTTGGCACAGACGACCGACTGGTTTTTAATTGGAAGCTACTCGACCTGAATGCGTTCTTGTGCGAGTTAACGGCATATTCCTTCCACCGGTCTCACTTACCTGGCCATATCTGTTGACACAGTTCTGATCTGAGGTGGTCAATAATCCGAGCTAACCCATGCCACTAGGTTAGTCATAATTGTTATGACTAAGCCAAGTCTAGTTTAATGAGACCTGAATCAATTCTCCCTAAGAAAAGATTAAGTCCGAGGTCTTCCACCATTGTAGACGTGCGGGCCCTTCCCGGGGTTGATTGTTCTCGGCTGGATACAGTGGCTCAGTTGCACCGGGAAGACGCAACCATGTCTATTAGGCATTGGATGCTATGGGCTGGAGGATGAGTTGGGCTCAATATTTCGGATACGGTGAGAGACCCAATTAGGAACCCAGTCTATGCAAATGGTGGGTCTGACTTAACTAAGGAGTGGATCAATATTTCGGATACGGTGAGATTCATGAATTAGAGACCAAGTTTGGGTGCACCATGATTAGAGAATCATTGAACAAGAGTTGTTCACTCATTGGCTAACCCATCACCAATAACTGTTAGGTGAGGTGATGAGTCAGTTGGTGAGACCGCACCACCCACTAGAAATCATTCAATCGCGGAGATTTTTCGCATCTCTACAGAGGGAGTGTAGGGATCCGAGAAAATAGTGGGAGCTAATTTGTTTAAAAATAAAATCCCTAAACAAATTGGTCAAGTCAAAATTACAGTATCTAACTAGAATCTTTGACTCTCTACAGGAAAATGTCTGCGTCCAACCCACTGGCACGTATCCTAGACACACATAGACTGACTGGACCCAATTATAAAGATTGGCTCAGGAACTACAAAATTATTTTGGGTTCAGAGAAGTTAACACATGTTTTGGACCAGGACCCTCCCACCTTACCAGCTCGTCCATCCACTGAACAGAGAGCGTCTCTGGAAAAATGGATTGACGAAGACAATAAGGCCAGATACTACATGTTGGGCTCGATGTCTGATGAGCTCCAGCGCCAACATGAAGATATCGGGACTGCTCGCCAAATGTTGGCTCACCTGCAGGAGATGTTTGGTGAACAGAGTCGCGCAGCCAAATATCAAGTCACGAAATGACTTTTTAAGGCTAAGATGCGTGATGGGCAGTCAGTCCAAGATCACTGTCTGACAATGATCAAGGACATGGAAGAGCTTGAGAAGCTCGGTGTGAAGTTGGACTTGGACTTGCAGAACGATATTATTCTGCAATCCTTGACTGATGCATATGGGCAATTCATCATGAATTACCACATGCATAAACTTCAAAATTCCTTGGCCGAGTTGATGAATATGCTGGTTACCGCTGAGCTTTCTATGAAAGGTTCTAAAGGCTCAGTTCTTGCTATGGAACGGACTTCTTCCAAAAGAAAGTCTTATGGAAAGAAAAAGAAGTCTGTGAAAAAGCAAAAGGTGGAAGGATCAAAGAAGAAGAAGGCAGAACCGAAGAAGAAGGTCGATGGCAAAGGAAAGTGTTTCCATTGCAACAGCGACGGCCATTGGAAGCGGAACTGCCCTACTTACCTGGCCACCCTGAAGAACAAGAAGGAAGGTCCTTCTGGAGGTATGCTCGTTATTGAGTCTAACCTTACGGTTTCTTCTGCATCCAGTTGGGTGCTTGACTCTGGTTCTAGTGCTCATCTGTGCACTTCTATGCAGGGTCTTGAGGATAGCAGGAGGCTGAGGGATGGAGACATGATCCTACGCGTCGGTAATGGAGCAAGAGTTGCTGCAGTAGCCGTGGGAACATACCCTCTTCGATTACCATCTGGTTTAGACTTAGTTTTTAAAAGACTGTTATTATGTGCCTGCAGCTAGCAGGAATTTGATTTCTGTTTCATGCTTAGCACAAGAAGGTTATGTGATCACCTTCTTTAAGGACCATTGTAACATTCTTTATGAAAGAAATAAAATTGCAAATGGTTTCCTTTGTTAATGGTCTTTATCAGTTGCATATTGATGTACCTGTTTTAACTATCGAGCAAAACGTGAATGCCAAACGACCTAGGGATAGTCCAAACGACAGATATCTATGGCACCTGAGATTAGGTCATATAGCAGAAGATAGGATTAACAAATTGGAGAAAAATGGGCTATTGAGTCCATTGACTTTTGAGTCATATCCAACTTGTGAATCTTGTCTTCAAGGCAAAATGACTAAACTCCCTTTTGTTGGACATGGGGAGAGGGCCACAGATCTCCTTGCCCTAGTACATACTGATGTGTGCGGCCCATTTCGATGTGCCGGCTAGAGGCAATTTTGTCTACTTCATTACCTTTACCGATGATCTGTCTAGGTATGGGTATGTGTATCTTATGAGACACAAGTCTGAAGCCTTTTGAAAAGTTCAAAGAATTCAGACATGAAGTAGAAAAACAAACTGGAAAAACCCATTAAGGTTCTTCGATCAGATCGAGGAGGTGAATACCTTAGCCGGGAATTCCTAGACTATCTTAAGGAAAATGGCATAGTCTCTCAATGGACTCCACCAGGAACACCTCAACTCAACGGGGTTTCAGAACGGAGAAATCGGACTCTATTGGATATGGTTCGATCCATGATGAGCTTCACAGACCTCCCTGATTTTCTTTGGGGACATTCATTATTAACTTCAATCTATTTACTGAATAGGGTTCCCTCTAAAACCGTTCCTACCACACCGTATGAGATATGGCACGGTAAGAAACCAAGTCTGAGTCATCTCAGAATTTGGGGTTGTCCGGCTCATGTCAAAAGACAACAAGCGGACAAGTTAGAGTTTAGGTCCTTTAGAGCTCGATTCATAGGATATCCTAAAGAGTCATTAGGATACTATTTCTACATTCCAGAAGACCACAATGTGATTGTGAGTCGACATGCCATATTTCTTGAAAAATAGTTTATTCAAGATAGTGGCATTGGAAAGCAGATTAAGCTTGATGAGAAAGTCTCACAAGCAGAACGAGCTAAGGACCAAGTGGAACCAAATCAGGTTGAGCCAATAAGAACACTACCTCCTCCACCTCGTAGATCGGAAAGAGTTTTCCGTCCCCCTGAAAGATACTTAGGTATTATTTCAGAGGATGTAGAGGAAATGTTCCTCATAGGTAATGGTGCTCATGGTGATGATCCCAAAACCTACAACGAGGCGATATCAGATATCGACTCCGAGAAATGGCTTGAGGCAATGAAGTCAGAAGATTCGACTCGATGCACTCAAACCAAGTCTGGACCTTGGTAGATCCACCAGAAGGTATAGTACCTATTGGGTGTAAATGGATCTTCAAGAGAAAGATTGGTGCAGATGGGAATGTGGAGACATTCAAGGCTAGACTGGTGGCAAAAGGTTATAGTCAACGCGAAGGCATTGACTATCAGGATACCTTTTCCCCGGTAGCTATGCTAAAATCCATCCGCACATTGCTTGCTGTTGCAGCCTATTTCGATTATGAAATATGGCAAATGGACGTGAAAACGGCATTCCTAAATGGATATCTTGAGGAAGATATCTATATGGAACAGCCGCTAGGTTTCACATCCAGTGATACTGATCACAAGGTTTGCAAGCTGCAAAGGTCCATATATGGACTTAAGCAAGCATCTCGGAGCTGGAACACTCGTTTCAATGATGTGATCAAAAAGTTTGGTTTCATCAAAAATGAAGAGGAACCATGTGTTTTCAAAAGGGTCAGTGGGAGCGCTGTTGTCTTCCTCGTATTGTACGTGGATGACATCCTCCTTATTGGGAATGATATTCCCATGTTGACATCAGTCAAGATGTGGTTGTCCAAGGAATTCTCCATGAAAGACCTAGGTGAAGCATCCTTTATTCTAGGAATTAAGGTCTATAGGGATAGACCGAATAGGATGCTAGGACTTTTCACAGAAGATGTACATAGAGGAAGTACTAAAGAGGTTTAGTATGGAAAACTCTAAGAGGGGATTAATACCCTTCAGACATGGTATTCATCTTTCCAAGAAGATGTGCCCCAGCACACCTGAGGAAATAGAACGCATGAGCAAGATCCCTTATGCTTCTGCAATAGGGAGCCTCATGTATGCCATGCTATGTACACGACCTGATATAGCCCATGCTGTGAGTGTCACAAGCAGATATCAGTCAAATCCAGGTGAAGAACACTGGACTTCTGTGAAATGTATCCTTAAGTACTTGAGAAGAACTAAGGATATGATGTTGGTCTTTGGTAACGGAGAACTCCAAGTCCAGGGATACACAGACTCGGACTTCATGTCCGATATAGATGATCGAAAGTCGACATCTGGCAGACTGTTTGTGCTGGAAGAGTTCCAAGCAAACGGTGATACCATCTCATCCGCGATTACCTTGAGAAAGGTTACGTTGAGGTCAAGAGAGTCAACTCCACAGATAATGTGGCAGACCCACTTACAAAGCCGTTGGGCCAGCAGAAGATCGAAGCCCACCTTGAGAAGATGGGACTTAGACTTGTAGCCAATTGGCTTTAGGACAAGTGGGAGATTGTTAGATATATGTGCCCTAGAAGCCAGAATTGGCTGACACTTGTAATACACTTCTAGGGGCAAAATTGTAATTTTGACTATAATTAATAAAATGGGTTATTTTCTATCACATATGTGTATTTAGTGTCTGTGATACATCCTTTGAGTTAATGGTAATGATAATTCATATTTTCAAGAGTTGAAAATTTAAGACATGAATAATCATTATTAACTCATAAAACAGCTCCCGACCATAGGATCATCACGAGGATGGTGATTGATCCGGAAGGTTGGTGTACGATCGCTTCTCTTTAGTAGATGAGTCTTGAGTCTACGGTGTGGAGACACCGGAGCGAGAGTACAGGTACTCGTTAGAGAACGAGGGCACTGAGCGTGACCACCTCGAGTAGTCATTAGGGAGTCTACCTTCTCGTCAATGACTGACTCGATGCTGCAGTAGTGTGTCTGGTTCTTTGACCTGAGATGCATCGGCAGTTCACCTTGAGGGTGTTATAGTTTGACTACACCATTACTCGGTCTCCTAGCCATATGGAACCCTGAGGTGTATGTTGGCTATAGCATGTTCATTGTAGGAACTGGATTGCATCAAGATGGGATCTATCTACCTCGGTGGTAGAGGAGTAGCCCTATGATGATCATGAGAATCAAGTCCAGAAATCCATGGCCATGGGTAGAGTGAAATAATAGAAAGAGTTTCTATTTAGATTTTCACATTGGACTCGAATCGAATGATTACATCATATGACAGAGACTAGGGTTTGACGAGTTCACCTTAACCCTAATCTGATCGGGGCTCAAGATAGAAGAACTTGAATCACACAGGTAGCTGCACCAAGAGGTTCGCATTCAGCTCTGATGGGTTGCCACCATATACTGCTAGGTGTCACTGGTGGATTTTGGGAGCAATTAGAATGATTTAGATGATCGATCATTCTAGCTGTTCGAATCAGAAGAGTTCTGATCCATCGAAAGGAGTTTCGATGATGTCTATGATAGAGATCATGACATATCCCATTACCATACAGAACTGAACCTAACTGGGTCACACAAACAAGGGTTTGAATCTGGTGATCATCAATTGAACTGATCTAGTTCAATTGATCTGAATGAGATTCAATTAGGTTCAAGGAAATCGTGCTAGCACTCGATTGAACCTAACGTTCTTCTTTTACTATCATAAATAAGTTGTCCTGACTGAGCCAAAGGAGTTTGTGCTCAATCAGAGGCCTTCATATGGTCTGACTGGAGGTTGTCCAAGTCAGAATAGGTTGTCTTATTTGTAAGACATTACCTGCCATTTTTGGTCACCTGCCATTTCTTGTTCTTTGACTTTGGTCAAAAGTCTACCTTTGACTGGTCAAACGTTGACCATTGACCCTTTGACTTTTGACCACATGTCATGCACCTATTGGAGAGCTGGTGGGGGCCTGTCCCCCTGCCAGAACCTGGCAAGGAGAAGGGCGCACGCCAAGGGTGGCGTGAGCCCAAGTAGGAGGCGCCTAGGAGTCCTTGTTGGACAAGGACTCCACCTCCCTTTTGGATTCCAATTAGAGTTCTACTAAGAATCCAGTTTGACTGGTCTTAGGCACCCTCTAAGGAGGAATCCAGGGGTCTCTATTTCCAACCAATCAGATTTAGATCTGATTTCACAAAGGGTTGTGATTGGTTGAGAGGAAGAGGAGTTGGATCACAAGAGGTCTATAAATAAGACCCTGCGCCCAACCCTAATCAAGTCTAAGTAAAATGCTTATTAGACCCACGCCCCAAGGCTGCCTCTCCCCTCCTTCTCCATGCCATAGTCTCTTCTCCCCTTGCTCTCCACGTCCAAAAGGTGTTTTGGACTTTGGTTGGTGCGATTCAGATCAAGGAAAGGCGATCAAAAGCAAGAAGGCTGCGCTGCTGCAAAAGGACGACTGCAGATCTTCAAAAGAGTTTTGAAGATCCTCCAGATCAGATCCAGATCTGATTTTTGGAGGTGTGATAGAGAAGAAGAGGATCTCCAGATCCAACCCGAGTGGATACCGGTAGAGGCCAGGCGCTTGCGTGGCTAAGATCCAGAACCTTCCGCTGCAATCAGGATCATCTACAGGGTAATAGGATTACCCAAATCAGGTAAATTAAATTTGATTTAATTTATCTTATTTTATTTTATTTATTAAAATAATAAGAATCAGATCTGAAATATATCAAGATCTGATTGAGATCAAGAGAAAATTTTTGAAATATATCTCTTGATCTAATCAGATCTGGACGAACCTAGATCGAGAAATCAGGATTTTCCTTCAATTAAATTTGTGACCCCATTTGTAATCGCATGATCAAAAGATTATCAAGTTTGGAGACTGGCCATCTTATTGATGCCCCGCCATGGGCCTGAAATATGATTATGGTTTTTTAAGCTAAGCACTTTAATATGATTGAATCCGATGTATGTTGTCTTAAGATAACTACATGATATCATGCATTACACAAAAAGATATGTGTTTGCTATGTGTACTTTATGATTAATTATGGTATTTTATGGCATGAGATTTATATAAGTAACAACCATGAATACTTTCTTATTCATTATTATATTGGTATTGGATTTCAGAATTTTTACTGGACTATAAAGTTCACACCCTCTTTTTTTTTTTCTTTTCAGAGTTATAGAATATATGTATTTAAATTTGGCTATGGTTGGAATCATGATTGAAAGAATATTGAATAGATAGGGCATCATCAATGCTAGTAGAATGATTGAGTTTTGTAAATTATACAAGTTATGTTACTTATTAATATAGAATATTTTGATAAGAATTGAGATCATTAGTGTTCATGATTGTAATAGATTTTAAAGCTTTATATATTCTTTAGGGTCTTATCCTTGGGATTGCATGGCTATATTGCATGGCCAACTTGGGTGCTAGGTTCGGAACTTGACACAAAAAAAACCGATCAAGAGATAATGGTATCGGACCAAGTCTTGTGTATTGTGCCATGAACATACTGAAACTACTGTCGACCTCCTACTGGAATGCCAAATGAACCTCCTTAGCACACTTTCCTCCAACCTGGACTCTTCCTCGATGGTTTTGCCACTCTTCCCTACTTTCATTAGCCAAGTGGTCCATCCTGATTTCTCTCCAAAACATGGTTCTCAAGTCAGTTATCATCTCACTTTCTGACTGTCCTATCACCACTCATCTTCATCCCATATAGTCTTCACGACTACCTTCTTAAATTGATTGTCTTTGTGGACATAATCCTGTCCTTTAGGCTTCCCTTTTGTCATTTTCCGTATGCACTACTTGGCTTCATGCTACTCATCTTCAGTGTCCAGTGTCTATCTTTGCAGTATCCCTCTATAGCTTCACAACTACCTATGCTCTAAGCAACTTTGCTACCTTTCTTTGTGGCAATTGGACTAGGAGCTTTGGAGTGGGCTTGAACCTGGCCTTTAACAAAAGTTTTAAGCTTAGGCTTGACCATAGTCCAACATAAAGATAACAAATGTTTGCCCGGACTTGGATTACTAATTCAAGAATTTGTAATAGATCCATAGGATAGCTGATGAGAGAAGTTGGTGTTGAGAAATAGGAATTTGAAAAGACTTATTCCTATGGAACCATTGATTAGTCATGCCTGTACTACAATAATACAAATGACTTGCTATTTACTTAGTTTTAGGTCAATAATAAGATTATGTCAAAGAGATAGCGAAGTGATTTAAGGCATAGCATTGAAACTACTTTGTACAATTTTGTTTACGAAGGATTCGAAGTTCTCTCTTTCCCTTTTTTTTACTTCACCAACATTACCAACCACAATGTAACAAGACAAATAACAACTAGTACCATGATCCAACAATAAGACTTTTATTTAATAGAAATTTTCTATTCCAAAGTACATTACTATTGTAAATCAAATTCATCTCGAACCCTAGCTATGCTTGGCTGTAATTTATGGTTCAGTCAAGGTATGTTGGTGCTAATCAACACAAGTTATAGATCCCTTCTCAAAAAGGAAAAAAAAAATTGTTTGTCATTAGCCCTATTTATACCGACTTCCATTTGATGAATATGAATGTGGATGCAGATATTTATTAGATGCTAACACCAATGACTATCACTATGTCAAATATATAAAAATAAGAATATCTGTTAACTATACAAATGTAAATATATGTGCTTAATTTGGACTACACACTGTACTTCATGGACAAGATTTTTTTTAAAAAAAATAAGAAAATTAACACCAATCTTCCTTTTTGATAATAATTGCCATCAAGCAGACGTTAGACAATTTATTTTTTTTTACAATGAAAAGTGAAGGAAGTGAGAAAGTTCCCTAAATTAATTATAAAAGTACTTAAAAATTACAGTGACATTTTACAAGAGAAGATGAGAAAAAGAAATATAAAGTAACTAGAAAAGGAAAGACAATATGATAGAAAGACTCTTGTACGTGACTTTGAAATGATTTAGCCGAATATAAGTTGTCACATTGATAAGGAGTGAAAGATTTTATAAAGAATCGAAGCAGTTGAAGACTTCCACTTATGAAAGATCCGAGAATTCTTTTCACGCCAAATATGCCACATTAGAGCCATAAATAATTGATCATATTCCTTTCTGATGATAGATTGTACTCTCTGTCTCCTCCATGATGACCATAAAATCTGAGGATTGCATGACAAACGTTTAATTTGGAGATACAATAGAATAGGCAATCAAACAGTTTGAGAAAAAGGGCATGCATACGATGAAGAGATGTAAAGCTGCGTCTAAAAAAAAAAAAAAGAGTACAAGCTAATTGGGCTCTGAGATATCACCGACAACCTGCCGAAAATGATCGACATCGCATGGGATCCTCAAGATCCCTTCCTGCTTGTACCCAAACTCATCTGCAGCCCTCTCCAGCAACGCGACGATACATGGGTCACTGAAGAGCTCAACATGAAGCAAAAATCTCTCCACCATCTCATCCTTCCCAACAAGCATGGGAACATATCCTCTCGGGGCTCGATTCCCCATGGCCTCCTCCGACGAGTCCTCAACCCAAGTTATCCGAGATCACGTGTTCCACTTCCGTTTCCAACCCTTCTCTCTATTTATATATGTACCATTCCTAACATTAGTTAGAAGGCATTGGCCCTTCTATAGCGTACCGAACACTCCATGACTGCAGATGCTTTCTGGAAAACCATGGACGGTCAAAGAGGGAGTAGCATCTTTGAAGAGTATTCATGGATGCCTCCCTTGTCCCCGATAATAAATAAATAATCTTTGGAGAGTGCTCATGGATGATGGCCGTTGAGTGGAAATATTGAACGAGCAGTTGGAATATGCCTCCGGAGCTGACCCAGTAAATAAAGCTCGGTTTTTCTATGTCACAACCGATCCAGGGATATATCAAATTATAGAATAATCCAATAATTTTTAAAAATTATTTATTTTAAAAAGTAATTATAAAAAAAATAATTTTTATATTGGTACAAAAAAATACTTTAAAAAATAATATAGAAAAAAAAATTATTATATTTGATTAGAGATAAATTTACATAGAAATATGATCAAATTTATAAATACATCCTTTAATATAAAATAATTTTTTAATACTAGATAGTATTGTTATCTTCAATTAGTTTTTAACTATATTTGGCATGCAACTGTAGCTTAGCTATGTTGAACTGTAACTGTACCTAAACGATGAGCTATAACTATAGTTATAGCTGTATTAGCCTATGTATTTGGTAAAAATTAACTGTATCAGTAAGCTATCATATATAAAATAATATAAAAGAATATTATCTTATTTTATTTATTTTTAACATCACTTTAAATATTTAATTTAATTAAATATAATAGATATAATAAAAATTAATTTTACTAAATTATAAAATAAATAAATTATAAAATAATAAAAATAAAAATCATATGATATTTTTTAAATTTAAATTAAGAAATAATGGAACCGTATAGTTATTCATAGCATTATTTTTATATATAAATTTTAAAAATTTTAATTTATAATAATATAAAAATTTTTATTACTATGAGGTAGATGTTGTTTATAAAAAATAATTTTAGAAAGGGGAGGAAGCTTAAACGTTAAATATATAAGTAAATTTAAAAAAAGATCATGGATAAATTTAAAACTAAGCTAACTTTTAATTTTGAATCCTTAGATGAAGAAGTTATCAATAAAAATTAGCTTATGAATCATAAGCTATCCTCATCAAACGCTAATATTGCTATACTGTAGCTTAAATAAGCTAAATCTATCTCAAAAACTACACGCCAAACACAATCTTTATGTAATGACTATAATTTATAGCCTTTCATCTCCATCTTAACTTTTTTTAAAAAAAATTTTATTGAATAAATTTGGTAAGATATTAGAATAAATTCAATGATGATATATATAATTTTATTGAGGATTTTTTTATCAAGTATGAATTACCATCATTTAAAAATCTATGAAATATTAATTTTTTATAATATTTATTTATTCTCTCTCTCTAAAAAATAAATATGAAATCTATCATTTTTTTTATCATCTCTTTCTCTCATTTCTTTTATATCAAATATATTAATTTAATATAAAAATTATTTATTTATTTCTTGATCCATATCAGATTATCTCCAACCGGATCTTATAAGTTTTGTATCGTGCAGCATTCGAGCTAGTATTCTTCGAACTTGACATGGATTCATGGTAATGATAGGGAGACAACCGTCATAACTCGACGTTTAGGATGCCTTGCGAATAATGCAAAAGTACGGATTGAACTGGAGCCGTAAAGTACACCGAATTCCCCCTCCCTAGCCTCAACTATGGTCACCAGAATAACCAGAATTTTTAATATTTTCCGGCGGATATTTCTTTCGATTTTTTTATTAATATCAAGTATCAAAAATTATGTTGGTGGTCTTCTTTCTTTCTTTTCTTATTTGTTCGGAGACAGGTGTCCAGAAACAATAAGTTCCGAAAGATTTGAAGCAAATGGCCATTCCGAGAAATCTTATTTCCATCCGTGCTTCAAAAATGGTGTGCCCGATCCAGAAAAATGTGACAAATCTATGGAGGTTCGTCAGACTAATGCATCATGTCGCGAATAACTTCCACTTTGAATGCATAAAAAAAAAACTTTCACTTGGCAAGTTCGCCACCGGCAGTCAACGTAGTCGAGTATAAAATTATAACAGATGGATCTCCCGGAAGTCAATGTCACGCGCTTAGAATATTGGGACACAGATTTGAGCCTCTGGAATTATTCTTTCATCCTTTTCATGAACAACGTTTGAAGCTTATTTGAGTTCAAACGTTTTGCCAAACTTGTTGCATTTTTCTCTCTCTCCCCGATCTCTCACGTACGTGCACTTGCACACATCTCACAGTTTATGCAAAACTAATGTGTAACCTGCACCATGCAACAGGTTTTAAGCAAAATAGAGAAGAAATTCTTGAATATATCATCAATTCTCATCAGTGGCCTGAGCTGAGCTGAGGAGAATAAGGGAAAACTCTTTATGAGTTTTTAAATCATTTAAAATAAATTAATATGGAACAAATATAAAAATAATAATTAATAGCTAAATAATAAATAATTTTCATTCTATTGCAATTATAATCATGATTAATTTTTTTATGTTAATATATTTTCACTTTTTTCCATAATTACAAATTGAACCAATTTTTTTTAATGCAAATAATAATATCGATTTTTGAAAGATCGACATTGTTATTAAAATATATTATTTACATCAACAGGATAAAAAAGGTAAATAATAAGAAAAAAAAACTTATAGCATAATATTGCACCACATACAAAAGATAGTCTATATTACATTCCAATTCCTTACGTATATTTGAGAATATTCACAATTCCAAAAAAGCAAGAAAATGATATATTTAATTGAGAATAATAAAAGATAAGGGAATATCAAAAAGCAAATTTTATATATTTTCTACATCATTTACATCAAGAAAAGAAAAAAATGATAGAGTTTACATAGAATTTTGTCCTATAGATGACTTGGCATCCGGACAAAGCATTTTCTTATATATATCTGCTAAGTTTCTCCTACAATGCATTATAATCATTTTTCAAGTCTTTATATTTACCAACGATCAAATCATAGCTCGTTTCAAGGTTTTATGCTTGGTATCAAGATCATCATAAGCCATATTGATTTTTCGATTTTGATGTTTATAATATTCTTTCTTCATAGTTATTATCACTGACTTCAAATCCAAAAATATCTTTTAAAAGTTTTATTGCTTTTTTCCACCACATTTTCTTCGGATTCAATCTGCACTCTTCCTATTCATCCCTATAAGAATGAATCATCTTCCTGTTCCTTATTCGGTCTAAGTATTTGAACATTGAAAAATCCAAAATATCAAACTTCAAAATCATATTATAGCAGCATAAGTCCTAACTTAGTGATGATTTCTTGCAGCATGTTTTTTTGGAGAAATTTTAATTAAATCTATTTTTGCAGTTGCAATAAATTATGAAATTAGTATTACAATAACATATTATATCTAATTTTATTGAAATAAAATTAAATAAATTATAAATAATAATAAAAAAATGCATAGGCATCAAATTTAACCAGACCCTAGCTTAACCTAACCTAACTTCTAACCTTAAGCCTAAGATAACCTAAGTCTTGATGCTAACCCTAACCTAAACCATAACCTTGACTCTAACCTAACTCCTAACCTTAACCTTAACACCTAAGTAGCGTGACCTTGGCACTAACTCAGACTGAATTTCAGTCATTACAAGAAAATAGGGTATCAGTGATGGCTTTTTCGCCATTGCTAATATCCATTATTAGTGATGGAATAAGAGAGATGGAAAAATTACTGTCTCTAATAACTATTTTTATCGATGGTTTTGACGACGGAATGTTAGCAATCACTAATAGTGTTATTAATGATGGCAATTTTGTCGTCGCTAATACTTATCCTAAATCATCTTTATCCAATTTTTCAATTTTCACCTTCCCTCTGGTCCCCCCACCGCCCCCCTCTTTCCCCCATCGCCCTCCTCTTTCCCCCGCCTTTGATCCTCCAGTCTCCATTTTTTCCCACCATGCTGTCGGATCTGGCATCCCCAAGCACCCAATCACCTTTTCGAGCCTCCGACCGCCTCCCACCTCTTCGAGTGCTCGGGAGCCTCCTACCTCCCCGAGCCTCTGGTTGCCTCTCGTCTCTTCGAGCTCCAGGCTACGAGCCTCCAGCTGCCTTCCAATTTCTCAAGCCCTTAGCTGCCTTCCCCTGGCTGTCGGTCCGGTCCTCCTCTTTCCTCCACCATCAGATCTAGCTTCCTTGAGTCGTCGACCACCTCCTTGAGCTTCGACCCCTTGGCCCACCTCCCCTCGGTCGCCTCCTCGAGCTCCCAGCCTGCCTCCCTCCAGCCACCTCCCCAAGCCCTCGGCAGTGCCGTCTCCCACCACGTAATGTCGTCTCCTACTGCGTAGCTGTATTTGGTGAGTATTAGTGACGACAGCAGTGACGGCCGCATAGAGATCACCAAATACTAGTATTTTAAATTTTTAATATTTTAAATTAATATTTATATGATTTAGTTAAATTAGATAAATTAAATTAATAATATTTAATTAAATTAATTTTAAAATAATAATATTTAATTAATTTAAATTAATAATATTTAATTAATTTAAATTAATAATATTATTAATTTTAAAAAATTTTTGGACCGGATTCAAGGAGAGATGTGGCCTAGCCCAGCTCGGCCTGTATAGTGGTCACCAAATACAGTGGTGCTAATTAATTGCTTTAATCGTCTGTTACTATAGTTTTTTTGATTTTGATTTTTTTGGATTACTTACTCTAATTGTTTTAATTGCTATAGCTTTAGAAATCCAATTGGTCACTATTTTGTATTCTTCTAATTTCTTTTTTTTATGCTGAATGTCAAAATATGTAGTCTAATTACCTATGTATAGATGTTTGATTTAGGATTTGTGTAGGAAGGCTATGACGATTTTGAAATATTTTTTTCCTAATTCAACTATTTCTAACAGCAATAATCTTGGATGACCTTCTTCCATAGGCAATTGATTGTTGTCGTTTTGATTTAGTTATAGATGAAATACTAAATCTAAGCCTCTTCTTCCTCTTTCCTTCTTTGATATTCTAACTATTTTTAATTTTTTGATAGTTAATATTGAAGAAAAATTCTAATTTCTCGGATTAGGTACGTTCAGATCTGATCGAATCAAGAGATATATTTCAAAATTTTTTTTCTTTGATCCAGATCAGATCTGGGATGTTTTAGATTTGATTTTTATTATTTTAATAATTAAAATAAATTTAAATAAATTAAATTAAATTTAATTTATCTTGATGTAGGATAATCCTATTATCCATTGATGATCTTATAAGCAGCGGAAGGTTCTGGATCTAGCCACGCAAGTGCCTGTCCTCTATTGATATCCACTCGGACTGAATTTGGAGATTCTCTTCTTCTCTATCACGTCTTCAAAAATTAGATCTAAATCTAATTTAAAGAATTTTCAAAATACCTTTCGAAGATCAGCAGTTGTCCTTTGCAGCAGTGCAGCCTTCTAGCTTTCTATCGCCTTTCTCTCATCTGGATTGCACCAACTAAGATCCCAAACTACTTTGGACATGGAGAGGAGGGAGAAGATGGCCTTGGCATGGAGGAGGAGGAGAGAGGCAGCCTTGGGGCATGGAGAATTCAATTGCTCTTTGAGTTGGACGCAGGGTCTTATTTATAGACTATGCATGATCCAACTCCTCTTCTTCCCAACCAATCACAACCTTTTGTGAAATCAGATCTAAATTTGATTGGTGGAAATAGAGTCCCCTGGATTCATCCTTAGATGGCACCTAAGATCAGTCAAACTTGATTCTTAGGGGAAGTCTAATCAAAATCCAAAAAGGAGATGGAGTTCCTATGCAACAGGGACTCCTGGGCACCTCCTGCTTGGGTGCACGCCACCCTTGGCATGCGCCCTCCTCCTTACCAGGTTTTGGCAGGGGGACAAGCCCCCACCGGCTCTTCAATAGGTGTGTGACACATGGACAGAAGTTAAAGTGTCAATGGTCAATATTTGACCAGTCAAAGGTCAACTTTTGACCAAAGTCAAAGGATGAGAAATGGCAGGTGACCAAAAATGGCAGGTATTGTCTTACAAAATTAGACAATTCTTTTTTGATCTGGACAGACTCCAGTCAGACCAAGTGAAGGCCTATGATCGAGCACAAACTTCTTTGGCTCAGTTAGGACAACTATTTATGATAATAAAAGAAGAACGTTAGGTTCAATCGAGTGCTAGCATGATTTTTTTGAACCTAATTGAATCTCATTTAGATTAATTGAACTGAATTAGTTCAATTGATGATTACCAGATTTAAACCCTTATTTGTGTGATCCAGTTAGGTTCAGTTCTGTATGGTAATGGGATATATCATGATCTCTATCATCGACATCATCGAAACTTCTTTCGATGGATCAGAACTCTTCTGATTCGAACAGCTAGAATGATCGATCATCTAAATCATTCTAATTGCTCCCAAAATCCATCAGTGATACCTAGTAGTATATGGTGGCAATCCATCGAAGCTGAATGCGAACCTCTTGGTGCAGCTACCTATGTGATTAAGTTCTTCTATCTTGAGCTCCGATCAGATTAGGGTTTAGGTGAACTCGTCAAACCCTAGTTTCTGTCATATGATATAATCATTCGATTCAAGTCCGATATGAAAATCTAAATAGAAACTCTTTCTATTATTTCACTCTACCATGGCCATGGACTTCTGGACTTGATTCTCATAATCATCATAGGGATGCTCCTCTACCACCGAGGTAGATAGATTCCATCTTGATGCAATCTAGTTCCTACAATGAACATGCTATAGCCAACATATACCTCAGGATTCCATATGGCTAGGAGATCGAGTTATGGTGTAGTCAAACTATAACACCCTCAAGATGAACTGTCGATTGATAGAAACATGATGTTATCGTTAAGATACTATGTTTATCAATTTAATTTAACTTTTTAAAATAATTAAAAATTCATAGATAGTAGTGAGTCGGGTCAAATCCATAGAAAAAGTAGTGTTTTTAGATTTGAAATCTTTGATTTTATAAAAAAAAGAAAAGAGAAGAGTTTTGGGATCAAAAGTGAAGTCGGAAAATAAAAAGCAAAAATTAAAAGGTGTAGGCATTTAAACTTGGTACTAAGATCTACTAGTTAGATCTTAGCATCTATTTATAATAAAATAAAAAAAATAGTAATTTAAAGTATAAAAATTAAATTATAAAAAAAAATATAAAATTAAAGAGCAAAATAAATAAATATTATATTAAAAAGTTCATAATTTAAATACATAAAATAAAAAAAATAAAATAGGCTGATCTCTAATCTTGGATCGGCATTGGTGAAAAGATGGTGTAGAAGTCCCGCTCTTCTTCTCGGCATCAATTGCTTTGAAGCAGCCATTAACCCATAGCCTGGCTTCACCCTGTACCAAAGCTTTACCTTGATCGGAGATGTTGATTTTTGAAGGCCTGGGTCCTTTTTATAGAGCTAGGGAGGCTAGATATTTTTTGTGGAGGCAATGTGGGACTAAGGGTTGTTTTAATCATAAAAATAGGAAGAAATCCGAGTGAAATTCAGATTAAAATAGCCCCTATTGAGTTCTTTTAATTCTGGCCGTTGGATGGTGATCCGATGCTTCCAAAAATACCAAAAATAGATGTGTAATGGCCCAGATCAAGTTGGATTAATTTCTGACCATTGGATCATGCTTGATGGAGAAATTTATGCCATTGATCACGCGTCTGAGAGTTTGATCACCATCGGGAGCCTTCTGGACCATCGGATCGAAGATGGAATCAGGCGCTGCCATCTGATGGCGATCTGGATGAAATCAGCAACTAGAAAAAAAATGCCTAACCGTTCGATCCTGACCGCAAACAACCATCACCGCACGATCGCACATTTACTGTTCCCATGGATCGCATGGATCGGTCACATCGTGCACTGTAATCAATCAGCGCCTTCTATTGACAGATGAAAAGACCAAAATATCCTGTGAGCCATGATGAATTTTTTGTAAATCCTTTAAGGGTCTAGGTCCACCACGTGGCAGGCTCTGATTCGTCGGTGTCTGCTGAGCTGGCAGTCTTCACTGTGCTGTAGATCGACCGATGGCTTTTGGGCTTGAGTCGACTAGCGTGGATGGCTTGGCACGCTGGCTTGGTCAGCTTGGCTCGATGCGTTTGGACGCGCCGGCTGCTGCGGCATGGCGGCTTGAACCATTTGAGCCGTATGTTATTTTTTCATTTAAATTTTTTTATTTTATTTCTTTAGAAATTCATATCTTTTCCGTTTTAGCTCTGTTTTGCTCCAAACTTATCTCGTTACGATCAAAAAAATGAGCTCTTTTTATTGATTATAAAATTTTATTTTTTAATTTTTATTATTTTTTAATTAATTTTTTAATTAATAAAAATATGAATTTCTAAAAAATTATATATAAATTGATTAATAATTCTTAAAAATTAATATAAATTAATTAATAAATTAATATTTTTGTTGATAAATTTATGATACTTATCACACCCCCTAACTTAAGCTTTGCTCGTCCTCGAGTAAAGAAAGAGTTTAGTTTTAAATATCTTTTTAACTTTAGAGTTTCGAATTTTACCTAAGCAGTTTTTAAAATGGCCATTGATATTTAGTAGAGCTTAAGTGAGATATATCATTGGGGTATTAATACTTATCAATAGAAAAATTAAGTAAAGAACATTAAATTTTTCAGAACTTTTTCTAAATTATCCCACCTTTATCTCTGATTTGTCTAAACTTTTATATAGACAAGTGTATTGCTATTTCCACCCTTCATTTATTGATTTTTATTTTCACATTGCTTACTTTTTGATGTGAATATTATTGCTTACTTAGGCAACGAGACTCGATTACTCGGTGAAAAACTATTTTTTTTTTTTTTTTTAAAATTGTACCACTATTGAGTGTCTTAACTTCTTAAGCTTTCTATTTGATCCATGTAGTGAGTCTTGGGCTAATGACTCCCAAACCAATTGACTTTAGGGCACTAGATATAGAATACCCCTCAGGCTTACTAGCTCGAATCAAATAGGCTACGAGTTAAGACTAGCTTTACAACGAGCTTCTTTGCCCTTCCCACCTTTTGATGCGAAACTCAATGCTTGCTTAGGCAAAGAGGCCCGATTACTCAGTGAGAAGTACTTGAAAACTATTTTATTAAAATAAATTTTTATATGAAGAAACGTATAGTTACCCTACACAAGCCTATAAAAAGTAGACTTTTCTTTGATGCTAGTAGAAATAATTAGAAATGCTTCAAGAAATTTTTTTTTATGTTCTAGACTTAACTCTTTATTGAATTTTCTTAATACTTGATTCCTCAATATCTCACAGATTCTCTGATCTGTGTATCAATTTTTTTTTAAAAATGCTTAGTTTAATTCGATTCTTAAGCATAATCAAGTATCTAAATACTAAATACTAACTTTTTTGAGGACTTAAATATTTTAAAAATTTTTATTTTTCTTCCCCCCAACTTAATCGATATTATCCTCAATGGAGAAGAAAAAATAAAGGGATGTAATAAAGAACATGAAAGAATACACCTGACTATATTTTTGGTTATTATTATTTTTTTTGGTCCAGCACATGCCTTTGAAAATTTGAGCTCTCCCTCCAACTTATTCAAATTATCCTAAAAAGAAAATAAATTAAAAAAATAAATTAGATAAAAACTAAATATTGGGTTGCCTTCTAATAAGCGCTAAGTTTACCGTCTTCAGTCAGACACAATGCAGCTTTCTATCCTGTGTCGAATATTGGATTGACAAATTTCAATGATTTTAGATTGTTAATTTAAAAAAATTAATTTATAATCCCATTATTGATATAATCATTATTAATTTTAGAAATATAATTTATGATCCCATTCTCAGACCCATATTTATTAAGAATTTCTCCTATTTGTTTTTCTAAAATACTCATGAATGGAGTTTTAGGAGTTAAGTTTGATTCAATGGATGCTGGAATGGTGACTAAAGGCTGTTTTAATTCTGAAGGTAAATTAATGTGATCTTGCTTAAATAACTCCATTGATATTTCATTACGTGCCTCTTGATTTTTGTAAGAAGAACCGACTTTTGGGGTTGAAGGGAATAGGACATTAGATTTATAAGTTTTGAGTAAATCATCTATTCTCTTTTTTTCTAATCCTATCTTATTTAAATTGGAACCAGCATTAGTACTAGTTTTCGACTTGGGTTCTTCTATGTGGTTAGTCTCAGTACTAATCTGTTTCTTTAAATTTTTATTTTGACTAGCATCAGTACTAGCCTCTCTCACTTGATCTTGGTATGGGTCCATAAGAATCCTATAGCTTTTAAGTTCAGGAGTTACTTTAGCATTCTTTAATTGAGGATTCTCAAGTGAGACATTAAATTGATAACTTGATTCAGATGATTGGTGGACATTAGATGGATTGTTTAAAATTGGTAGGCTCGATAATTGACCTAGTTCTCTCCTTGTGTTAGAGTCAACTAATTATTTTATTTGAGCTTCTAGTCTGACGATAGATTGCTGTTGAGTCAGAATCAATTGTTCAAGTTGGTTAAATCTATCATCAGCTAGATTGGTCTATTGAGGAGGTGGGTATGAGGGCTGATTATGATATGGTGGCTGAAAAGTCTTACTAGGCTGACCTCTGTTATAGGCATAATTTTGGTATTGAGATCTATTTTGATAATTTTGTATCGATGAAATTTGGGTCTAAGCCTAAGTCTGTTGAGATGTCCAAGAAAAATTATGGTGGTTGCTCCAATCTGGATTATATGAATTTGAAAATGGATCATTAACCAGCTTGGAGTAGCCTTTAGCAGCTTGGATTTGTTCTTGGATAAAAGATGAAAACTATGCAGTCATAAGACATTTACTCACATGATGGGTTGGGCTAGCACAGATTGAACAAATCTTCTGATAATTAGAAAATGATGTGAATTATGTAGGAGATTGTTGACCTAGGGTTAGGACTTGATCTAATTTCTGAGTAAGAAAGTCCACTTTATTTATCAAATTTAAATCAGTCTTATGACTAGATTTTAGATGTTTAAATTCATGGATCCCTGCCCAGGTTTGGTGGAAAGACAATGAAGCATGGTTAATTGAGTTTTCATTTAGGATTTCAAATAAGGTATAGGCTTCATCCTCACTCTTGTTCATGAATGCACCTCCACAGGATGCATCTACTATCTATTTGTATTGGTCTCCTAAACCCTCATAGAAAGCTTGAACTATTTGCCACTTAGACAGACCATGGTGTGGGCATTTTCTAAGAAGTTCCTTAAGTCTCTCTCATAACTCGTGAATCTGTTCCCCTGGAAGCTGAGCAAATCCAGTGATAGCTCACCTCATAGTATTGGTTCGGCCTATGGGGTAAATTTTTTTAAGAAATTCACTTTGCAAGTCAGTCCAAGTTTTAATTGGTCTCCCTATTATCCCAAGCTAGTACTTGGCTTTGTCTTTTAATGATAAGAGAAATAAAATTAGTCTAAGGGCATCATTAGTTAAACTTTGAATTCTCACCGTAGAGAAGATTTCTAAGAATTCATCCAGATGTTTATAAGGATCTTCATTGATGTTCCCATAGAAAGATGGAAGCATTTGAATTGTAGTCGGCTTGATCTCATAGTGGGTAGCATGAATTTCAGGTAATTGGATATAAGTCGATGGGTATAGGTAGAAGGAATAAAGTATTCTTTCATCTATTTAGGTGGTTCTCTAAAATTTTCAGCCATTTAATTATCGAATTTAATATAATTCAGCCTTTTAATTTTATGGTTGGGTTCAACTAGATCAGGTAAAGCGATTTTCTATCGTGCATGCGCTAGTGCAACCCTATCGTGTTGTTCAAAAAAAAAATTTAAAATTTTTTTAATATTTTATTATATTAATTATTTTATTTATTAATTTAATTTAATTTAATTATTATTTTTAATATTTTTTTAGTTAGTTAAATTTAATTTTTATTTTATTTTATTTTTATAGGAGAAAGAAGAAGAAAGAAAGAAGAGTTCTAAAGAAGAGGTCCTAAGGAGTCCTAAAACTAAAAAGAGAGAAAAAATTAAATTTAATTAGGTTTGATGTTGGTTAGCAATCAAGTTGGTCAATCAATCCTGACTAAAGATTATCCTAGATCTAGACAGCTCCTAACTGCCAAGGTCACCTTCAAGCCCTCCAAGTGTAGGATTAGCCAATCAACTAGCCAGGTAAGTGTAAGGTCGGTGGGAGTCCTTCCGTTGCTTGCCTTAGACACCAATTGTGCTTGGCCAGGTAAGCTAACGGAATCAATTAGAAATCACCTTCCTTCGAGCCCAATCGTCCTTGAATCACTTTCCTAGACACCAGTCAAATTGACTAACTCTAACCTGGTTCAACTCTTAGGGTTTCTTATCCTATTGAGCTCGAGTTCCTAGGATTGATGTGTAATTGATTTTAAAATTAAAGGCTTAGGTCAATGCAGGATGCTGGTTGGTTGTTTGTGGATCAAGAAAGGGTGATCAAATCTTCATCTTATCTTATTTAATTGGATTGTGCCCTTAATTTGGTTTAATATGAATATGTACAAAAAATTTTCAATCAAAGGATTCTATGCAATTTAAACTGGATGCATGTAACTAATTGAATTCTAAAAGACTTACCTTGCCTCCAGTAATCACCAAAAAAATAAAAAAAAATAAAAATAAAAATAAAAATAATATGATGCATGCTCTAAGTAGTTAGGATTTCTAATCTTATTATGAGACTTTTAATTAGGTTTAAATGAATATTTTTTTAAATTAATTTAAAAATAAAATAAATAAATAAATAAATAAAAAGAAAAAAGGACTAGGATTAGGATTGATCTCACCAAAATTAGATGCTTTCTTCCTTTTCTCTTTTTTCTGCAAAATAAATAAAAAAATTAGTTAGCAATATTTAAAAAAAAATATTTACAATTAATTTACAAAAAAAATCAAAGAAATTAAAGAAAAAATAGCATCTATTCCATCCCCAGCAACGGCGCCAAAAACTTGATAGGAACACGATGTTGTCGTTAAGACACCGTGTTTATCAGTTTAATTTGACTTCTTAAAATAATTAAAAATTCATAGATAGCAGTGAGTCAGATCGAATCCATAGGAAAGGTAGTGTTTTTAGATTTGAAATCTTTGATTTTACAAAAGAAAAAGAAAAGAGAACAGTTTTGGGATCAAAAGTGAAGTCGAAAAATAAAAAGTGAAAATTAAAAGGTGTAGGAATTTAAACTTGGTACTAAGATCTACTAGTTAGATCTTAGCATCTATTTGCAATAAAATAAAAAAAAATAATAATTTAAAGTATAGAAATTAAATTATAAAAAAAATAAAATTAAAGAGCAAAATAAATAAATATTGTATTAAAAAGTTCATAATTTAAATACATAAAATAAAAAGAAAATAAAATAGGTTGATCTCTGATCTTGGATCGACATTGGTGGAATGATGGTGTAGAAGCCCTGCTCTTTTTCTCGACACCAGTTGCTTTGAAGCAGCCATTAACCTATAGCCTGGCTTTACCCTATACCAAAGCTTTACCTTGATTGGAGATATTGATTTCTGAAGGCTTAGGTCCTTTTTATAGAGCTAGGAAGGCTAGATATTTTTTGTGGAGGCAATGTGGGACTAAGGGTTGTTTTAATCGTGAAAATAGGAAGAAATCCGAGTGAAACTTGGATTAAAATAGCCCCTATTGAGTTCTTTTAATTCTGACCGTTGGATGGTGATCCGATGCTTCCAAAAATACCAAAAATAGACGTGTAATAGCCCAGATCAAGTCGGATTAATTTCTAACCATTGGATCACGCTTAATGGAGAAATTTACGCCGTTGATCACGCGCCTGAGAGTTTGATCGTCGTCAGGAGCCTTCTGGACCGTCGGATCGAAGATGGAATTAGGTGCTATCGTCCGATGGCGATCTGGGTGAAATCAACAATCGAAAAAAAATCGACCGTCCGATCTTGACCGCAAACAACCATCACCCGCACGATCGTGCGTTTACTGTTCCCATGGACCGCGTGGATCGGACCATATCGTGCACCGCAATCAATCAGCACCTTCTATTGATAGATGAAAAGACTAAAATGCCCTATGAGCCGTGATGAATTTTCTGTAAACCCTTTAAGGGTCTAGGTCCATCACGTGGCAGGCTCTGATTCGTCGGTGTCTGCTGAGCTGGCGATCCACACTGTGCTGTAGACCGACCGATGGCTTCTGAGCTTGAGTCGGCTAGCATGGATGGCTTGGCGCACCAGCTTGATCGGCTTGGCTCAGCGCGTTTGGACGCACCGACTGTTGCGGCGTGATGGCTTGAGACGTTTGAGCCGTATGTTATTTTTTCATTTAAATTTTTTTTATTTTATTTCTTTAGAAATTCATTTCTTTTCTGTTTTAGCTCCATTTTGCTCCAAACTTATTTCGTTACAATCAAAAAAATGAGCTCTTTTTATTGATTATAATTTTTTTTTAATTTTTATTATTTTTTAATTAATAAAAATATGAATTTCTTAAAAATTATATATAAATTGATTAATAATTCTTAAAAATTAATATAAATTAATTAATAAATTAATATTTTTATTGGTAAATTTATAATACTTATCACCGATGCACCTCAGGTCAAAGAACCAGACACACTACTGCAGCATCAAGTCAGTCATTGACGAAAAGATAGACTTCGTAATGACTACTCGAGGTGGTCATGCTCAGTGCTCTCATTCTCTAACGAGTACTTATACTCTCGCTCCGTGTCTCCACACCATAGACTCAAGACTCATCTACTAAAGGGAAGCGATTGTACACCAACCTTTCAGATCAATCACCATCCTCGTGATGATCCTATGGTCGGAAGTATTTTATGAGTTAATAATGATTATTCATGTCTTAAATTTTTAACTCTTAAAAATATGAATTATCATTACCATTAACTCAAAGGATGTATTACAGACACTAAATACACATATGTGATAGAAAATAACCCATTTTATTGATTATTAGTCAAAATTATAATTTTGCCCCTAGAAGTGTATTACAAGTGTCAGCCAATTCTGGCTTCTAGGGCACATATATCTAACAATCTTCCACTTGTCCTAAAGCCAATTGGCTATACAAGTCTAAGTCCCATCTTCTCAAGGTGGGCTTCGATCTTCTGCTGGCCCAACGGCTTTGTAAGTGGGTCTGCCACATTATCTCTGTGGAGTTGACTCTCTTGACCTCGACGTAACCCTTCTCGAGGTAATCGTGGATGAGGTGGTATCGCCGCTCAATGTGCTTGGATTTTCTGGTGAGACCTCGGCTCCTTAGCAAGGGCTATGGCGCCATTATTGTCGCAGTATAGAGGAATGGCATCTGATGGCATTACTCCAATTTCTGCAGCAAACTTCTTGTACCAGAATGCTTCCTTCGCAGCCTCTGATGCAGCGATATATTCTGCTTCCATGGTGGAATCTGCTATCATGGTTTGCTTGGAACTCTTCCAGCTGACAGCACCACCATTGCACACAAACAGACTCCCAGATGTCGACTTTCGATCATCTATATCGGACATGAAATCCGAGTCTGTGTTTTCTTGGACTTGGAGTTCTCCGTTACCAAAAGACCAACATCATATCCTTAGTTCTTCTTAAGTACTTAAGGATACATTTCACAGAAGTCCAGTGTTCTTCACCTGGATTTGACTGATATCTGCTTGTGACACTCACAGCATGGGCTATATCAGGTCGTGTACATAGCATGGCATACATGAGGCTCCCTATTGCAGAAGCATAAGGGATCTTGCTCATGCGTTCTATTTCCTCAGGTGTGCTAGGGCACATCTTCTTGGAAAGATGAATACCATGTCTGAAGGGTATTAATCCCCTCTTAGAGTTTTCCATACTAAACCTCTTTAGTACTTTCTCTATGTACATCTTCTGTGAAAGTCCTAGCATCCTATTCGGTCTATCCCTATAGACCTTAATTCCTAGAATAAAGGATGCTTCACCTAGGTCTTTCATGGAGAATTTCTTGGACAACCATATTTTGACTATTGTCAACATGGGAATATCATTCCCAATAAGGAGGATGTCATCCACGTACAATACGAGGAAGACAACAGCGCTCCCACTGACCTTTTTGAAGACACATGGTTCCTCTTCATTTTTGATGAAACCAAACTTTTTGATCACATCATTGAAACGAGTGTTCCAGCTCCGAGATGCTTGCTTAAGTCCATATATGGACCTTTGCAGCTTGCAAACCTTGTGATCAGTATCACTGGATGTGAAACCTAGCGGCTGTTCCATATAGATATCTTCCTCAAGATATCCATTCAAGAATGCCATTTTCACGTCCATTTGCCATATTTCATAATCGAAATAGGCTGCAACGGCAAGCAATGTGCGGATGGATTTTAGCATAGCCACTGGGGAAAAGGTATCCTGATAGTCAATGCCTTTCGCATTGACTATAACCTTTTGCCACTAGTCTAGCCTTGAATGTCTCCACATTCCCATCTGCACCAATCTTTCTCTTGAAGATCCATTTACACCCAATAGGTACTATACCTTCTGGTGGATCTACCAAGGTCCAGACTTGGTTTGAGTGCATCGAGTCAATTTCTGACTGCATTGCCTCTAGCCATTTCTCGGAGTCGATATCTGATATCGCCTCGTTGTAGGTTTTGGGATCATCACCATGAGCACCATTACCTACGAGGAACATTTTCTCTACTTTCTCTGAAATAATACCTAAGTATCTTTCAGGGGGATGGAAAACTCTTTCCGATCTACGAGGTGGAGGAGGTAGTGTTCTTATTGGCTCAACCTGATTTGGTTCCAATTGGTCCTTAGCTCGTTGTACTTGTGAGACTTTCTCATCAAGCTTAATCTGCTTTCCAATGCCGCTATCTTGAATAAACTATTTTTCAAGAAAGATGGCATGTCGACTCACAATCACATTGTGGTCTTCTGGAATGTAGAAATAGTATCCTAATGACTCTTTAGGATATCCTATGAATCGAGCTCTGAAGGACCTAAACTCTAACTTGTCCGCTTGTTGTCTTTTGACATGAGCCGGACAACCCCAAATTCTGAGATGACTCAGACTTGGTTTCTTACCATGCCATATCTCATACGGTGTGGTAGGAACGGTTTTAGAGGGAAACCCTATTCAGTAGATAAATTGAAGTTAACAATGAAGTGTCCCCAAAGAAAATCAGGGAGGTCTGTGAAGCTCATCATGGATCGGAACCATATCCAATAGAGTCCGATTTCTCCATTCTGAAACCCCGTTGAGTTGAGGTGTTCCTGGTGGAGTCCATTGAGAGACTATGCCATTTTTCTTGAGATAGTCTAGGAATTCCCGGCTAAGGTATTCACCTCCTCGATCTGATCGAAGAACCTTAATGGGATTTTTCAGTTTATTTTTCTACTTCATGTCTGAATTCTTTGAACTTTTCAAAAGCTTCAGACTTGTGTCTCATAAGATACACATACCCATACCTAGACAGATCATCGGTAAAGATAATGAAGTAGACAAAATTGCCTCTAGTCGGCACATCAAATGGGCCGCACACATCAGTATGTACTAGGGCAAGGAGATCTGTGGCCCTTTCCCCATGTCCAACAAAAGGGAGTTTAGTCATTTTGCCTTGAAGACAAGATTCATACAAGTTGGATATGACTCGAAAGTCAATGGACTCAATAGCCCATTTTTTCCTAATTTGTTGATCCTATCTTCTGCTATATGACCTAATCTCAGGTGCCATAGATATCTATCATTTGGACTATCCCTAGGTCGTTTGGCATTCACGTTTTGCTCGATAGTTAGAATAGGTACATCAATATGTAGCTGATAAAGACCATTAATAAGGAAAACCATTTGCAATTTTATTTCTTTCATAAAGAATGTTACAATGGTCCTTAAAGAAGGTAATCACATAGCCTTCTTAGTGCTAAGCATGAAACAGAAATCAAATTTCCTGCTAGCTGCAGGCACATAATAACAGTCTTTCAAAACTAAGTCTAAACCAGATGGTAATCGAAGAGGGTATGTTTCCACCACCACTGCAGCAACTCTTGCTCCATTACCGATGCGTAGGATCATGTCTCCATCCCTCAGCCTCCTGCTATCCTCAAGACCCTGCATGGAAGTGCACAGATGAGCACTAGAACCAGAGTCAAGCACCCAACTGGATGCAGAAGAAACCGTAAGGTTAGACTCAATAACGAGCATACCTCCAGAAGGACCTTCCTTCTTGTTCTTCAGGGTGGCCAGGTAAGTAGGGCAGTTCCGCTTCCAATGGCCGTCGCTGTTGCAATGGAAATACTTTTCTTTGACATCGGCCTTCTTCTTCGGCTCTGCCTTCTTCTTCTTTTCTCCTTCCATCTTCTGCTTTTTTCACAGACTTCTTTTTCTTTCCATAAGACTTTCTTTTGGAAGAAGTCCATTCCATAGCAAGAACTGAGCCTTTAGAACCTTTCATAGAAAGCTCAGCGGTAACCAGCATATTCATTAATTCGGCCAAGGAATTTTGAAGTTTATGCATGTGGTAATTCATGATGAATTGCCCATATGCATCAGTCAAGGATTGCAGAATAATATCATTCTGCAGATCCAAGTCTAACTTCACACCGAGCTTCTCAAGCTCTTCCATGTCCTTGATCATCATCAGACAGTGATCTTGGACTGACTGCCCATCACGCATCTTAGCCTTAAAAAGTCATTTCGTGACTTGATACTTGGCTGCGCGACTCTGTTCACCAAACATCTCCTATAGGTGAGCCAACATTTGGCGAGCAGTCTCGATATCTTCATGTTGGTGCTGGAGCTCATCAGACATCGAGCCCAACATGTAATATCTGGCCTTATTATCTTCGTCTATCCATTTTTTCAGAGATGCTCTCTGTTCAGTGGATGGACGGGCTGGTAAGGTGGGAGGGTCCTGGTCCAATACATGGGTTAACTTCTTAGAACCCAAAATAATTTTGTAGTTCCTGAGCCAATCTTTATAATTGGGTCCGGTCAGTCTATGTGTGTCCAGGATACGTGCCTAATGGGTTGGACGCAGACATTTTTCTATAGAGAGTCAAAGATTCTAGTTAGATACTGTAATTATGACTTGACCAATTTATTTAGGAAATTTTATTTTTAAACAAATTAGCTCCCACTATTTTCTCGGATCCCTACACTCCCTCTGTAGAGATGCAAAAATCTCCATGATTAATGATTTCTAGTGGGTGGTGCGGTCTCACCAACTGACTCATCACCTCACCTAACAGTTATTGGTGATGGGTTAGCCAATGAGTGAACAACTCTTGTTCAATGATTCTCTAATCATGGTGCACCCAAACTTGGATCTCTAATTCATGAATCTCACCGTATCCAAAATATTGATCCACTCCTTAGTTAAGTCAGACCCACCATTTGCACAGACTGGATTCCTAATTGAGTCTCTCACCGTATCCAAAATATTGAGCCCAACTCATCCTCCAGCCCATAGCATCCAATGCCTAATAGACATGGTTGCATCTTTCCGATGCAACTGAGCCACTGTATCCAATCGAGAACAATCAACCCCTGGAAGGGCCCGCACATATCTACAATGGTGGAAGACCTCAGACTTAATCTTTTCTTAGGAAGAATTGATTCAGGTCTCATTAAACTAGACTTGTCATAGTCATAACAATTATGACTAACCTAGTGGCATGGGTTAGCTCGGATTATTGACCACCTCAGATCAGAACTGTGTCAACAGATATGGCCAGGTAAGTGAGACCGGTGGAAGGGAATATGCCATTAACTCGTACAAGAACGCATTCAGGTCGAGTAGCTTCCAATTAAAAACCAGTCGGTCGTATGTGCCAAACTTACCTTAGACACCAAATTATTGAGCCAGAACCAATTGGGTTAGCCTACAATCCAGACTCTAACCTCTGAGCCTAATTAGGTCTTGCTTGATCGTGACTCGATCTTGACCCAGACTTAATCCTATTAGGCTGGTCAATTTAAGCATTGTTGATCCCATCTAACCAACTCTTGATTCGGTTTGATCAACCGCTTAGACCTAATTGAGCTACCCAAGCCCGAACCCAGTATTATGAATATGTCTTAGATATGAAATTCTCAATTTTAGACCTAATTAATATTTCATAATCTTAATTTTTAATTAAGTAGGGTTCATAAACAAAATATGCACAATAAATCCTAGGGTTTCAGGATCTAGGGTTTTGCAGAAAGTAAGTTTTGGATTTCTGATTAAGGACGAACGCGCAGCACCCCTACACATCATAAGAAACCCCATCGGATGGGAAGGAGAGGGCCTTTAAACCCTTCTTCATTCTTATGATCGGACGGCCAAGAGGAACGCCTTAATCAGGAACATGCAATACTACAAAACAGTTTTAGATCTATATCATATATCTCATATACAAATTAGATCTAATCATGGCATATTTTGCATACATCTCATGTATCGAATCATGCATATTTTCAGATCTAAATTATCTCATAATAATCTAAAAAATTAGATTTAAATTGATCTTATCAAAATAAACTCTAATCTAGATAACTATGTAGAACTATTCTACAACTAGTCTAGACATGCATCAATCATATCTCATATGATGTTAAAATTAAATAATTTTTATTTACTATTTTTTAGATATTATTATAATAATTATAATATCAAAAAATAGTAAATAAATAGATCTAAAATATGATTTAATTAAATTAAATTAAAAATATGCAAGACTATTCTATAGAACTATTCTATTTTAGAACTAGTCATGCATATTTTCTAATCTTAGATCCAAATCATTTAATTTTAATTTTTTCTAATTTTAGATCTGATCACATCTCATGTGACATCTAAAATTCACTTATTTTTTAATTAAAATAAATTTAAAATTAGATCTAAATACTTTTAGAATCTTGGCTCTGATACCAGTTGAAGGAAAATCCTGATTTTTCGGACCAGGTTCGTTCAGATCTGATCGGATCAAGAGATATATTTTCAAAAATTTTTTTTTCTTGATCTAGATCAGATCTATATTTTAGATCTAATTTTTATTATTTTAATAATTAAAATAAAATTAGATAAATTAAATTAAATTTAATTTATCTTGATGTGGGTAATCCTATTACCCGTTGATGATCCTGTAAGCAGCGGAAGGTTCTGGATCTAGCCATGCAAGTGCCTGGCCTCTACCAATATCCACTTGGATTGGATCTAGAGATCCTCTTCTTCTCTATCACATCTCCAAAAATTAGATCTGAATCTGATGTGGAGGATCTTCAAAACTACCTTTTCGAAGATCAGCAGTTGTCCTTTGCAGCAGCGCAGCCTTCTAGCTTTCTGTCGCCTTTCTCTCATCTGGATTGCACCAACTTGGATCCCAAACTACTTTTGGGCATGGAGAGGAGAGGGAGAAGATGGTTTGGCATGGAGGAGGAGGAGAGAGGCAGCCTTGGGGCATGGAGAATTTCAATTGCTCTTTTGAGTTGGGCGCAGGGTCTTATTTATAGACTATGCGTGATCCAACTCCTCTTCTTCCCAACCAATCACAACCCTTTGTGAAATCAGATCTAAATCTGATTGGTGGGAATAGAGTCCCCTGGATTCCTCCTTAGATGGGCATGCCTAAGACCAGTCAAAGTTGGTTCTTAGGAGAACTCTAATTCGGAATCCAAAAAGGAGATGGAGTCCCTGTCCAACAGGGACTCCTGGGCGCCTCCTACTTGGGCACACGCCAAGGGTGGCGTGCGCCCTCCTCCTTGCCAGGTTCTGGTAGGGGGACAAGCCCCACCAGCTCTCCAATAGGTGCATGACATGTGGACAGAAGTCAAAGTGTCAATGGTCAATATTTGACCAGTCAAAGGTCAACTTTTGACCAAAGTCAAAGGATGAGAAATGGTAGGTGACCAAAAATGGCAGGTATTATCTTACAAAATAAGACAACCTTTTTTGATCTGGACAAGCTCCAGTCAGACCAAGTGAAGGCCTCTGATTCGAGCACAAACTCCTTTGGCTCAGTCAGGATAACTATTTATGATAGTAAAAGAAGAACGTTAGGTTCAATCGAGTGCTAGCACGATTTTCTTGAACCTAATTGAATCTCATTCAGATCAATTGAACTGGATCAGTTCAATTGATGATCACCAGATTCAAACCCTTATTTGTGTGACCCAGTTAGGTTCAGTTCTGTATGGTAATGGGATATGTCATGATCTCTATCATCGACATCATCGAAACTTCTTTTGATGGATCAAAACTCTTCTGATTCGAACAGCTAGAATGATCGATCATCTAAATCATTCTAATTGCTCCCAAAATCCACCAGTGACACCTAGCAGTATATGGTGGCAACCCATCAGAGCTGAATGTGAACCTCTTGGTGCAGCTACCTGTGTGATTAAGTTCTTCTATCTTGAGCCCCGATCAGATTAGGGTTAAGGTGAACTCGTCAAACCCTAGTTTCTATCATATGATGTAATCATTCGATTCAAGTCCGATGTGAAAATCTAAATAGAAACTCTTTCTATTATTTCACTCTGCCATGGCCATGGGCTTCTGGACTTGATTCTCATGATCATCATAGGGCTGCTCCTCTACCACCGAGGTAGATAGATTCCATCTTGATGCAATCCAGTTCCTACAATGAACATGCTATAGCCAACATACACCTCAGGATTCCATATGGCTAGGAGATCGAGTTATGGTGTAGTCAAACTATAACACCCTCAAGGTGAACTACCGATGCACCTCAGATCAAAGAACCAGACACACCACTACAGCATCGAGTCAGTCATTGACGAGAAGGTAGACTTCCTAATGACTACTCGAGGTGGTCACGCTCAGTGCCCTCGTTCTCTAACGAGTATCTATACTCTCGCTCCGATGTCTCCACACCATAGACTCAAGACTCATCTACTAAAGAAAAGTAATTGTACACCAACCTTTTGGATCAATCACCATCCTCGTGATGATCCTATGGTCGGGAGCATTTTATGAGTTAATAATGATTATTCATGTCTTAAATTTTTAACTTTTAAAAATATGAATTATCATTACCATTAACTCAAAGTATGTATCACAGACACTAAATACACATATGTGATAGAAAATAATTCATTTTATTGATAATAGTCAAAATTATAATTTTGCCCTTAGAAGTGTATTACAAGTGTCAGCCAATTTTGGCTTCTAGGGCACATATATCTAACAAATATAAACTTTTATTATATGATGGCCTAATTATGATTTTTAATTTTATTATATCTAAGAAAATAAAAATTAGATTTAGTTAAATTAGATGTAATATTTAAATTAAATTATTAATATTTAATTAAATTTAGTTAAATTAGTTTTAAATTTTTGAATCAAACTCAAGGCGGAGCCGTCGGGAGGCCTAGCCCGCTCTATTTTCAATTCTATTTGTAATCTCGTTCGATACTTTTGAACCTCCAAGATGGAATTTGCCTAGATGCTATGCTGGTGTGCCCACATAGTCTAGTCATCTAGCATGCTCCAAGTCTGCATGCATGAAATGCGTGTCCTGATTGTCCCCATTTATAATAATATTTTTTATTTAAAAATTTAATATTTTAAAAATTTTAAAAATATTATATTGCATAAAATGATAGACCCATCTTTTGATTAATGTACATATTCTTCAGCATCTGCAAATTATATATTTTTGTATGGATGAAAGAATTATGTACATTGGTCAATTGACTATTTAGTTTGGATAGTTTAAAAATTATAATTAATTCTATAAGTAATTACAGTAATCAAACGGTACGTTGAGGATTTGAGAAAAAATTTGGATAGTATTTTTTTTTAGTTCTCCACATACATCTTCAGTCGTGTGGGAAAAACTAAGAAAAAATACTGCCAAAATTTTTTTTAGTCTTCATTATGTATTGTTTGATTACTGTAATTGATCTATAGAATTAATGCAATTTTTGAATGGGATAGAACCTTCTATACCTATTAGTTGATGATAGCATGCATTTATTATGTAAGCCATTTTAAATAATAAAATATTTGATAAGAATTTTATTTTGTATTTGTACATGCAAAATTCTTAGATAGTATGCCATGGACTATAGTTGGATGGACCGTCGAGTAGTTGACGGGATGATTTCTACTAAATATAAGGAGGGTGTCAAGTACTTTTATGATTATATTTTTGAAAATATTACATTCTTAGTTCAAGAATGGGCTCGTTGTCCTTATAAGAGATATATCAATAGAGAAATGCTTGATATAGATATAATAATTATCTATATATATAGGAGTGAATTTATGCCAAACTATAAGCATTCATAGGAAGATGTGGAAGATAATTGCAAGGGTTAGAAGTCAGCAAAATAGAGACATAGATAGAATGATAGATATGGTTATAGATACAGCTGATCCTAAATTTGACTGGGATATGAAGAATGATCCAAGAGTTGGTAGTGGTGATTTCTATTATATGTTAAAAAATGCTGATGAACCACTATGATTGGGATATAAAATACACACTATATTATTAGCCGTGTCAAAGTTATTGAATTTGAAGGCTGAGTTTAATATGATGGTCAATGTTATGATAAGATGATAGCAGTAATAAAGAAGATGCTACTGAAGAATGAAAAGATTATTGGGAGCTTTTATGCTTCAAAGAAAATGGTAAAAGGATTAAGCATAAGATATGAGAAGATAGATGCATGCCATAATAATTACATGCTTTTTCATAAGGAGAACCAACTAAAAAGATCATATGATGTATGTGATGAAAGCCGATTTAAGCCAAGACAAGATGGTAGAAATTAGAAGAACATATCATATAAGATTCTTTGATACCTTTCCCTCACTCCTAGGCTTCAAAGGCTTTACTTGTCTAAGAGTACTGTCGGACAGATGAAATGGCATAAAGAAGGGATTCGCAAGCATACCAATGAGTCATTTATCAGATAATGAGGCATGAAAGAAATTTGATTCTTGCCACTCTTTATTTGCCCAGGGATCATACAATACCTGACTAGATTTGTCTATGGATGGGTTTATACCATTCAGTCATGCAATGGCCCCTTATTCATGTCGGCCAATCTTTATTACTCCATATAATCTATCGCCTGGGTTGTGCATGAAAGAACATAAAATCTTTCTTATATTAGTCATTTCTGAACCATGACACCCTAGTAGAAGCATTGATGTATATTTAAGGCCTCTGTTGATAAATTGAAATTCTTATAGTCCGATAGCATATGTAAATTTGATGTAACAAAGAAGTAGAAAATTATAATAAAGGCTGCACTGATGTGGATCATTAGCGATTTTTCTGCTTATGGGATGCTATTAGGATGGAACATTTATGGAAAGTTAACATATCCCTATTGCATGGAGAATACAAAAGCATTTTAACTTGAGCATGGTCGAAAGCCTTGCTGATTTGATTGTCACTGTCAATTTCTTCCTGAACATTATTCTTTTTGAGCATGGTCGAAAGCCTTGCTGATTTGATTGTCACTGTCAATTTCTTCCTGAACATTATTCTTTTTGAAAGTAGCAGGATAATTTCAGGAGGAATAAAATAAAGAAGGATAAGGCAACCCCATGACTTAGTGGCATGAAAGTGTTTCAGAGGATATCTTAAGTGGATGAAGTCCAATTTGGCATACTATTTGACAAGCAGAAATCTCAAAGATTTGGTAGAACTCATAACTAGGTGAAGCGAAGCATCTTTGATAATATTTGATCTATCATAATCTTAACATCATGCACATTGAGAAGAATATCTTTGATAATATTTTCTATACTATTATGGATGTCAAGGGAACGATGAAAGATAATCCCAAAGCCCGAGCGAATATGAAGAACATATACAAGTATCCTTTATTAGAGTTGGTTGAGGTATTTCCAAAGAAATTTTTGAAGCTGAAAGCTACTTATACCTTAATGAGGGAGTAGTTGAAGGACGTATGTGATTAGTACAAAATCTTAAATTTTCAGATGGTTATGCAAGTAATCTAGCTCGGTGCATCAATATCAAAGATTATAGGTTCTATGGACTAAAGAGCTATGATTATCATGTCTTCATGCAATGATTACTCTCATTGGCTTGGCGTGATCTCCTTTCCAACCCTATATGGAGTTCTTTAACCAAGCTTAATCTTTTTTTCAGAGATATTTATGCTACCAAACTATCCGCTGACCATATATCCAGTCTTAAGGCTAGTAGAGACTATATACAAGTTAGAGAAGATAATTTCTCCTAATTTTTTTGACTTTATGGAGCACCTAATGATTCATTTGGCATATGAAATTAGGATCGGAGGACCAGTGTAGTACTGGTGGATGTATCCATTTGAAAGATACATATACAATCTTAAGAATAAAATAAAAAACAAGGCCAGAGACAAAAGTTCTACTGTGGATGCTTACATAATTGAAGAAATTTTTAATTTCAGCCAACACTACTTTAATCTTAGTGTGAAAACAAAGCTGACTCAAGTGGGTTGACATGATGACGGTGGTGAGGGATCAGAGATGGAGATCTTAATATTTGCCTATCCTACTCGTGAATTTGGATACGAGGTTCATCGAGTATTGACTGATACTGAAATTCGACAGGTAGAGATATATATTTTGCTAAACTGCATGGAGGTCGATCAATATATTAAGTATCCATCACAATCTCAACTCTTTAATCACTTATCATCCTGTACTTAACTTATGTATGCATAGGCAATATGATGAGATGCTGAGATTGGACAATCTGATGATAAGTGAGGAAGAAATTTTTACTCAGCACTTACAGAACTTTATAAATTGATTCCATCAATTGGTAAGCAATCATTATCATTTTATTTATTTTAATTTTATTTAATTTATTCTTTTTATAATTTGTAGGTCATGTAGAGGGGTGGATCCATACCTAAGAAGCTAAGACCATTAGGTTACAGACCAACAAAGTACGTGACAAATTATTTTGGAGGTAACGTAAATGGTTTCAAATTTCATATACAATAATATGGATGTCATAAGAGTATAATGAACTATAAAGGATAGCTGATGGATAGAGGTGAAGAGTGACTATTATGGAATCCTCGAAGAAGTGATCAAGTTGACATACCTTGGAGGTAATAGTATCATTCTATTTAGGTATCGATGGTTTGATATCGATAATTGTATGAAGGTTGATCTATGGCATGGGCTAATTAAAATCAAACATAGATCACAAGCATATGTCAATAACCCCTTTGTGCTAGCCCAATAAGTTGTTCAAGTATATTATACTTTCTTTCCATCAAGAGAGAGAGGAAGGAAATATTGATGGGCTGTATGTAAAGTTAAGTCTTGACCCATTCATTATGAGCTCGAAGAAGAAGAAGAAGAGCCCCATTTATTAGAATGCTTTCAAGATGATGAAATATTAGGAGTTCATCATCATTTAATGGATGTAGAGTCGGATGCTCTAAAAATTCTCCTACATGATGGCCAACATAAGGAGGTAGATTATACTGAATTTGCTTTTAAGGAGCATCCTATCCAAGAAAATGAAGAAGAGGAAGAAGAGAAAGAAGTGGAAGAAGAGGAGGAAGAGGATAAATCAAACGAAGAATCTGAGGAGTACCAAATATTTGAAGAGGTCGATGAGTAGTGTTCCTCGCTTATGTTGAATTTCTGGATCTCTGACTCATTTTAAATACTTGTCTTGTATTGCCATCTATCTAAAGGATACTAAACATCTAAATACTTATCTTACATCATTTTAAAACTTGCATTTTCATCCATAATTATATAATTAAAGTATAAATTTTTTTATTTTTATTTTCAAAGATTATAGATCATGTTTTTTCAATGCCGGAGCCATCACAGTCGAGGAGAGATCTCTCAAGGAGAGAGCTCTTATGCTACCAGCTTGCATGGTTCTACGGCACACATATCATCTAGTAGGCTCTAAAACTTTAGATATTCTCTTTTATTTTATTTTATCCTTTATTATCTAATAACACATTCTCCATAATGTATTGATACTCTCAGGTTCGGACACCATGGGTCACTAGTGACCCAACAGTCACACCAAGCAGTGCCCGAATCTCAAAGTCAGTGGCATGGTAGAGGACCCATCCGGCTTGTGGCACCTTTGACTCAACCGGAGGATAGAGAGATCGTATACATTTAGAGCCGCTCATAAATACTATATCTTCACTGAATGTATTTAAAACTTAGTCATTTTAGAGACTAACATTTATTATTCAAAATTAATTTTATAGCATATTTATAGAGCCTGGGATGCCTCATGTGGTTACTAGGATCATCTGATGATTGATAATGGGGTCAGTGAATGAGTTCTCCAGTTGGTCATCAATGGCTCATGATGTAGCCTAGGAGATATTCCTGGTAAGTTAAAGATGTTTAATTTTTAAATTCATGGTAGGTTTCTATTTTATTTATTAATATATGGTTGCTTTTACTTGTAGGGTACTATCGATTCAAGACTCCTCAAGATGAGGAGGCTAGCTATCGAACCTTCAAGGAGGTGGCCATGCAGAGGTTCTGGGATGGGCCGTATAGTCTTCAGTAGTTTGCCAAACAGCACTCCAGTTTCGAGTTACCATTAGACTGAATGTCTTACATAGATCACTAAATATGGGCGAACATATGGATGACCCTCTACACCTAGTAGAGCACTGAGGAGAACCCTGGTAGGTGGCAGAGGGCACGACAGAATTGGTCTACCCAGCAGCATTTGATCATCCACACTGGCAGCTTCATTGGCACACATGTTGTGGCTGATAGATTGGTAAAAATTCAATACTTAAATTAATTTCATATTGAATTGATCATATATATTTTTAATTAATTTAATTTAATTATTTATTTATTATAGATCTGGTAGCTAAGTCATGTATTAGGGTAGCTGTAGATATGGAAGGCCACATACTAGTCCAGGAGGACTGGTGATTACTTATATCTTTAATCTCGATAGATTATGCTAATAACTTAAAATATTATTTATTAAATTTTTATATATACTGATATGTATGGACTAATAAATTTCTAAACTGTATAGATGGATTACATGGAGTATCTCGTATCATGGTATGGCAAGGACCTATCCTCTCAGCCCCTCCATGACCTCGAGGGAAGGCTTAGGGCCCTTGGAGGGGTGAGTAGGAACTGGATCATAGGATTCAACTATAGCTTTGACCCTCCAGCAGCTTGATATTCTTCGTCAACGTCCTTCTCTCAGGGCTTGATGACTCAAACATGGGATAACATACATGTGGAGGAGGTCATGTAGAGACTTTGGAGCCAATGACCTCAAAGCTTCCAAGACATTGTCTATGATACGTCATCAAGATTCTTTAGGATCCGCATCTATGCAATCAATTGGGCTCATTATCACAGCCATCACAGTAGATAAGTCTAGTTATAATTTTTTTTACTTATTTTAAATTTTTATATTTAGAAGCTTCACATATTTAGGCTTGAGTCTAGAAAAGAGATCTAAGAGATAAAAATTCAATCTAACCATCCAATTAATGGACCAGGGGTGTTTATAGCTCTGTATCATTGAATAGAATATGTAAAAATAATTTATTTGAGAATCGAAGTATTCTATCAAAATATACATCTCTGTATCGACATATATGCTTTTGTATCAAAACTTATTAATAATATTTTATTTTTTTTGTTCTCATTTACCAACTATTGGAGAGGATGTATAGGAGTAGGAGGAGGATGAGGAGGACGTCGAAGAGGATCTTATATAATTTTTTTTTATATGTATGTAATTTTGATACTTTTAAAATAGTATAAATTTATAAAATTATATAATTTATATTTTTAATAAAATATAATTAATTTTATATATGAATTTAGATCAGATCTGAGATATTTTAGATCTGATTTTATAGATCTAATAAAAAATAAAAATAAATTAAATCTAATTTAATTTATATTTTGATGTTGGATAATCAGATTATCCTTTGATGATCCTACTATTTGCCTGAGGTTCTGGATCTAGCCATGCAAGCGCCTAACCTCTACCAGTATCCACTCGGACTAGATCTGAAGATCTTCTTCTTTATCACCTCTTCAAATATTAGATCTAAATTTAATTTGAAGAATCTTCAAAAATTTCTTTCGAAGATCTGTAGTCGTCTTTGCAGCAGTGCTGCCTTCTTTCTTTCTCGTCATCGTTCTCTTGCTTGGATAACACCAAACTGGAGCCTAAATCTTCTTGAGAATGGAGAGGAGAGAGAGGACCAGAAGATGACATGGAGGAGAGAGAGGGGTAGCCTTGGAGCGTGGGCTAAGAGAGAACACTATTAAAGTTAGGCATGGATAGGATTTATATAGACCCTACTGCGCCATGTAGTACCACATCATCCCGGCCAATCACATTACTTCATGCAATTAGATCTAAATCTGATTGGTGAGATGATATTACTTGATCCAATCAGATGAGAGCCCCCTCAATTCATCCTTAGATGGTGCCTAAGACTGGTCAAAGTCTATTTCTAGGTGCCACCTATGTAGAATCTAAGAAGCAACCTGGAGTCCCATTTGTATGGAACTTTAGGCATCTCTATCCATGGGCACACGCCTCCCTAGGCATGCATCCCCTTCTTTCCAATTTCTAGCAAGGGGATAAGCTCCTATCTGCTCTCCTATGGGTGCATGATACATGGATAGATGTCTAAGTGTTAAAGGTTAATGTTTGACTAAAGCCAAAAGACAAAAATTAGCAGATGATGAAAAATGGCAGGTGTTGTCTCAAATTTATCTCATAAATTAAGATAATATTTTTCTGACCTAGACAAGCTCCAGTCAGACCAAGTAAAAGTACCTGAGTGAGCACAAATACATTTTTCTTAGTCGAGATAACTTTTAATGATAGTAGAAGGAGAACTTAGGCTTAATCGTGTGCTAGCACGATTTTCTTGAACCTAATTGAATCTTATTCAAATCAATTGAACTAGATTAGTCTAATTGATGATATCTAGATCCAAATCCTTATTTGTGCGATCTAGTTAGGTTCAGTTCTGTATGGTAATGGGATATGTCACGATCTTTATCAACGACATCATCAAAACTCTTTTCGATGGATCAGAACTCTTCTAATTCAGACAACTAGAATGATCGATCATCTAAATCATTCTAATTGCTCCCAAAATCTATCAGTGATACCTAGCAGTATATGGTGGCAATCCATCAAAATTAAAAATGAATCTCTCGGTGTAGCTACCTGTGTGATTAAGTTCTTTTATCTTAAGCTTTGATCAGATTAGGGTTAATGTGAACTCATCAAACCCTAATTTCTATCATATGATTTAATCATTCGATTCAAGTCCAATGTGAATATCTTAATAGAAACTCTTTCTATTATTTCACTCTACCATGGCCATGGACTAATGGACTTAATTCTCATGATCCTTATAAGGCTGCTCTTCATCTACCGAGGTAGATAGATTCTCTCTTGGTGCAATCCAATTTCTATAATGAACATGCTATAGCCAACGTATACCTCAAGATTTCGATTGGCTAGGAGATCGAGTCATGGTGTAGTCAAACTATAACACCCTCAAGGTCAACTGCCAATGCACCTCAGGTTAAAGAATCAGACACACCACTGTAGCTTCGAGTCAGTCATCGATGAGAAGGTAGACTTTCTTATGACTGCTCGAGGTGGTCATTCTCAGTGCCCTCATTCTCTAAAGAATACTTATACTCTCCCTCCGGTGTCTCTATATTGTAGACTCAAGACTCATCTACTATAAAAAAGTAATTGTACACCAATCTTTCGGATCAATCACCATCCTCATGATGATCCTATGGTCGGAAGCATTTTATGAGTTAATAACGAAAATTCATGTCTTAAATTTTTAACTCTTGAAAATATGAATTATCATTATCATTAACTCAAGGGATGTATCATAGACACTAAATACATAATTATGATAGAAAATAATCTATTTTATTATTTATAGTCAAAATTATAATTTTGCCCCTAGAAGTGTATTACAAGTGTCAGCCAATTTTGGCTTCTAGGGCATACATATCTAACACTTATCTCTTGTTGACGTTGACGTTGAAGCTCAAGGAAGATCTTAGCTTCAGTCGAGGCTGAAGAAGATCTTATCTCCTATTGACATTGACGTTGAAGCTCAGAGAAGATCTTGTCTCTAGCCAAGATTGAAGAAGATCTTATCTTCTATTGACGTTGAAGCTCGAAAAAGATCTTATCTCCAGCTAAGGTTGAAGAAGATCTTATCTTTTGTTGACGTTGAAGCTCGGAGGAGATCTTATCTCCAGTCGAGGTTGAAGAAGATTTTATCTCTTGTTGACGTTAAAGCTCGAGGGAGATCTTATCCCAATCGAGGTTGAAGAAGATCTTATCTCCTGTTGACGTTGACGTTGAAGCTCGGAAGAGATCTTATCTCCAACCGAGGTTGAAGAAGATTTTATCTCCTATTGATGAGATCTTATCTCCTATTGATGTTGATGTTGAAGCTCAGAGAAGATCTTATCTCCAGTCGAGGTTGAAAGAGATCTTATCTCCTATTAACATTAAAGCTCGGAGGAGATCTTATCTTCTTTTGAGGTTGAAGAAGATCTTATCTCCTATTGATATTGATGTTGAAGTTTGGGGGAGATTTTATCTTCTATTGATGTTGAAGCTCGAAGGAGATCTTATCTCCAACTGAGGTTGAAGAAGATCTTATCTTCTGTTGATGTTGAAGTTCGGAGGAAGATCTTATCTTCAACCGAGTTTGATGGAGATCTTATCTCTTATTGACGTTGATGTTGAAGCTTGAGGGAGATCTTATCTCCAGTCGAGATTGAAGGAGATCTTATCTTCTATCGACGTTGAAACTCGGGAGAGATCTTATCTCCAGTCGAGGTTGAAGGAGATCTTATCTTCTATGGACATCGACGTTGAAGCTCGAAAGAGATCTTATCTTCAGTCGAGATTGAAGAAGATTTTATCTCTTGTTAACATCGACGTTGAAGCTCGAAGGAGATCTTATCTTCAATCGAGGTTGAAGGAGATCTTATCTCCTATTGACGTTGACGTTGAAGCTTGGAGAAGATTTTATCTCCAGTTGAGATTGAAGGTGATCTTATCTCCTATTGACGCCGATGTTGAAGCTCGAAGAAGATCTTATCTCCAACCGAGGTTGAAGAACTTTGACTTACTCATATTAGGATGAAGTTCTCTTTCTGTTCCTAATATGGCCACTATTGATTGCTTCTTTCTGATAGTACATCCTCAGATTTTCTAAATTTTAAGGTCGTGAGAATGTTGTTCCTCCGAGCTCCTTCAAGCGATAAGTTTCAATTCGAATGATCTTCTCTATTTCAAACTGACCTTCTCAATTTGGGGCAAGCTTCTCCTAACTTTGAGGTGAGGGATGACAGCTCGTTGAAGCACTAAGTCCCCAAAGATAGTGTTGATGATACTGAAAGATGACCGATCTCCTTATTGTTCCTTCCTCATTGGTGGTTCTGACTGCGATAGCGCCCTTGGTCGATCTACTCTTGCTTTAGACCGATAACTGAGGAATCGATCCAATCGACCTCTCTTGATGAGCTCCTCAATTTTGTTTTGGAGCTGAATGCATTCTTCAGTATCATGGCTGTGGTCATGATGGTAGAGGTAGTACTTGCTTCGATTGCACTTATTTGGGAGAGATTGTAATTCTTCTAATCTTGTTAGCTGATTCTTGATTTTTATTAGAACTTGAGTTTTAGGAGCATTAAGGAGGACGTAGTTGTGGAACCTTTCAGAGGAAGAACTTCTTCATGCCCTTCTATCGGGGCTCATTTGATGACGAGCTCGAGAAGGAGTTTGGATTTGCTTGCGCTCGGGGGGAGTCCATGAGCACGGTCAAACTTCATTCAGTCCTCCATCAGCGGTGGATCTATTAGACTCGTCCGCCCGCCGCTTTTCTATGGCTTCTTCATCCTTCAAATTGAAGATTTCTTCCACATGGGCATATCTCTCAGCCTGAACTAGCAGATCGGCAAAGTCCCTAAGGTACTTCTTCTTCAGGAAGAATAGTAAATCATTCTTCTGAAGGCCATCGTTGAGTGCGATCATTGCAATAGATTGGTCTAGGTTTTGGACCTCCAATGTAGTCACATTAAATTGGATGACATAAGCTTGGATGGATTCTTCCTCCTGCTTGATATTCATCAAGAAATTAAAACCTCAGCATAGACGTCGACTGTTGATGAAGTGAGTCACAAACTGATGGCTCATCTGATCAAAGAAGAAGATCGTACCTAATCTCAACATCGAGTATTAGTTTCTTACTGCTTCTTTTAAGATAGATGAGAAAGCTCGACATAAGATGGCGTTTGGCGCACCATGGAGCAGCATCATGGTCCGAAAGGCCTTCAGATGATCGATCGGATCAAAGATTTCATCATAGCTTTCAAATTAGGAAAGCTTGAAGTTTGGTGGAATGGGCTCTTGCATAATTCGAAAAGAAAAAAAGGGATCGGTGCAGACGTCGTCATGGTGAGTCGGGTCGACGTGGCAAAATTTTTCAATCCATCGATCCATCTTCCACAGTTTTTGATCGAAGATTCTCAATCATAGATCTTGAAAGACTTCCAACTGTAGATGGGAAAGATCACTTTCGAAGGAGAATCATGATCCGAACGAGGATACTCTGCTCTCTATTTTTTCTTTTCAGGAGCGACGGATATGCTAGCCCAAGTGCTTTTCCTTAAGATCGATTTCTAACATTCCAATGGTGCGTTTCCTAATAGAATTGCCACTAGGGGCTGTCATATAGCCTACACGATTTTGGTGAGATCCTGAACCTACTACATCAGCAGGTTAAACTGCTCTAGATCTACCATGACCGTCAATAAAGGTGGAGGTTGAAACATCGATGATGGAGTAGGAATAGATAGATCTGGCTCATATCTGATGATAGAAGTGATAGATCTTCAGGTAGTCACCTTCTTTGGAGGCATTTCTCAGGATTGAGGGAGAGGATGGAGATCCATAGGGTCAATTGAGCACTCCTTTAAGAATAAGAGTACCTAAAAAATAGAGAGCCCTTCCTATAGCGTCAATCCTATTGGTGCAGAATCTGGTTAATGATGGATCAAGTTAGAGCTGAGGAAGAAGAGGTCACCGTTGGTGACCTACAAAATAAAGTTTCATTCAAAGTCGATGGTGGTGGCTCTGGCAGGATTCTCTGATGATCAAGTCAGCTTTTCTAGCCAATAGAAATGAAGTACTCAGAAAAGAATTTGACAGAGTTTTAAAAAGAAGAAGAGAGCTTAGAGAAAATGTATATGAGGGTCTCTTTTTATAGACGGAGTCTATAGCAGACTGATAGTGACAGCCATAACCATCTGGTAGTAGGCCGCTCGGAGCCACATGAAATTTGTTATGGAGAGAGAGGTGTCGTTAGATTGATAGTGATAGCCATAACCGTCCGGTAGTGGGCCGCTCGAGACTGCATGAAGTTTGTTATAGAGAGAGAGGTGTCGCCAAATTGACAGTGATAGTCATAATTGTCCAATAGTGGGCCGCACGGGATCGCATGGGGTTTGCTATGGAGAGAGAGGTGTCGCTAGACTGATATGCTCGTTCGTCGAGATTTAATAGCTGTAGTTCGAAAAAAGCAGAGTTGGTTGGTGAAGAACTTTGACATATATTAATTTCAGAGGAATTTGGGCTCCTAAAGAAATACGGCTAGAGTGGATTATCTGAGAGGAATACTAGTTAAAATCTAAAAGTAATTTACTAGAGGAATTCGGATGGAATTCGACTGATGGAGAAGTCCAAAAGGAGTTCGGCTCTCGAAAGAATCCAACTGAAGAAGAAGTTTGGAAGGAGTTCAGCTCTTGGAGGTATCAAACTAAAGGAGAAGTCCGAAGGAAGTTCGACTCTTAGAAAAATTCAACTGAAAGAGAAGTCCAAAAGAAGTTCGGCTCCTAAAGAAATCCGACTGAAGGAGAGATTCGAAAGGAGTTTGGCTCCTGAAGGTATCCGACTGAAGGAGAAGTTCGAAAGAAGTTCGGCTCCAGGAGGAATTTGATTGAATGAGAGGTTCGGAAGGAGTTCGGCTCCTGAAGGAATCTGAGTGAAGGAGAGGACCAAAGAGAATTCAGCTCCTAAAGGAATTCGACTGAAGGAGAACTCCAAAAGAGGTTCGGCTCCTCGAGAAATCCGACTGAAGGAGAAATTCGGAAGGAGTTTGGCTCATAGAGGAATCCAACTAAAAGAGAGGTCCGAAGGAAGTTCGGCTCCTGAAGAAATTCGACTGAAGGAGAGATCCAGAAGAAGTTTGGCTTCTAGAGGAATCCAACTGAAGGAGGAGTTTGGAAGGAGTTTGGCTCCTGTAGAAATTCGACTGAAGAAAAAGTTCGAAAGAAGTTCGACTTCTGAAGGAATCCGACTGAAGAAGAAGTTCGAAAGAAGTTCGACTCCTAAAGAAATTCGACTGAAGGAGAGATTCGGAAGGGGTTTGGCTCCTCGAGAAATTCGACTGAAGGAGAAATTCGAAAAAACTTTGGCTCCTAAAGAAATCTAACTGAAAGAGAAGTTCGAAAGAGGTTTGGCTCCTCGAGGAATCTGACTGAAGAAAAAATTTGAAAAGAGTTTGGTTTATGGAGAAATCTAACTGAAAGAGAGATCTGGAGGGAGTTCGGCTCCTAGAGAAATCCGACTGAAGAAAAAATCCGAAAGGAGTTTGACTTTTGGAGAAATTTGACTGAAGGAGTTCGAAAGGGGTTTGACTCTTAGAGGAATCTGACTGAAGAAGATATTCGAAAGGGGTTCGACTTCTGGAGGAATTCGATTGAAGAAAAAATTTAAAAAGGGTCTGGCTCCTCGAGGAATCCGACTAAAGGAAAAATTTGGAAGGAGTTTGGCTCGTGGTGGAATTCGACTGAAAAAGATGTTCGAAAGGAGTTCAGCTCCTGGAGGAATTTGGATGGGGTTTGGCTGAAGAAGAAGTCCGGATGGAGCCCGACTGATGGAGGGGTCCGCCAGAAGAAGAAGTTTGAAAGAAGTTCGGCTGTTGGAGGAGTTTGGCTGGGGTTCGATCGCTGGAGTTCGATCGCTGGAGGAAGAATTCTCGATCGAAGCTTTTTCATGATTACCAGTTGCATTAGGCTAAGCATTAGACTGGACTTCAGTAGGAGTGGGATTTGTCCCTAATACATGAGATTTTGAAAATACTAACCATGCAATACCAAACTATCCCTAATATATTCTATTCCAAAATTAAGCTGACAGATTGCTGATAGAATTAATTGTGAATTTTTGGGGGTTAGCATGTTTGAAATGGAAGCGGTATAGCATCTAATAGTATGCATAGCTTGCACAAACAAAACCTCCTATATCTCCTGTTGAGATTCATCTTTCTTGATCAAAGGTTTTCTATGTATTACTAAGAGGAGGTACAAGCTTTTTGAGTGTAAATGAAGGAATTAAATGATTGTAAACAAACAGAATTTAAATTTAGTAATTAGGTTTCTATTATGTTAAAATTGTGACAAAAACATACAAAAACTTTGCAATCAAAACCAGCTTTTCATATTAAAATTTGTTGCAAATCATCCATCTTTACAATATGAAGACAATATAGTTTGTATTTGGGATTAAATTATATTTGCCGAGAGAGAAGTGCTTTGCTACTCTTATTTCTTTGCCATTTCTTTTGTAAAGACATGATTTAAATGGTGTATTTGTTGAAATTTGTTTACATTTTAATGATATGTATTTATATATAATATGGATAAGCATTGAATGAATTGTGTTAAGTTCTCTCACGAATACATAAAGGGAGTCAAATCATTTATGACTTTGGTGGCTCAAAACAAGGGCAAAGATTGTGAAATTTGGTATCCTTATTCACATTGCTTGAACATTTATATGGAGCCTCAAGAGAATGTCTTCGATTATCTATTAAGATTTGGCATGGATCAATCATACATCCAATGGATATTTCATAGCAAATAGGCAGGATTTTAATTCTTCGATAATCGAGATAAATTTTTATTTATAGGTATAAAAAGTGATGAGTTAGGCAATGACTCAAATGAGGATGATGACGATGATGGGATAAGAGATTTGCTACATGACTTCAGTAATTTCATTAACGATTGTCTTATTGAAAAAAATGGGACTTCTATAGGTGCTAGCTATTCTTGTACCGATATCTTTAATGATTTATTGATGAAAGCTACTAAAGAGTTATATCCGAGATGTACAAAATTTTCAAAATTATCATTATTATAAGTTGCTCCATTTGAAAGTATATAATAAATGGAGTAACAAGTCTTTTAATATGTTATTATCATTGCTAAGAGATATCTTGCCAAATGGTCAATCCTTGCCAAAATCTTATTATACAGCAAATCGCTTTCTATGGAACTTGGGCTTGGGTTATGTGCCAATACATGCATGTAAATATGACTCTGCTCTCTTTTGGAAAGAGCATGAAAACTATGATAATTGTCCGAAGCATGGAACGTTGAGATGGATGATTAATGATGGTAAGAGTAAAAAGATCCCTTATAAAGTATTACGGTACTTTTTGTTGAAGTTTAGACTGCAACAATTATTTATGTCAAGAAAAATGGCTAAAGAAATGAGATAGCACAAAGATAGGCCTAGAAGTAAGAGTAACACCATGATTCATCCATCTGATGGTGAAGCTTGGAAGAGCTTTGATGAATAATATCCAAAGTTTGCTAGCAAACCCCGCAATGTGAGCTAGGCTTGGCCTGACAATGGATGGATTCAATCCATTTGGTAACATGTCTAATGCCTATAGTATATAGCCTATTGTTCTTTTGGCATATAATTTACCCCCTTAGATGTGCATGGATGAGTCATTTTTTATGTTGTCACTACTTATTCCGAGTTCGAAAGCACCGGGTGGAGACAATGATGTCTACTTGAAGCTATTAGTAGATGAGTTGAATGAGTTATGGGATAAGGATATTGATATTTTTGATGCTTCATACGGCCAAAGTTTTCAAATGCATGCGGTTCTATTGTAGACTATTAATGATTTTCCAGCCTGTGGTAATATTTTTGGATGGATCACTAAAAGATATATGGCATGTTTTTTTTGTAATAAGTATACCCCTACTTGTAAATTGAGAAGCAAGATTGGTTACTTGAGCCATTGGTGTTTTCTTCCTCATGACCATGCATGGAGGAAGAGCAAAAGATTTGATGGCAAGGTGGACTATCGACCCCTACCTATCTTGCCAAATAGAGATGATGTGATGCAACAACTGTCCCATTTGAAGAACATAGACTATGAAAAGCATCCTAACAATAAAAAGAGACCGAGATCAGCAGAAGAGTTGAATTGGACAAATTTTTTTTTTTTAATTATCATATTAGTGTAAATTGAGATTGAGGCATAACCTTGATGTTATGCATATTGAAAAGAATATTGGTCATATTATCCTTGGTACCTTATTAAATCTTGAAGGTAAAACCAAGGATACTATCAAGGCTAGACTCGACTTGGAAGACATAAAAATCTAAAAGGAATTGCACTTGGTGAAGAGAAATGATGGATCATACATAATTCCTCTTGCATGCTACATAATGTCGAATATTGAAAAGAAGTATTTCTGTGAGTTTCTTAAAGGAGTAAAGTTTCTAGATGGATATGCATCTAACATATCTCGATGTGTTAATATCAAGGAAAAGAAGATTATGGGACTAAAAATCTATGATTGTCATATTCTCCTACAAAGCATTCTTCCTATAGTCACGCGTGGAATCTTGAAGAAGGATATGATAGCTGCATTGATGGAGTTGGACGACTTCTTTCGTCGAATATATCATCGAACTTTAATTATGGATGACATCGAGAAGATGTATACAGACATATCCTCGATATTGTGCAAACTTGAAATGATTTTTCTGCCAGCTTTTTTTTTTATGTGATGGTATATTTCGCTATTTATTTACCAAATGAAACCTTACTAAGTGGACCAGTGGCATATCAATAGATGTATCCAATCGAGAGGTATCGTAGTAACTTCTTTTAAATTCTGAATTTTGAATTTAAGTAATTATTTATGTTATATAATTATTCTAAATTTTGAATTTTGGTTCTTTGGCTCTCTAAAGAGATTTGTTTTATTACTGAGACATATGTAGTCAAGAAATGCTTGACATTTTGTTATATGTACCTTCGAGGTATCAAGATCCACTTTAATATGGATGAGTGAAATAATGATAAAGTCGATGATGGTGACATAATAGTATTTGTTCAACAAGTTAGAACATTTGGAGCAACTCAGTTTGTTTCCCTACCCAAAGAAGAGCAAGATTTGGCTCATTGGTATGTGCTTAGGAATTATGAAGAGATGGAGCCTTTTTTTGAGTAAATTTTTACTACCTAAATTTTATTATTAAATGTTCGATATAGAGATGCGATACCAAATGATACCTCTTTGTTAGAAAGCATAAGGTTGAGCTGATGGAGCAAAGTTCGTTAGATGTTGAGATCAGATATAGAGAATAATTTTTTTTGTGGATAAAGCATCAAGTGAGAACACAAACTCTACGAGACTGTTTATGTACATACGTATTGTATTCTCATATACAACTAATATAAATTATTTTACATAATTGTAGATGGCAATATTGTACAAACTGGACGAGAAAAGTGTATGAAGGGAAAATCCTGATTTCCTAGATCAGGTTCGTTCAAATCTGATCGGATCAAGAAAGATATTTCAAAAATTTTTCTCATATATCCAGATCAGATATGAGATATTTCAGATCTAATTTTATAGATCTAATCAATAAAATAAAAATAAATTAAATCTAATTTAATTTCTATCTTGATGTTGGGTAATCAGATTATCCTTTGATGATCCTACTGATTACCTGAGATTCTGGATCTAGCCACGCAAGCGTCTGGCCTCTATCGATATCCACTCAGACTAAATCTAGAGATCTTCTCCTTCTTTATCACTGCTCTAAAAATTAGATCTGGATCTAATTTGGAGGATCTTCAAAACTTCTTTCAGAGATCTACTGTCGTCTCTACAGCAGTGCTGCCTTCTTCCTTTCTCGTCAGCTTTTTCTTGTCTGGATCGCACCAAACTGGAGCCCAACTTTCCTTGGGCACGGAGAGGAGAGAGAGGATCAGAAGATGGCATGGAAGAGGGAGAGGGGCAGCCTTAGGGCATGGGCTAAGAGAGAACTCTATGAAAGTTGGGCGCAGATAGGGTTTATGTTGACCCTGCTGCGCTATGCAGTGCCACATCATCCCGGCCAATCACGTTGCTTCGTACAATCAGATCTAAATCTGAATGATGGGATAACATCACCTAATCTAATCAGATGAGAGCCCCACTAATTCATCCTTAGATGATGCCTAAGACTGATCAAAGTCTATAGTTATGGGCCACCTAACTAGAAACCAAGAAGCAACCTGGAGTCCCATTCGTATGGAACTCCAGTCGTCCCTATCCATGGGCGCACACCTCCCTAGGCATGCACCCCCTCCTTTTCAAAATCTAGAAAGGAGACAAGTGCCTATCTGCTTTCCAATAGATGCATGACACATGGACAGATGTCCAAGGGTCAAAAGTCAACGTTTGACCAAAGCCAAAAGACAAGAATTAGTAGGTGATGGAAAATGGTAGGTGTTGTCTCAAATTTATCTCATAAACTAAGACAATCCTTTTCTGATCTGGACAAGCTCCAGTCAGACCAAGTAAAGGAACTTGAGTGAGCACAAATTCATTATCGAGACAACTTTTAATGATAGTAGAAGGAGAACGTTAGGCTCAATCATGTGCTAGGATGATTTTCTTGAATCTAATTAAATCTAATTCAAATCAATTGAACTGAGTTAATCCAATTGATGATATCCAGATTCAAACCCTTATTTGTGTGACCTAGTTAGTTCAGTTCTATATGGTAATGAGATATGTCGTGATCTCTATCATCAACATCATCAAAACTTCTTTCGATAGATCAGAACTCTTTTGATTCAGATAACTAGAATGATCGATCATCTAAATCATTCTAATTGCTTCCAAAATCCATCAGTGACACCTAGCAGTATATGGTGGCAATTCATCAAAATTGAAAATGAACCTCTTGGTGTAGCTACTTGTGTGATTAAGTTCTTCTATCTTGAGCTTCGATCAGATTAGGGTTAAGGTGAGCTCGTCAAATCCTAATTTCTATCATATGATTTAATTATTCGATTCAAGTCTGATGTGAAAATCTTAATAGAAACTCTTTCTATTATTTCACTCTGCCACGGCCATGGACTTATGAACTTGATTCTAATGATTATCATAGGACTGCTCCTCATCCACCGAGGGAGATAGATTCCTTCTTGGTGCAATCCAATTTGTACAATGAACATGCTATAGCCAACATACACCTCAAAATTTCGAATGGCTAGGAGACCGAGTCATAGTGTAGTCAAACTATAACACCCTCAAGATGAACTGTCAATGCACCTTAGGTCAAAGAACCAGATACACCACTGCAGCTTCGAGTCAGTCATCGATGAGAAGGTAGACTTTCTTATGACTGCTCGAGGTGGTCACGCTCAGTGCCCTCGTTCTCTAACGAGTATCTGTACTCTCACTCTGGTGTCTCTACACCATAGACTCAAGACTCATCTACTACGAAGAAGCGATTGTATACCAACCTTCTGGATCAATCACCATCCTCATGATGATCTTATGATCAGGAGCATTTTATGAGTTAATAATGAAAATTCTTGTCTTAAATTTTTAACTCTTGAAAATAAGAATTATCATTACCATTAACTCAAGGGATGTATCATAGATACTAAATATACATTTATGATAGAAAATAATTTATTTTATTATTTATAGTCAAAATTATAATTTTTTTCTTAAAAGTTTATTACAAGTGTCAGCCAATTCTGACTTCTAGGGCACACATATCTAACAAACTCCGACTTAACCTAAAGTCAATTGGCTATAAATCTAAGTCCTATCTTTTTAAGGTGGGCTTCGATCTTTTACTGATCCAACGGCTTTGTAAGCGGGTCTGCCATATTATCTATGGAGTCGACTCTCTTAAGCTCGACGTAACCCTTCTTAAGGTAATCGTGGATGAGGTGGTATCACCACTCGATGTGCTTGAATTTCTGGTGAAACCTCGACTCCTTAGCAAGGGCTATAGCGTCATTGTTGTCGCAGTATAGAGGAATTGCATCTGATAGCATCACTCCAATCTCTGTGGCAAACTTCTTGTACCAAAATGCCTTCTTTACAGCTTCTGATGCAGCAATATATTCTGCTTCCATGGTGGAATCTGCTATCACAGTCTGCTTGAAATTTTTTCATCTAACAGCTCCATCATTGCACACAAATAGACTCCCATATGTCGACTTTCGATCATCTACATCAAACAAAAAATTTAAGTCTGTATACCCCTGGACTTGGAGTTCTCCATTATCAAAGACCAATAAAATATTCTTAGCTCTTCTCAAGTACTTAAGGATACATTTCATAGAAGTTCAGTATTCTTCACCTGAATTCGACTAATATCTACTTGTGACACTCACAGTATGGGCTATATCAGGTCGTGTACATAACATGGCATACATGAGGCTCCATATTGTTGAAGCATAAGGGATCTTACTCATGCATTCTATTTTCTCAGGTGTGCTAGGGCACATCTTCTTGGAAAGATGAATGCCCTGTCTGAAGGGTAACAAATTTCTCTTAGAGTTTTCCATACTAAATTTTTTTAGCACTTCCTCTACATACATCTTCTGTGAAAGTCCTAGCATCCTATTCGGTCTATCTCTATAGACCTTAATTTTTAGAATAAATGATGCTTCTCCTAGGTCTTTCATGGAGAATTCTTTAGATAACTACATTTTAACTATGGTCAACATGAAAATATCATTCGCAATAAGGAGGATGTTATCCATGTACAATACGAGAAAGACAACAATACTTCCACTGACCTTTTTGAAGACACATGGCTCCTCCTCATTCTTGATGAAATCAAACAATTTGATTACATCATTAAAATGAGTATTCCAGCTTCGAGATGCTTGATTAAGTCCAAATATGGACCTTTGCAGCTTGCATACCTTATGATCATTATCACTGGATGTGAACCTAGCGGTTGTTCCATATAGATATCTTTCTTAAGATATCAATTTAAGAATATAATTTTCACATCCATTTGTTATATTTCATAATCGAAATAAGCTATAATAGCAAGCAATATGCGAATGGATTTTAGCATAGCTACTGATAAAAAGGTATCCTGATAGTCAATGCCTTCGCATTGACTATAACCTTTTGCCACTAATCTAGCTTTGAATGTCTACACATTCCCATTTGCACCAATCTTTCTCTTGTAGATTCATTTACACCTAATAGATACTATACCTTCTGGTGGATCTACCAAGATCCAGACTTAGTTTGAGTGCATCGAGTCAATTTCTGACTTCATTGTCTCTAACCATTTTTGGAGTTGATATCTGATATCACCTCGTTATAGGTTTTGGGGTAATCACCATGAACCCCATTACCTACGAGGAATATTTCCTCTGTTTATTTTGAAATAGTACCTAAGTACCTCTCAAGGGGATGAAAAACTCTTTTCGATCTACGAGGTGGAGGAGGTAGTGATTAGATTGGCTTAACCTGATTTGGTTCTATTTGGTCCTTAGCTCGTTGCTCTTGTGAGACTTTCTCATTGAGTTTGATCTGCTTTCCTATGCCGCTATCTTGAATAAACTATTTTTCAGGAAAGATGGCATATCGACTCATAATCACATTATGATCTTTTGGAATGTAGAAATAATATCCTAATGACTCTTTAGGATATCCTGTAAATCGAGCTCTAAATGACCTAAAGTCTAACTTGTCCGCTTGTTGTCTTTTGATATGAGTCGGACAATCATAAATTCTGAGATGACTCACTTGGTTTCTTACTATGCCATATCTTATATGGTATGGTAGGAATGATTTTAGAAGAAACCCTATTCAGTAAGTATATTGTAGTTAATAAACAGTATCCCCAAAGAAAATTAGGAAGGTTTGTGAAGCTCATCATGGATCGGACCATATCTAATAGAGTTCGATTCCTCCATTCTAAAATTTTATTGAGTTGAGGTATTTTCGATGGAGTCCATTGAGAGACTATGCCATTTTTCTTGAGATAGTCCTGGAATTCTCGACTAAGGTATTCACCTCCTCGATCTGATCGAAGAACCTTGATGGGTTTTTCAGTTTGCTTTTCTACTTCATGTCTGATCGAAGAATCTTGATTATCGACCACCTCAGATTAGAACTGAGCCAACAAACATGGCCAGGTAAGTGAGACCGGTGGAAGGGATATGTTCTTAACTCGATAAGAACATATTTGAGTCGAGTAGCTTTTAATTAAAAATCAGTCGATCGTATCTGTCAGACTTACCTTAGATACCAAATTATTGAGCCAAAACTAATTGGATTAGCCTACAATCCAGACTCTAACCACTGAGTCTAATTAGGTCTTAGCTTGATCGATTACTCATGTGACTCGATCTTGATCCAGACTTAATCCTATTAGGTTGGTCAACTTAAACACTGTTGATCCCATCTAACCAACTCTTGATTCGGTTTGATCAACCATTTAGACCTAATTGAGCTACCCAAGTTTGAACCCAATATTATGAATATGTCTTAGATATGAAATTCTCAATTTTAAGTCTAATTAATATTTTATAGTCTTAATTCTTAATTAAGTTAGGATTCACAAACAAAATATGTAAATAAAATCCTAGGATTTCAGGATCTAGGATTTTGTAGAAAGTAAGTTTTTGATTTCTGATTAAGGATGAACACGCAGCACCCCTACACATTATAAGAACACCCCATCAAATGGGAGGAGAGGATATTTAAACCCTACTTTATTCTTATGATCGGACGGTCAAGGAGAATGCCTTAATTAGAAATATAAATCTACAAAACTAATTAGATCTACATCATATATCTCATATATAAAATTGATCTAACTTAATACATGTTTTACATACATCTCATGTATCATATCATGCATATTTTTTAGATCTAAATTATCTCATAATTATCTAAAAAATTAGATTTAAATTGATCACATCAAAATAAATTCTAATCTAGATAATTATGTAGAACTATTCTATAACTAGTCTAAACATGCATTCATCATATCTCATATGATCCAAAAATTAAATAATTTTATTTCTTATTTTTTATTTCTTATTATAATATTTATAATCATTAAAAAATAAAAAATAAATAAATTTAAAATTATAATTTAATCAAAATAAATTATGATTATGCAAGACTATATACAGAACTATTATATTTTACAACTAGTCATGCACATTGTAGAACTTAGATCTATATTATTTAATTTTAATTTTTTTGATTTTAGATCTAATCATATCTTATGTGATATCTGAAATCACCAAATTATTAGATTAAAATAAATTAAAAATTAGATATAAATAATTTAGAGAACCTAGCTTTGATACCAGTTGAAGAAGAAATCTTGATTTTTTAGATCAGGCTCGTTCAGATCTGATTGGATCAAGAGAGACATTTCAAAAATTTCTCTCATGTATTTAGATCAGAATTGAGATATTTCAAATCTAATTTTATAAATCTAATTAATAAAATAAAAATAAATTAAATCTAATTTATGTTCTACCTTGATGTTGGGTAATCAGATTACCCTTTGATGATCCTGCTGATTGTCTGAGGTTCTGGATTTAGCCACGTAAGCGTCTGACCTCTATCGGTATCCACTCGGACAGGATCTGGAGATCTTCTTCTTTTTTATTATTTTTTCAAAAATTAAATCTGGATCTAATTTGGAGGATCTTCAAAACTTCTTTTGAAGATCTGCTATCGTCTCTGCAGCAGTGTTGCCTTCTTCTTTTTTCGTCAGCTTTTTCTTGCCTGGATCGCACCAAACTAGAGCCCAACTTTCCTTGGGCATGGAGAGGAGAGAGAGGATCAGAAGATGGCATGGAGGAGGGAGAGGGGCAGCCTTGGGGCATGGGCTAAGAGAAAACTCTATGAAAGTTGGGTGCAGATAGGGTTTATATAGACCCTATTGCGCCATGCAGTGCCACATCATCCCAATCAATCACGTTGCTTCATGCAATCAAATCTAAATCTGATTAGTGGAATGACATCACCTGATCTAATTAGATGAGAGCCTCACTAATTCATCTTTAGATGGCACCTAAGACTAGTCAAAATCTATAGTTATGGGCCACCTAAGTAGAAACCAAGAAGCAATATGGAGTCCCATCCGTATGAGACTCCAATCGTCCCTATCCATGGGCAAACACCTCCCTAAGCATGCACCCCCTTCTTTCCAAAATCTAGCAAGGGGACAAGCCCCTATCCGCTATCCAATAGGTGCATGACACATGGGCAGATGTCCAAGGATCAAAGGTCAACGTTTGACTAAAGTCAAAAGACAAGAATTAGTAGGTGACGAAAAATGATAGGTGTTGTCTCAAATTTATCTTATAAATTAAGATAACTCTTTTCTAACCTGGACAAACTTTAGTCAAATCAAGTAAAGATACCTGAGCAAGCACAAACTCATTTGGCTCAGTTGAGATAACTTTTAATGATAGTAGAAGAAGAACGTTAGGCTCAATCGTGTGCTAGCATGATTTTTTTGAACCTAATTGAATCTAATTCAAATCAATTGAACTAAGTTAATCCAATAGATGATATCCAGATTCAAATCCTTATTTGTGTGATTCAGTTAGGTTTAGTTCTATATGATAATGGGATATGTCACAATCTCTATCATCGACATCATCGAAACTTCTTTTGATGGATCAGAACTCTTCTGATTCAGATAACTAGAATGATCGATCATCTAAATCATTCTAATTGCTCCCAAAATCCACCAATGACACCTAGTAGTATATGGTGGCAACCCACCAAAATTAAAAATAAACCTCTTGATGCAGCTACTTGTGTGATTAAGTTCTTCCATCTTGAGCTCCGATCAGATTAGGGTTAAGGTGAACTCATCAAACACTAATTTCTATCATATGATTTAATTATTCAATTTAAGTTCGATGTAAAAATCTTAATAGAAATTCTTTCTATTATTTCACTCTGCCATGGCCATAGGCTTATGGACTTAATTCTCATGATTATCATAGGGCTGCTCATCCATCGAGGTAGATAGATTCCTTCTTGGTGCAATCTAATTTCTGCAATAAACATGCTATAGCCAACATATACCTTAGAATTCTGAATGGCTAGGAGACCGAGTCATGGTGTAGTCAAACTATAACACCCTCAAGATGAACAGCCAATGCACCTCAGGTCAAAGAATCAGACACACCACTGTAGCTTCGAGCTAGTCATCGATGAGAAGGTAGACTTCCTTATGACTACTCGAGGTGGTCACGCTCAGTACCCTCATTCTCTAACGAGTACCTGTACTCTCACTTCGATGTCTCTACATGATAGACTCAAGACTCATCTACTATGAAGAAGTGATTGTACATCAATCTTCCGGATCAATCACCATCCTCATGATGATCCTACGATCAGGAGCATTTTATGAGTTAATAATGAAAATTTTTGTCTTAAATTTTTAACTCTTGAAAATAAGAATTATCATTACCATTAACTCAAAGGATGTATCACAGACACTAAATACACATTTATGATAGAAAATAATTTATTTTATTATTTATAGTCAAAATTATAATTTTGTCCCTAGAAGTATATTATAAGTGTCAGCCAATTTTGGCTTCTAGGGCACACATATCTAATAGTATAATTGAGTCTTTATATGCTTAGCATGTGGATCTCATATTTTGGTACAAAAGTACTCGGGATGCATTGCAAACATCATGCGATTCCATACTGAAGTTCATGATTCCCGCAGAAAGTCGCAAAATAGTGGTATTACGATAAAAGGGAACCATGGAGATGATATCATCAATTTCTTTTGGGTATTAATAGATATTATTTAATTGGATTATTTTAAGGGTGAAAGTGTTGTTCTTTTTAAGTACAAGTGGTATGATCTTGGATCTAGAAATGCTAATGTCAGGATCGATGGAAATGTACAAAGCATAAACGTAACTAGGTTATGGTACGAGAATGGTCCATCTATTCTTGTAAACCAAGTAAAGCAAATTTATTATTTACAAGACATGAAACTAGGACAAAATTGAGGTGTTGTGCAAGAATGTTAGCATAGGCATGTGTATGACATCTCTATTGGTGTAACCATAAAAGAAGATTCTGATGATAAAGAGGGTCTTGAAATGACTCTTGCAGATATTAAGGAATATCACATAGAATCATTAGATAGAGATGATGTCAAACCTAATGTAGTAGATGACACTTTATTGAATACAATGCGAGGTTTGCATCATGAAGTAGAAGAGTTAGCAACAAGGAATAGTGAGGATGAAGATGATACCTTGGTAGAATATTGCATTGAAGATGATTATTAATAAAATGATGATGACAATGATTGTGACAATGATTTATAAACTTTTTCTTTTATTCTATTATATAGGTTAGCTCCCTTACCAAAAAAAAAGTCTCTTAAAGTTGACCTTAGTTGATTTAGTTTAAAAACTTGACATTGATTTCATTTGACTATATATTGCAGGTATTCTCATAGCACCAGAATTGTCTAAGAAAAAAAGAAAAATACCCTTAAGAACCTTAATAGTATCTTTTGTTCCACCGTATTCCACTCAGCAGTTATCGATCCAGGGAATGGCTTGCCATCATAGTTACGATCAAGATACTAGCAACTTCTTCAGAGCCATGGTATCGTGGCTACACCACCTTCCTCTCAATCACCACCAACCCACTTTCCACCAGCTTCTCTAGATCTGACACCAGCAAAAGTCACACCTCCAGCTTCATCTTTGGTTGATGTTGCACCCCCTCTATCTAGGTACCAATAGCTTCTTTAAAGTCATGGAACCGTGTCTCCACCATCTTCCTCTCAATTGTCACTAGCCCACGTTCCATCAACTTTTCTAGATCTAACACTAATAGAAATCACATCTCCTGCTCCACCACCTTCCTCTTAATCTCCACCAGTCCATACACCATCTACCAAGCTAGAGCTGCTAAGCATGCACATCCTACCATGGACTTGACTTCTGGTGTTAGCTCTATAGGTACGAATCATTATATGTCTATTTATATTCAATATCACCTAAATATTTTTAAATTAACATTCTTATTGTTGCTTGCTTATCATGAAGGATCCACAAGCATGGGTGGATGAAGAAAAAGAGGTTGTACCAGAGGGGTCGGGTTAAGTAAGATAAATAAGACCTTTGGTAAGAAAATGAAGATCAACACCTCAATGAAAGAAGGACGACCTACTAATGCTATTCAATCTGCCAAGCTATCAAATGAGCTTGGTATGATAGCTTGAAATATCTTACCTATCAAGCCTAGATGTACCAAATTAATTGAGGAGGAGATGCGGATTGCATTTGATAAACTAGAGGTAAGTAGAAATCATTATAGTTGCATTTGTATTCTATGCATATTTGTTAACTAGTATTAATACTTGTTTACAGCAAAAACTAGATGTCAAGGGTTTAAGGATGGATGAGAAAGTTTTTGCTAGTGTCAAGAAGCTTCTTTTATTGAAGTCAAAGGATTAAAGGTACTGACTACATATGCATTATTATTGACCCTTGAATTAATTTTGATGATAACAAAAGTATTTGAGTATAGTTTATTAAGTTACTATACTTATTTTTGAGGATGTGTAGTTTAAATTTTAAGTATTCATAATATTTTTAAGTGATTTTTATCAATTAAATAGAGTATCACCAATCAACAGATTATTAAAAAAAAATTAGACTTGATACATCTCAAGAAGGATGGTTAATAAGAGTTAAATCAAGTTTAGAAAGCAAGTCTAACCTATAAATAAATTTGAAGAAGAAAGGCTGATAAAAATCTCATGGCATGCTTGGCATACAATTTGAGTCGACCAAGTGGAAGCTTTAATCAACTATATATCAGTGATAGAAAATCAAGTTTCAGGACCTAGGAAACTTAGTCGACTAAGTCTGAAGGTTAGTCGACTCAGTCTTAGAAAATAGTAGAAAATAGAAAGCACAGAAAAATTAAGATTCAGAATTCAGAAGACATAGTTGACTAAGTCTAAGAGTTAGTCGACTTAGTCTCAAAAAATAGTGAAAGACAGAAAGTGCAGAAAGGCTAAAATTCAGGAGCTAGAGAACTTAATTGACTAAGTCAGAAGGTTAGTCGACTAAGTCACTGTAACGACTAATTCTTTTCAAAATTATACTTTTTTAATCCCAACTTTTTTTTAGCAGCTAGATTTTTATTTTTAATGGTTAGAATATTAAATGTGGCCTTCCAGATATTTTAGAATGGTGGAAAAGCCTTGGAATATAAAAAAAATAATTAAGAACTTCAAGTAAAACTTTTGGAACATACATTTAAGAGCCTTTAAGTCTATATTAAATTCATTCATTATGAGAGCCATTTTTTAGTGAGGTGAAGAAAAAGTTTTTCAAAGTATCTTCTATCCTTCTAATCATCCTCAAAGTAAGAGAAGTCAAGGCATAATCATTGAAGAGCTTCACCAAATTTTCTCAAGAATTCAAGAAGAAGAGCAAAGCAAACAAGCCTTCCATTTATAAGCACTTCTTTTGGGATTCATGGGGTTTTTCTTTCTAAACTTCTTTACTTATTGTAATTACATTTTTTATTTATTTATAAGTTTCTTGGATTGAGAAACTTGGGTTGATTAAAGCTTAGAGTTGGATATTATAAAGGTTTGATTGGTGAGCATAGGACAAAATCAATCAGGATGGATTGTTAGTCTAGTATAATAATCATTATAAAGATTATAGTTGATGAGTCTAAGTCAAAATCAATCAGATTGGATTCTGAGCCAAAAAAAATAATCAAGCTGTAATCAATTGAGTGATTATAGTTGAATTCTCAAGTATTTTTTTTAAGGAGTGGATGTAGGTGCCGAGTTTGACGTTGAACCATTATAAAAGCTTGGTTTTTATGTTTGTTATTGTATTATTTATATTGCTCTTATTCTATACTTATGTTTTATATTATTTCACCAAGCACACAATATTAAAATTCAGTACAATCATAATTTAAAAATTTTAAATATTCAATTCACCCTTCTTCTTGGATAGCTATTCTTGGACATCAAGTGTATCAGAGCGGGTGCTCTAATATTAGTTGTTGACCTAATAGTTATAGAGCTAAAGATTTAATGGCAAACCCAATTGAAACTTTATTGATTGAAGGACAATCAATCAATAGACCCCCATTTTTCAATGGAACCAATTATACCTATTGGAAGGCGAGAATGAGGATATTTATTCAAATACAAGACTATGATATATGGAATATCATAGTGAAAGGCACTTACATACCCACAATCATAATTGATGGCATATGTCCATTCTAAAGTCTGAAAAGGATTGGGATGAACATGATAAAAAGAAAGCACAACTCAATGCTAGAGTAATGAATGTGTTATATTATGCTTTGGATACAAATGAGTTTAATAGAATATTAACATATTCACCCATCAAAAAAATTTAGAATAGACTTGAAGTTATCCATGAGAATACTAATCAAGTCAAAGAATCTAAGATAAACATGTTGGTACACAAGTATAAATTATTCAAAATAGAACTACATGAAACCATCATGAAAATGTTCACAAGATTCATTGATATATTAAATGGTTTAAATAGTCTTGGAAAAGACTATTCTAATAGTGATATTGTGCACAAGATTCTTAAGTCCTTACCGAAGAATTGGAAGCCAAAAGTAACTACCATTTAAGAAGCAAAGGACTTAAACAAGCTAGTATTGGAAGAGCGCATTGATTCTCTTATGACTCATGAGCTAAATATGAACCAAGAAAAAGAAGAGGTGAAGAAGAAGAAAAGAAAATCATAGCCCTGAAGGCTACTACCATCCATGAAGAAGAATGTGATTCTAAAGAAAGTTTGGAAGATGATGAGGAGATGGTCATGATAGCAAGAAGATTTAAGAAGTTTATATTAAGGAAAAAGATATTTGAACCTAAAAAAAAGTTTAACAAAGAAGAAGGTAGCAAAGAGAAAGAGAAGAAAAAAGAAAAAGAGCAACCATCTCTTTGCTATGAGTGCAAGAAGCTCGGACATTTTCAAATGGATTGCCCAATATTAAAGAAAAGCTCCAAGAAAATAAAGAAGAAAGCATGCAAAGCCACATGGAGCTATGATGATGACTCTTCTTCAAGTGAGGAAGAATATCAAAGAAAAGAAAAGGCAAATCTTTGCCTTATGGCATTTGATGATGATGAGATAAATGATGATACTTCAATTTTAGATTTTATTTTTGAAGAATTATATGATGCTTTTAATAATTTAATTAGTGACTTTAAGAAGCTATCTCATAAGAATAAAGAACTAAAAAAAAAAAAATCAACTTTTAAATATAGATAAAGTTAAAATAGAAGAAGATATAAAAGAACTATAAAGTAAATTAGATGAATCAAATGAAAAGAATGTATCCTTGCAAGATGAAATAGTTAAGCTAAGATCAATTGTAGTTAGATATATTATTTGTTCAAAAAATCTTCAAATGTTGATTAATAATCAAAAGATGGTATTTAATAAGGTCGATTTAGGATATAATCCATTAAGAAAATAAAAATTTTTAAAGAATATATTTGAAAGATCTCAAAGTCAAAGCAAGGCCATAACTTATTTTAGATATAACAAAGTTGGGCATAAAGCAATTGAATGCAAAATAGTTAATGTAAATAAAAAATTTAATACAAATCAATCAAAAATAAGATAAATTTAGTTCCAAAAAGAGCCATTTATACTAACCTCAAAGGATCTAAGTTAGCTTGAGCACCTAAATTCACTTGATTTCTTATTTAGGTGTGCTTGGCATCCGTGAAAGATAAATGAAGATGGTACCTAGATAGCGGATATTTGAGGCACATGATGGGAGATAGATCTCAATTTATCTCTTTTAAAGCAATGGATGGAGGTATGGTGATATTTGGAGATAATGATAAAGGCAAGATTATTGGTCTCAGTAAAATTTTGATTACACATCCTCTACTTGTATAGAAAATGTATTGTTAGTTGATGGTTTAATGCACAACTTAGTATTAGCCAATTATGTGATAGAAATTTTATTGTGTTATTTAAATCATCTCATTTTATAGTAACTAGTTTACTTAATGTTAGCATTAAGTTCATAGAAAAAAACATGGCAATATTTATATTATTGATCTTGATGAACTCAAAAATGAAAATATTGAATATCTTGTTGTTATGAATGTCAAAGCAAATGAATCTAGTTAGATGTGGCATAACAGACTAGGTCATGCAAGCATGGACTCATTGTCTAGATTAATTAAGCTTGATTTAGTAAAAGATCTATCGAAAATAAATTTTAAAAAGAACAAGATTTGCAAAGCATGTCAACTTGGTAAACAAACAAAATCCTCTTTCAAATTCAAGAATATTATTTCAATAACTAGACCATTAGAGTTACTTCATATGGATTTATTTTGACTAATTTCAACCACTAGTTTAGGAAGAAAAAGGTATGGCTTTTTTATAATAGATGATTTTTGAAGATATATTTGGATTTTATTTTTATCTCATAAAAATAATATCTTTGATATGTTTGTTGAGTTATTTAACAAAATAATAAAAAAAAGAATGTAATATTTTGTATATAAGAAGTGATCATGGTACAGAATTTGAAAATAAAAAATTTAAAAATTTTTGCTCTAAAAATAGAATTAATCATAACTTTTTAACCTCCAGGACATCCAAATAAAATAGGATAGTAGAAAAAAAAATAGAATATTAATTAAAATAGCATAGACAATACTTTGTAAAAGTAACCTTCCAAAATATTTTTGGATGAAAGCTATCAATACCACATGCTATATGGTAAATAGAGCTCTAATTAGACACATCTTGAAGAAAACTCTATATGAACTTTACAAAGAAAAGAAACCTAACATTTCATATTTCAAAGCCTTTGGATATACATATTTCATTTTGATAAATGATTAAAATAAATTAAAAAAATTTGATGAAAAATTGAATGAAGGTATTTTTCTAGAATATTCAATAAATAATAGAGCATATAGAGTATTTAATAAAAGAATATTAGTTGTAGAGGAATCTGTGCATGTCATTTTTGATGAATCTAACTCTTTTAAGGCAAGAAAAGAAAAACTTGATATGGATATAGATAATCTTAAAAAAAAATAAAAAATATGATACTTGAAGATACTCTTTCATAAGAGAAAGAAGGAGAAGAGCAAAATGTTGAAGAAAGGGAGCCACAACCTCAAGAAGAGCTTGGTACATCTAATCTTCCAAAGAAATGAAGGTATAATCATAATCATCATAAATTAATTATATATGATACATCTCATGGAGTTAAAACTAGATCATCTCTTAGAAAAGCTATGAATCATGTTGCATTTGTATCTCACTTAGAATCCAAGAACATAATTGAAGCTGAAAGGGATTTAAATAGGACATTAGCAATGCAAGAAGAATTAAACCAATTTGAAAGAAATAAAGTTTGGGAGCTAGTTGAAAGACCTAAAAATTTTCTTGTAATTGGTACAAAATAGATCTTTAGAAATAAACTTGATGAGAAGGGCAATGTAATTAGAAACAAGGCTAGATTGATTGCATAAGGATATAATTAAGAAGGAGGAATTGATTTTGATGAATTCTTTGCACCTGTAGCTAGACTTGAAGCTATTAAATTGTTCTTACCATTTGCTTACTTTATGAATTTCAAACTTTTTCAAATGGATGTAAAAAGTGCATTCTTGAATGTATTAATTGAGGAGAAAGTTTACATAGAACAATCTCCAAACTTTGAAAATCAAGAATTGCCTAATCATGTCTATAAACTTAAGAAAATACTATATGGATTGAAACAAGCTCTTAGGGCTTGGTATGTTAGATTGAGCAAATTTTTATTAAATAATAATTTTAAAATAAAAAATATGGATAAAATATTATTCATTAAAAAAATTAAATAATTTATTAATTGTATGATTGTATGTTGATAACATTATATTTGGAGCTACTGACGAGATTTTGTGTAGAGAATTTGCTAGTCTTATGCAAGGAGAATTTGAGATGAGTATGATGGGGAAACTCAATTTCTTCATTAGACTCCAAATTAAACAATCATATGAGGGGATCTTCATCAACCAAAGTAAATACATAAAAAAAATATTAAAAAAATTTGGGATGGAGAATGTTAGAGTCAATGGCACCTTTATGAGCACGAGTTGTAAGTTTGATCAAGATACAAAAGGAAAAATAGTAGATCTCAAGTTATATCGAGATATGATCAAATCTTTGCTTTATTTAACTGCAAGTAGATCCGATATAATGTTTAGTGTATGTATGTGTGCACGATATCAATCAAATCCTAAAAAATCACATGTAGCTGTAGTTAAAAAAAATTTTAAGTACTTGATAAATATTTAAGATGTAGACTTATGATTCTCAAAATAATCTTCACTAGATTTAATTGGGTATAGTGATTCAAATTTCACTGGTTGTTACTTAGAAAAAGTATAAGTAGAACATTTCAATTTCTTGGAGTAAATTTGATCTCATGGTGTAGTAAGAAACAAAACTCAGTAGCCTTGTCTATGATGGAAGCTGAATATATTATTGTTGGGAGTTATTGTGCTCAACTATTATGGATCAAACAACAATTAGAAGACTATGGTATCACTTGTAATAATATTCCTATTCGATGTAATAATACTAGTACCATAAATTTAATAAAGAATCCAATATTACACTCAAGAATAAAATATATAGAGATTAGACATAATTTTATTAGAGACCATGTACAAAATAATGACATAACTCTTGAGTTTATATCAATTGAAAATTAAATTGCAAATATTTTTACTAAACCCTTGAATGAAGAAAGATTCTGTGTCATAAGAAAGCAATTAGGCCTATTTGATCCATATTGTTGAAATTATTGAATATGATTGTATGTTGAAATGATTGTTGCAATGTGATGAAATTTCTTAAATCATCTATGTTTAAACTCTATTAGAAAAGACATGTTTCATTGCAAATTTTTTGGACTGAAAGTTTAACTATTTAGTTTTGTGCCAAACTAAGCCGACCAAGTTAAAATCTTAGTCGACTAAAACTTAACCTTAGTCGACTAAGTGTCAAGAACTCTATTTATAAAATAAAATACCCATGAGACCTTGGTTATTTTCCTTTCGCGCTCTCTTAGCCACCCCACCATAAAACTCTAGGGCATCGAATTTTTCTTAGAAAAACCCCAAATCAAAGCCCTAAAAACTCTAGATAGAGAGGATTTGGATCCATGGCAATGAGGAAGAAGAAGCTGTGCACACATCCTTAGGTTATGCCCCATGAAAAATGGACATACCAAAGCCAGTCAAAGAAATGCATGGATACCTCTGAGCCATCTCAAGCCGGTCCGGTTCTTGTTCCTCCAACTATGTATTCACCTTCTCTCCTACTTCTTCGGCCTCTCAAGCCGCTACTCCTTTGACATTCTCATTGCCTCAACAAAACCACTCCTTTTTTTACCCCCGTTCAACCCCAACTCAGGCCATGCCCTCTCCTTCAAAGGTAATACCATTTTCTTCAAGGGCAATGACCACTAAAAGGAAGATAGATTTCAATTTTTTGGAAAAACAAGGGTTTGAGATTGGGAAGTGCATCAAATTTCTGGGGTGGAAATACCTTTGTTCACTAAACTTGCCTACTTACCCTAACTTAGTGAGAGAATTTTATGGGAATGCAAATATTTGTCCTTAATCACTAGAAACCAAAGTGAAAGGAGTCAAGATTGTTATGTCTGTTGAAAGTTTAGGACAACTGCTGAAAACTCCCAATGAAGGAGCTGAGAGATTTGATGATCACAAAGAAGGGCTTTGCTTGCTGTTCAATAGAGATGATGCATTGGACTTTGAAGAAATTTTGGTAAAGCATTTGAGTACCGAGCATTATCTTCTACATCACCTGGTCTGCAAGATTTTTATTTTTTGAATTGGCCGCTTCGATTATGTGACAAGAAATGATATGGATATTTTATATCATATACTAAAGAAATAGAAATTTAATTTTCCTACTTTAATCATAAAGACTATACAGGAAGCAAGGATGACGGCCAAGCCTGCCTTGCCCTATGAAAAATTCCTCACCCTAGTCTTTAGAGAGTTTGGTGTCGATATGGAGGGTGAATCATTCAAGAAAATGAAGCATTTTGATATATATGATGAAAACTCCTTGAAGAGGATGGGTTTTAGAAAAGTGAATGAACAATGGACCAAAGTTGATGATGAAGAAGAGCCCATACCAGTGCCTGAGCTCATGCCAAGATCTGCAGGTCCAACTGCTAGGCTACTGCCACCTGTATCAGTCCACCTTGAAGAAGATCAGATTATAAATATAGTGCATCGTATTGTTGATGAGGTGTCTGATTGACTTCCTGCTTTGGTAGAGAGTGCTGTGGAGTATGTACTTGCCAGGTAGCATTCTTAAACGATTATAGATCTATCCTTCTCGACTCATCCAGACCCCACCTTAGACTAGGCCATCTGTAGTTGCATACCTTTGAGCTTAAACACCTTTTTGTATTTAATCTAATAGTTGTTATAGTTTAAGCTCCTTTTTGCTTTTCGATGTATGCCTATTTGGCTTTATGTTTATGTTCAAGACTTTTAACATATATGAATGAAGTCTCTTATTTCCCTTAGTTGCATATGCAAATATGTGATGAATTATCTTTTTGATAATGTGTAATATGAAATGTCCAATGTTCTTAGTGATGCCTTTTAAATGAAGTTTCTCTTGTGTAGTGTGTAATGCTCTTAGTTGATAATATCAATCTTTTTAATAATGACAAAAAAGTGGAGAAGGATACTAATGAATAAAATTTGTAAATTCATAAGTTACTGTAATGTATAATAATAAGTATAGCTTGAAATATTTAATTGATTCTTTTATGAAAAGGTGTATTTTGAACCCTCAAAAATCAATTGGCAGACATTAAGGGGGAGAAAATACAAATTATGAAATAAATCTGAACATAGTTATCACATTCAGGGGGAGCTTGTAAAATTTGATAAAATTTGAATATATATATATTGCATATAAATTGATTGTATGAAAATCATATTGGAACTTGAAAGAAAGATATACTCAAAGAATTTAATCATCATAAAAAAGGGAGATATTGTTGACCCTTGAATTGATTTGGATGATAATAAAAACATTTAAGTAGAGTTTGTTAAGTTACTAATCTTATTTTTGAGATATATAGTTTAAATTTCAAGTGCTCACAATATTTTTAAGTGATTTTTATCAATTAAATAGAGTATCATCAATCAAAAGATCATTGAAGAAAAACTAAACTTGATATACCCCAAGAAGGATGGTTAATGAGAGCTAAATCAATTTTAGAAAGCAAGTCTAGCCTATAAATGAATTTGGAGAAGAAAGGTTGATAAAAATCTCATGGCATGCAATTTAAGTCGATTGAGTGGAAGCTTTAGTCGATTATGTATGTATCAATGACAAAAAGCTCAGTTTTAGGACCCAGGAGACTTAGTCGACTAAGTCTTTTGGTTAGTCGACTCAATCTCAAAAAATAGCAAAAAATAGAAAGTATAGAAAAATCAAGATTCAGAACCCAGGAGACTTAGTCAACTAAGTCTAAAAGTTAATCAACTCAGTCTCAAAAAATAGAGAAAGATGAAAAGTGCAAAAAAATTAAAATTTAGGAGCCAGAAAATTTAGTCGACTAAGTCAGAAGGTTAGTCGACTAAGTCACTGTAGCAGTTAGTTTTTTTTCAGAACTACACTTTTTCAACTCCAATTTTTTTTTAATAGCTAGATTTTTATTTTCAATGGCTAGGATATTAAATGTAGCCTCTCTAAATATTTTAGAGTAGTGGAAAAGCCTTGGAATATAAAAGAAATAATTAAGAACTTCAAGTAGAACTATTGGAACATACATTCAAGAGTCTTTAAGTCTACATTAAGTTTATTCATTGTAAGAGCCATTTTTTAGTGAAGTAAAGAAAGAGCTTTTTAAAGAATCTTCTATCCTTGCAATCATCTCAAAGTGAAAGAAGTCAAGGCACAATCATTAAAGAGCTTCACCAACTTCTCTCAAGCATTCAAGAAGAAGAACAAAGCAAACAAGCCTTCCATTCACAAACTTTTCTTTTGAGCTTCATTGAGTTTTTCTTTCTAAACTTCTTTATTTATTGTAATTGCATTTTTTATTTATTTATAAGTTTCTTGGGATGAAAAGCTTGGGTTAGTTTAAACCTAGAGTTGGATATTGTAAATATTTGATTAGTGAGCCTAGGACAAAATCAATTATGATTGATTGTTAGCTCAGCAAAAAAATAGTTATAAAGATTATAGTTGGTGAGCCTAAGTCAAAACCAACTAGGTTGGATTATGAGCCTAAAAAAAATAATTGAACTATAATCAATTGAGTGATTATAATTAAATTCTCAGTAGTTTACTTGAGTGGATGTAGGTGCCGAGTTGGACATCGAACTACTATAAAAGCTTAATCTTGATGTTTGTCATTATGTTATTTATATTACTTTTATTCTATACTTATATTTTATATTATTTTACCAAGCATACAAAATTAAAATTCAGCACAATCATAATTTAAAATTTTTAAATATCTAATTCAGCCCCTCTCTTGGGTAGCCATCCTTGGGCATCAATTATCTTAACCATGGAAAGGACTCAAAGCCAAGTACTGTGAGCATGATAGAGTGGATAGATCTTTGCACTTACTAGGACAAAGATAGGACACAGGTTAGTATAACTTGTATTATGTTTGCATGTAAATGTCTTCTTTATAGAATCTATTTTAGATTGACTAGCATAAAGTTTTCTATCTTTTCAGCTAATATGTGAGAATAATAAAATATCCATAAGTTTTGTCAAGTGCAAAGCAAACACCGGATCAAAACCATTTATACCTATATGGCATGAGATTGTGAGATGTCGTACTTTAATTATGACTAATACCATTTGATATTTAAGTTTCTTGCAATAGTAACTCATCTTTTAAACAGAGTGAGAATAAATTAAATGGAGAAGAGTGTGATCGAATTATGTTGTGGTATCATACTTATTACACCCCAGGTCCTGGTGGCACTCCAGGTAGATGGACAACTCCTAAATGTGAGACAAAATGGGTAAGGACACTACACAAAAATAAAATTATGATTATTATTTTAAGTGAGCTTAGTTTTTGTTTTGGAATTGATCCTCTTCAAATTTTGCTAGAATGAAATCATGTAGGTGCTAGAGCAGTCTATATCTGATGGCCATCCCATGATAGCAGACCAAATATGTGATAAAGTTCTAGGGACCAGACTAGATTATGTCTACGGTTTGGGAGTTGGACCTCATCTAGAAGGAAAGAATTCCTCTTTTATATCCAAGAAGAGACTTCAAAAGAAGTTGGAACAATCACAGAAGCATAACCAAGAGATGAAGAATGAAATTGTAAACATTAAGGTGCAGATGGAGCTTCAAAAAGCATAAATAGAGCTTCAAAATGCGTATATGGAGCGTCAACAAAAGATTTTGAAAGTTCTATGTGCATCACAGAATATCTCTTTACTCGAAGATTTATGACGTAAGCTACTTAAGTTTTCTTTAATGTGTCCCCAAATCTTTTTTGTAAGCATAATGGAACAATGTATGTATTTTGTTACTGTAATATATAGGCAATTAATTGATTATATTTTTCTTTTTGGTAGGGATCCCATGACTCAAGGACTTGTGAAGATGTGGTTTTGAGAACATGCATGGTAGAGGGACTTTTTGTGATTTGGTTTGTCAACTTATGAACTCATTTATTTCATTATAGACAATTGGATAATGACTTTGTTTACTTCTGGTTAGAGGCAAATTGATAGTTTAGATGAAGAATTGTTTGTTTTTTGGTAGAGATATGGTCTCTTGGTGCTTTTGGTTGGAGACGTCATCTCTTTGGATGAAAATAATTTAATTTTTGGATTATAAACTTTGTATCTGGATTCATCTTGATTATGAATTGCGTATGAGTTCATGTTTTAGTTGTTGAATGATTCATTGATTGAAAATGGATGATTTACTTGGTATTTGAATATATACTATGAAATGTAATATTTTATATAGATTATAATTGAATTATTTATGAAGCAAAATATGGCTATCACAAAATATCCTTCTGATGTTCAGTGATGTTTGGAAAGCATGCCACGATGTTTGAAAAATATCACAAAAGATCCTCGTTCTGTGATGTTGGTGAAACATTGCCCAATCATCTACGTTCCACAATGTTCAGAAAACATTGTGATAGATCCTCGTTCCACAATGTTTGGAAAATATCATGATAGATCGTTGTTTTGCAATGTTAGTGAAACATCACTCAATCAACCAACATTCCATGATGTTTGGCCATCCATCATACTTTTGACATCCTTTTTGTAATGTTTTGGGATGAACATCATGATTGGCCATTAGCAATGTGGCTAGCACGACGTTCTTGACGATGTTATACAAAAAGTCATGAAAAGATTGTAGCGACATTTTGCAAGACTTTTGGCGATGTTTTTCAATATTGTGGAAAATTTTTTTTCTTGTAGTGACGTAATACTTTCTATAGGCATAATTTCTAATTTTTAATTTATTAATAAAATTTAAATTATTTTATCATTCACATCCATATTAAATTATGTCCGTGAATCATCCATTGGGTTAAGGAGTATGATAACACATATTCTCAAGGATTGAGAATTTGAGATATATGTTATCATAATTAACTCATAAACTACTTCCAACCATAGGATCATCATGAGGATGATGATCGATCTAAAAGATGGATATATGATCGCTTTCTTAGGATAGATGAGTTTTAAATCTATGGTGTAGAGATACCATAGCAAAAGTATAGGTGCTTATTAAAAATAAGGGTACTGAGCATAACCAACTTCGAGTAGTCATAAAAAAGTCTACCTTCTCATCAATGATATGCTTGTTATTGTAGTTGTATGTCTAGTTCTCTGATCTGAGGTGCATCGATAGTTCACCTTAAGGGTGTTAAAGTTTAACTATACCATAACTCGATCTCATAGTCAAATGGAATCCTGAGGTGTATGTTAGCTATAACATGTTCATTATAGAAATTGGATTACACCAAGATGGGATCCATCAACCTCAGTAGAGGAGTAGTCCTATGAAGATCATGAGATTAAGTCCTAAAGTCCATAAACATCGCAGTGTAAAATAATAGAAAATTTTTTTTATTAGGATTTTACATCGAACTCGAATCAATTGATTCTATCAAATGATAGGTTTGAGATTGACAAGTTAACCTTAACCTTGGTCATGTCGAAACTCATGATAGAAGAATCGAATCACACAATAATTGCACCGAGAGGTTCTTATACAGTTTTGATGGTTTGCCACTACATACTGCTAGGTATCACTAGTGGATTATGAGATCAATTAAAATTATCTTGATGATCGATAATTCTAATTGATTGAATCGAAAAGAGTTTCGATCCATTGAAAAGTATTTTGATAATGTCAATGATAGAGATCACGATATTTTTCATTATCATATAGAATTAAACCTATGGGGTCACACAATCAAGGGTTTTGATTCTACATGTTTTAATTGAACTCAAATAATCTGAGTGGGTTAGGATTTGATCCTATTAGGTTCAAGGCAATCATGCTAGTACATGATTGAATCTAATTTTCTCCTGCATTGAATTTTTTATTAGATTGGATTTAGCCAAATTGGATTTGACTTGTAGGGACACCAAGAGTTGATGTGCTCTGGAACTTCTCATTAGATAAGACTGAGGAAGCGCCAAGTGTGGGCTGTCGACTTTCTATTTCCCATTATTTGTGCATAGAAGAATGGGGCGCATGCCCCCTAGATTTTCTCTAGGGGCGTGTGCTTCTAAGAGAGAGAATAAGAAAGGGCACATGCCCTCTTGACTTCTTCCTGGCATGCACCCTTATAGATGAGGATAAGGAGAGTTGATTTTGCTTCAAGTATAAAACATGGGAGGATAAAGTTTTGAATGAGTCAAAACTATTTGAATTGAAAGAGGTTTCATTCAAAAAGGGGAGGAGATAAAAGGTGGTGCCAACCACCCTTATCTAGATAAGGGTTGTGCATGCCCCTTATTGTTTTGTTTGATAAACATCATAGAAATCAGAGAGGAGGTGCTACATCTAATCATGGAGTCTTTCTGATTTCAGTCTTTGATCCGGTCAATGGCTTAAAGCCCAACAACTCCTAGTTTCCTATTTCTATAAATAGAGAACTTGCTAAACTATTTAGTATCACAATTTTAGAAACTGCAGAGCCCTACCAAATCTCTTCAATGCCTTCTCTCTCTCCCTCTCCACTTTCTCTCTATCTCTCTCTCATGTCCAAAGGAGTTGGGCTGATCAAAGCATTCAAAGAGTCAGGTACTGTCTACGCAAGAGGAAGGAGAAGTGATTGCATGTGGATCTAATTACTGTCGACGATCCGATCAAAGGTAGATCTAGAAGATCTAGATCCAACTTGCTAAAGTTGGATCAAAATCAGAGAAGACATCCATATCTGAGCCTGAGTGGATACCTATAGAGGTCGGGCACATGCCAGCTCAAAGGTAAACCTTGATCGAGATTTGATCAACAGTTCGTGGAGATCGTCTATCCGTGCAAGGTGATGTGATTACGATCCTTTTATGTATGTTTAAATGCTTATTAGTATTTAGATTTATTAGCCAATAGCTAGATTGGATCTAAAATCTTTTTAATTCCACTACATCTGATCCAATCTAATTTGGCATAGTAGAATCATTCCTTCACATATACCACAGCTTTGTTCCAGCGATGCTCTTCGATTGGCATTAGGTTATACGGGCTCAGAGGGAGGTCTTCTATAGCCACTTACAAGTAAAATAATATTTAGTAAAATATTTAATTAGCACTATATTCTTATAATATTTATTATTGGCAGGCTATATTTGATATTATTGATTCAAGCACGATCGCATGTGGCGAGCTGTGGATGATCATCTATGCTCTCATTTCAAGGAGTACCGACATCGCATTCTTCACCACTGGTATGCTATAGTGTGTGACCATGGGGTGGAGGTAGTGCGGTAGTGCCCATATGATGGTATCAATATCGAGGAGTGGGCTATCATATGCCATAGGTACGAGGATCCGGCATATCAGGTTAAGCATCCAAACTTTCTTTTTTTAGAGTTTAATAATTGAATCATTTATTTTTAAATTCAGCTAGTTACCTATTAATTTGACCATTAACTATACATAGTTGATATGCCCAAAATGCTATGAATCGAGCAAGACAGACCATCTCGTACTATGGGGGTTCAAGGCCATTCGCTTGCTATATGGAGCAGATGATAAATAATTTTTATTTAGCATATTTTAACTTTTTAATTATTTAAAAATTTTTATTAATTATCCTTAAATTGCAGAGAGATATTGAGAGCGGTGAACTTTCTGGTAGGATCGAGATCTATCAATGGACCTATTAGTAATGTTCAGGAGACTAGACGATGGGGAGCCAAAAGTTTTATGTAAGTTTTTTCAACTATTTTTTTATTGATATTTTGATTTTTAGTATAAACTTAGAATAACTATAACTTTAATTTTTAGGATCGTATGATAGACATTAAATCTCAGCCTATCCCTAAGGGCTTGACCACACCTATAGATGACAAGATCTATGATCAAGTGCTTGGTATGAGATCCTATTATGTTAGGGAGCTAAGGCATGGGATTAAAGCTCCCACATCCTCATGCTCATCCAGAGCAGACATCCATTCTGTATGTGATGTCCAATTGATGGAGATACAGAGATAGATTACTGAGAATTGATAGTGGACTGCTGAGTTGGCCTCACACATCGATAAGTACCAGCTATTCTAAATGTAGATGATGGAGTGGATAGTGTAAATGGAGCAAATGATGCAATTGATAAGGTAGCAGGAGGTCGATCCAAGCTCTTACGAGTGCTCCCATCATCCGACCCATTCTCCTTCTCAAGATATTGATGCTTGACGGCCAGCAGCCAGTTTTTATACTTTTTAATTTTTATTTTAGACCTCTTGTAATTATTAAATTTATTTTTTTATAATTATATTTTAATATAATAAAATGATAAAATTTATTTATAAATTTATTATGTAATTTTTTTTAATTTTATAGATTATAAATATAAAATATTAAAATTAGAAATTAAAAATATATATTTATAAATTATTTTTTAAAAAATATATATTTAAATTTATTTATTTAATTATCTATGATGAAAAATTTGCATTATAAATATTAAATTATTTACAACAAAAAATTTTTCATCAAAATAATTAAGTATTTATAATAAAAAATTTTTCATCAAAAATAATTGAATATTTATGATGCAAATTTTTTCATTATAAATAATCAAGTATTTTCAATAAAAATTTTTCATCATAAATAGTTGAGTATTTTTCATAAAATTTTTTTCATCATAAATAATTGAGTATTTATGATGCAAATTTTTTCATTACAAATAATTGAGTATTTATGATGAAAAAATCATTACCATCATAAATATATCTATCATAAATAAATAAATAAATAATTTTTTTGATGAAATTTTTTCATCATAAAAAATTATTATTAGTGATGGTTAATTTTTTATCATAAAATATTATTTATGATCCTATTTTTATGATAAAATATTAGTGATGAAATTTTTATTATAAATAATTATTAATGATAGAAATTTAGTATTTTTAATGCTTTTTTTTTGCATCCCAAAAAATCTTTTTTGTTGTAATGAAGTCTGGGATGTCGAGGCATGTAAGAATATCGTAGAATATTGAGCCACTGAAGGATCAAAGCTATGGTTGAATCTTATGACCCAGCTCCTACTCACCCCTTCAGTGATCCTGAGCCATCCAATAAAGTCAATAAGGGGTTGAGTGGATGGGTCATTGCCATACTGCGTAATGATGTACTCTACATAATCCATTTATACAGTTTAGAAATACATTAGTTCTAATATATATATCAAATCTTGTAATAACTTAATAAATATAGTTTGAAATTCTTACTGTGATCTATTGGAATCTAGAATCAAAGTAATCACTAGTCCTTCTAGATTGGTATGTGGCTTTCCACAACCACAGCTGGCCTAGTAGATGATCCAGCTATCATATTTATAATAAATAAATAATTAAATTAAATTAATTTAAGCATACATAAGAGAGTTCTTATGGTTCTAGTAAAGAATTTTGGTATAGATTTCTTACCAGTCTGTCAGTTATAACATATGTACTGACAGAGCTACACGTGTGCCTGATCAAATCCTACTGGGTGGTCCGATTCTGTCGAATACTTTATCTCTTACTGGAGTACTCCTCATTGCTCCACTGGTCACAAAGGGCCTCCCATATGTCCGTCTGCATCTATTGATCCCTGTAGGACCTCTAGTCTAATGGTGATTGAAAATCGGAATGCTCCATGGTGGACTATCGAAGGCCATATAGATCATTCCAGAACCTCCGCATGGCCACCTCCTCGAAGGTCCGATAGCCAGCCTCCTCATCCTAAGAAATCTCAAATTGATAGTACTCCTGGAAGCAGAAGTAACCATGTATTAAAAAATAGAATACAAACCTATAGTGAATTTAAAAATTAAACATTTTTGACTTATCCAAAATATCTTTCAGGTTACATCATGAGCTCCAGATGGCCAGTTGGAGAACTAATTCATTAGCCCCAACATCAAGCATTGGATAATCACTACTATAGTAAAGGGCTATGGCAGTGGTTCATAACTACTGTCGTAGTCTAAAAAATCACTACCATAGCTTACAGTAGTGATTCTTTAACCACTGCCACTATTATCGTCGCCGTAGGTCTATGACAGCGATTTTTGCAGCGGTTACTGAAACCATTGCCATAGATAGCCTATGGCAGTGGTTCATAAATAGTATTATAGATCGACCAATGATAGCAGTTGGTAATATCTATGGTAGTGGTTCACTAACTGCTACCATAGGTAATCTATGGTAGTAGTTTGCCAACCACCGTCATAGCTTTTTATGGTAGTGGATCGCCAACTGCTGCCATAGATTTCAATGGCAGCAATTTTTTAACCGTTGCCATAGATCTAATACAGTGATTTTATAATCGCTGTCATAGATTATGGCAGTGGTTGGCATGATGATCTATAGCAGCAGTTGGCACGCCTATGGCAATGATTTTGCAACCACTATCATAGATTTTAACTAATAAAAAAATATTTTTTTTAATTTTTATTTTTTTATCTGATAAATGCAGTTCAATATATAACATAAAAAATATTTTAAATAGCAAAATATTTTTAAAATGCATAACTTTTATTATTGAATAAAATTTATTATAATATTTTTTAAAAAAATACATCAAAAGTCTACATTTAAGTCGTCATCATTAGGAGGAGATGGAGCACGAGCTGGAGCTGGAGCTGAAACGCCAGCCAACATATTCTTAAGGCCCATGAGGTCAGCTCCAAAACACACGTTGAGCCTCGTCACTATAGCGATCACTTGCTCCCTAGCCTGATCAGCTTGCTCCCTAGCTTGACCTGCCTATGCCCTAGCCTAACCTGCCTACACCAACACCTCCTCAAGCTGCTCCCAACTGATGACACTGAAAGCATATGAAGAGATGCTCGTCTCAGATTAGTAGCTCATCGGTGTATGTCCGGATCTGCATCGAATCCTTCTAGATTGCTCAGGCCTGAAGACCTGAGATAGATGGTCATAGGGGCCAAAGGTGTCCGGGCCCTCGCTCGCGAGCACGTCAAACTGCTCCTATAATTATAAATTTAAATAAAATATCATAAGAAATATTATAGTACTAATCATACTAATCTATTTAATACTTATAAAAATTCTTTCAATTGCAGCATTCATCGGCATGCCCTTCTTGTCCATATGACTGGATCAGAAGATGGTGTTATGGATGGGCATCACCCCCTCTCTCGTTAGCTATAATAATAGATCAGTTTATTAGAAATATATAAAAAATATTAATTTAATTTATAAACTAAGATTTAAAATTCATTACCCCTTTATGCACACAACTGGCCATACACTCATAGTCGAGAGTGTACATGTACTCCTGAGCTGCCCGATTCTTCCAATTTTGATGAAAAGTAGTCTAAAAAATATTTAAATAAATTATAAGTATTTAAAAAATATTTAAATATAATTTTAAGTGTATTAAAAAATTTAAAAGTTAGAAATTAAATCTAAAACTCTTGGCTCCTCCAAGCCTAACCATCTCCTCCTACTGACTCAAGAAATAGTTCTAAATTCAAGGAACAAGCTCTTACGGAGTGTCTCATCAGTGCTCGAGCCATCCTCTATAGAGCTTGACCTTGTAGTATTGGTACAGCTCTCCAATCTTCTTCAGTCAGACATCTTGAGCCCTCTCATGATTTAAAAAATCATATCTCCTCTGCATAAAGTTATCAAAAGTCAGTTTAAAAATTATTGTAATCAAACATAGTGTAAACATATCAAATATATAAATATAATTAAGATACAGTTACCTATATCTTCTTTCACACCCGATTCCTAACATCAGCATCCATCAATCGTCAGTCTATGGGCAGTATCAGAATGATGTCAAACTACCTCACAAGCACTCCAAAAAAGAAATGTATCTTCCATGTGGTCTCCTCTACTGGCCTCCCCTCCACGTCGTACTCCACCATCATCTGATGCTGGCGATTCCATACATGCGGCATGCATATGGGATCGCAAAATATCCTACTGAATGATGTACCTACAATGAAAATATATTTTGCAAATATATAAAAGTGTACAATAACTATACAAATAAATAAATAAATAATATAATAAAAATATACACTCACTAGCCATGGGATCGTGCAATATAGATGCTAGTGGAGATTCATCAATGGGTGAAGCATATGTCGAAGATGTAGCTGATAGTGGAGGCTCCAATGCCGATTGAGGAGTAAATGCTGGTGGTCCTTGGGTAGCCAATGCGGAGGTGGATGGAGTATGCTCTACCTGCGACTCAGATACAGAGCTCTACATAGTCCGTCGAGGGATGGGGGTGAAAGCTAGATAGTATTTCGGTACCATCGTGACCTACAATATTAATGAATATTAACCAATATAATATGTTGAACAGTAATATTAGTAGAACATCAATAAGACTCTAATTAACTAAAGTCTATTTAAATCTTACCATACTTTTACATCATACTTTGTTGATAGGAAAGATCAAGTGGGTATGCGATACCAAGCTTAGCATTGTATAACAATGCTGCTTACCAAAGTACGTATCTAGTAGGGGAAACAAGTAGTACCTAAAAAATATTGCATTGAAAATCAATGTTAATCTAGATGATTGTTCTTTCTAATGTATCTTCATGGATAGGTTGAGCTCATTGTAGACATCTGAGAAATTGCAGTACATGATGTAGAGGGTTCCCTCCCCCTCCAAGTGGAGTTGCACCACATACCAGAAATTTTGATAAAAGTTAGATGGCATTTCGGTGTCATCATGATCTATAACGTTAATTAACATTAACCAATATAATATGTTGAATAATAATATTAGTAGAGCATCAATAAATAGACTCTAATTAACTAGAGTCTATTTAAATCTTACCATACTTTTACATCATGCTCTGTTGATAGGAAAGATCAAGCGGGTATGCGATACCGAGCTTGGCATTGTATAGCAATGCAGATTACCACAGTACGTATCTAGTAGGGAAAATAAGCAGTATCTAGAAAATATTATATTGAAAATCAATATTAATCTAGATGATTGTTCTTTCTGATATATCTTCATGGACAGTTTGAGCTCATCGTAGACATCTAAGAAATTATAATATATGATGCAGTGGGTTCCCTTCCCCTCCAAGTGGAGTTGCACTATATACTAGACATTTCGGTGAAAGCTAAATAGCACTTTGGTGCCATCATGACCTATAATGTTAACAAATATTAACCAACATAACATATTGAATAATAATATTAATAAAGTATCAACAAATAAACTATAATATTTATACCAGAATGTTGAAGTCATCGTTTAGTGGTATCTAAAATATGAAAATCACCATCACTCCTGACAAATGTATCTGAGACCTCGATAGCATCAGGTAAGTTTTATCCTAGAGGAACACTTTGTATGTATAGTCCAACATCATCATCAACTTCGGTATTATCAAAGATATACCTAGGCACCGTCCTCACAACAACACGCCATTGAGGCTTCAAGGGATTACTAACATAGAAGACTTGACTAGCTTGAGAGGCAAGTATATACGGTTGTTAAGTGCGAAGATGGTGTTGCATGTTGATGATAGTAAAACCGCACTCATTATTCTACATCCCTAACTGAGATAAGATCTCAAATCGATTACACTTCATCAACGCAATCTTTTCTTTAGAATAGTAGTCCAAGATGATTATCTTCTCCACCACCCCATATTAGATCACATCCTCTGTATGAGGTTGTGAATCCCTCGAGCTAGTATAACATCCAATGGTGGTGCTCAACATCATACCACTATTTTATGTTGCCATATTTACAGATTGGCTGTGAATATTAAATCTATAGCTATTAATGACGAGCTATTTGTACTCACACATGATATGATTAGGGTCCATTAAAAGAGCACGTACTTCAGAGCTCACATCATCGAGTGGTAATCTTCACACCTAATTAAGAAGATGACACCTAATTAATAAACATATTCAAATAAGTTGCATAAGATAAGAATATATAATTGCTTATATGATCTTTAAACCATTCAAAAAAAATTTTGCTGTGCATTTTTTCTTTCTTCTGTATACTTAGAGCATCATATTTTACTCTTATAACCTCCTTGTGTTTGTTGCATGCACAAAGAATAAATTTAGGTATAATTAGATATTTTTTTCTAAGTACTATGAAATAAATAAGGTTGAGTGACTCATCTTATGCACAGCTCAATGACATCATAGTTGAAGAGTATGTAGCGGTACACTTTATCCCTTTTCTCAATGCTTAAATTGGTGAGGGATATGAAGTGGAAAGTCCATCTCGCTATGCAATGAACTCAAATGCAGACTCAATTGGCTCATACTTATCATCCTAATTTTTCATTGGCTAGTTATGATGTGTCTTAAGCTTGTTTAAGTATATGGTACAAAAATCTATACACTCTTAATCCAAATAATCTTCTGCTATGAATCCCTCTAGATGATTCATATTTCTTACATAAGATTTTAGTATTTGAATATTTCTCTCGATGGGGTACATCCACCAACAGAATATTAGGTCTTCAAGTGCAACTTTTCCCATAAGGTACATAGTGAGATGCATCATAACTATAAAAAATGATGATGAAAATATCTTCTTCAGAACATATAATATAGTCACCAACCTTATCTTCATTTTCTTTATGTCTTTCTTAAGCAACCTCTTTACATAAATATCTCTATAAAAGTTGAAAAGATGAATAACAGCCAATCTGACATTTTTTGGTAATACGCAGTGAATAGCTATTGGGATCAACTCCTGCATCAATATATAATAATCATGAGTCATCAATTTCTCAAGTTTGACATTCTTACTATTCACATGCTTTGATATGTTGCTTAAGTATCCATCTGGAACCCTTATGTTTTCCAACATATGAAGAAATGTGGACTGTTCAGAGGCATTCATAATGTAGCATGCATGAGGGAGCCTCCACTATTCTCTCCCTATCATCTTCGAGTGGAGTGATCTTCGAATATCCCATTCTTTCAAGTCAAATTGAGAATTCAAGTCATCCTTGATCTTATCCTTGATGTTTAAGATTGTTGCTAATAGGAGCTCGCATATATTCTTTTCAATATGCATTACATCTAAGTAATGGCGTAATAAGTTTGTCTCCCAATATGGCAAGTCAAAGAAGATGCTTTTTTTTCCTCCAATTAAAGTGTGTGTCATCTTTCTTTGATCGATGCTTCTTCTTCTTACTATCAATTGGATCATCTTTTCTAAATTTAATATTGAGACCATCCAACTCTCTTAACAGCTCACTTCCAGACATCTAGCTAGGCACCTCACCTTTTTCAATAATGGCATCAAAGGAGCATGCATCATTCCTTCTTTATGGATGATTTCGATGGAGGAAATATCGATGCCCTATAAAACTAAAGCTCCTTCAACGTATCAAACTTTTAGACTGGATGCTTTTTCCACAAATCGGGCATGCTAGTTCACTTTTCGTGCTCCAACCCAATATTAGGGCATAAGCTGAAAAGTTATTTATTATTCATAGAAGCACTGCATGTATGGAGAATAACTCATTCATCAAAGCATCAAAAGTTGGAATACCTTGAATGCTTTATAACTATTTTAGTTTGGCAATAAGAGGCTACAAATAGACATCAATGTCATTACCTATCTCCTCCATCAGTCCAGGGATGAGCACTGTTATGAAAGCAAAGAATTTTTTCATACACATCCACGGTGGAAGGTTGTAAACATGAATTAACACTCGCCATACATTGTGGACAATATTCATATGCTCGAATGGGTTAAAACCATCGCATGACAAGTCCAACCTCACATTACATATCTCTTGTGTGAAGTTAGGATGTATTTCATTAAACTTCTACCATGCCTCTCCATCAGCTCGATATTTCAATGCATCATCTTTTGTTTGGTTCTCTTCATACCATCTTATGTCCTTCGATATCCTTACTGACATAAATAATTTTTATAATCTCGGAATCAAAAAAAAATGCCACATCAACTTTTGAGATACATAGGTCGATGTGTCATTTTTATTCTTTTTCCACCTTAATACATTGTATCTTGTGCACTCATTTTGGTTGACATCTCCCTCCTAATAAAGCATGCAATCATTAGGACATGCATGTATCTTGGTGTAAGTAAAGTCAAGCTGTTCAATAATCTTCGATGTCTCATAATTATTCTTCAAAATTTATGCATTGTCCAAAAGAATATCCTCCAAAAGCTCTAGTATGCAGTTCACTTTATAATTACTAAACCTATTGGAGCATTTCACATGATACAACCAGCACAGCCGACAGTCATCAACACGATCGAGAATCCATCAGCAAGGGCGATGGTTCTCTTAGTGGCCAACATAGCTCACGATCGCTGACATGGCCCAAAATCCATCGATGGGGATTTTCTTATCGACCAACACGGCCCAAGACAGTCCACGACCGTCGATACGGCATAGCTTAAGACTACTGACATGGCTCGACCCAAAACCCATCGGCATGATCCAAAACCAATCGATAGGAGTTCTCTTATCCATCGACATGATCCACGACAGGCAGATAATTATAATATTTATAATAAATATTTATAATATTTATAATATTTATTATAAATATTATAAATATAATTATAGATATTATAAATGATTAATAAATATTACTATAATTTTTTTTAGAAAAAATCATACCTATGACTATGGAAAGGGGGTCGCATAGAGCTCCGAGGATCATCGACGATGGTGCTAGAGGAAGATGGTGGTGCTAAAGGTAGCCTATGAGAGAGACATAGAGATATAAGAGAGAGAAAGAGGGAAGAGAGAGAGTGATAGACATAGAAAGTGGAAAAAGAGAGAAAGAGAAAGAGAGAGAGTAGGGAGGGCGTGGGTCGGGCCGAGGGAAGAAAGGAGAGAAAGAGAGAGAGTAGGGAGGGTGCAGGTTGGGTCGAGGGAAGAGAGGAGAGAGAGAGCAGGGAGGGGTGGGTCAGGTCGAGGGAAAAGAGGAGAGAAAGAGAGAGAGAGAGAGAGAGCGAGAGGGGGGAGGGGTCGGGGCCTATGGTCTGGCCGATCGGGAAAGAAGGGGAGGTGGAAGAGGTGGCAGAGCCAACGGCTGGGCTAATTGGAGAAAAGAGGAGAGAAAGAGAGAGAGCGAGAGAGAGCAAGGAGGGGGTGGGTTGGGTCGAGGGAAGAGAGGAGAGAAAGAAAGAGAGAGAAGGGAGGGATCGGGACCGACGGTCGGGCTGGTTGGGAAGAACGGGGATGGGGGAGGTGGCAGAGCCAATGATTGAGCCGACCAGGGAAGGAGGTGGAGTGGGTGATGGCATGGCTAGTGGTCGGGCCGGTTGGGGAAGAAGGGACAGATGGGGGAGGTGGTAGAGTCGGCGGCTGGGCTGACCAGAGAAGAAAGAGGAGGTAGGGGTGGAGGTGGCACCGACTGGGAAAGAAAGACAAGGTGGGGGAGGAGGCAGCACCAGTTGGGAAAGAAAGAGGAGGTGGGGGATGAGGCAATGCTAGTTGGAAAAGGAAAGGAAGGAGAGGGGCCCCACCAGTAGTAGAGAGGAGGGAGAGAGAGAGCGCTCGAAGAAAAATGAAAATGGGGACAAGTGGATGGAAAAAAATAACCTAACCTATGGCAGCGGTTTTCAAACCACTGCCATAGGTCTGCGGCAGTGGTTAGAGAAGACCTATGGCTGAGAAAATTGCTACCATAGGTCTATGGCAGTGATTTTTAGTAACCACTGCCATGGATTAATAATCATTTTTTTTAGCTTTTTTAAATATTATATAATTCTAAAATTTAATGTTCATCTTAATCATTCATTATCTAAATAATTATTATCAGAGTATCGTCATAAAAGGCCATCTCGATCTGATAGTCCTAGCTTCATCGATCAATAATATTTGATTTCGATGGCCACGAACAATAGCATGATGATCAGATAGATAGAGACCACTGATGGATCCAAAAACTTACAACAATGATTTCGATGCCATTTATAGCATATTATTAACATTCACTTCAATCGGATATCTTTATTATGATCAATTTAGTAAGAAATGATTTTAATCGTTAAATGAGAAACGAGTGAATAAAGGACTAGACGACGTCTGATTATGAGATAATTTTTTAGATAAATGATCTTGGCTACTACTTTAATCATTTTTATGGTGTTGATTGTAAAATTCAAACTATGAATCTAAGAATGATCCAAAATATTGGTGTAGAAAATGGTGTTGGTGCTGGAGTTGCTGGAGCTGGTGGAGATGAGATCGCCGATGAGACCCACAAGAAGAAGTCCAAACCAAAGATGGATGGCTCTGGCAGGATCCTCTGATGCTCAAGTCTATTTTTTAGTCAACAAAAATGGAGTATTCAGGAGAATTAAAATGGAGAGGAGAGCTTAAGAGAGAAGAAACGTATCTAGAGGATCTTTTTTATAGGCGGAGCTCGTAATAAATTGATGGTGATGGTTATAATTATCTACTAGTGGGCCGTTCGAGCTATTACGAGTTTGTTATGGGGAGTGAGTTATCATTCTATTGCGATTTACAGGCCTTTGAGATTGATGTGTTGGAGTTCGGATGTGATTTCTGCCTCTATTAGAGAGCTGTGCAAGCTAGGGAGGAATGCCTGAAGTTAAATAGGCTAAACTTAGGGATCAGCCTTTGAATGGCAAGTGATGAACTTATAATCGATTAAAGCCTGCTAGTGCTGCTTGCAATAGCATTGAGGAGTTCGGTCGCTATGGAATTCGTCTAAAGATGAATTCAACTGGACAAGATTTTTGGCATAAAGTTGACGAGATATGCTATTAGTTGGGAAGGAATTTGGCTGTACCCAAGGTCTGCCATAAGCAAAGTAGGAAGGTGTTGAGATTTGGCATTCAACGGAGTTCAATTGGCATTACTCTTGATAGCTCTCAAGAATGCTACCACCTTAATGGTCATCTACAAGTTGGTAACTGTTATGGATTGAAGGTCAAAGAGAACAATGGATTTGCCGATTAGAACTACGGCTAGGTTCTCTGGGGAGAAGATCGGATTCATGTTAACGATGAGGTTTATTTCGCTGACTCAAGTTTGCACAACTAATTCTTGATGCAGGAGTGCCAAGTTCTGCCATTCATAGAGTGGGATACAGAAGTTCGACTGAGGAAGAGTTTTTCCAATCTAAGGTCCCAAACATGGGTCTAGTAAAATCTGCCAACTATAGTGAAGAGATAAGGTTAGAAGGAGGTTCAATCAGAGAGTTCGGTTATCTCCAAGATTGGCCAGATTGGACTATGCTGGAGTTTGCTACTCAGAGTTCTACTGTCTACCTTATGTCATGGGTTATAGTTGATCGGACGGCGATTTCCATCATTGTTCAAGCTCATTTGGATGAAGTTTATTATGCCTTGTAGGTTTTGTAATTAACTAGGAAGCTGATAATTATAGTTGGAAGGATCATCTTGCCCACAGCTTAACTGAAGTTTGGCCATGGTTGCCATAGTTCTAGATGGAACTATATCAAAATCAAACATCCTGCAGAACTTCAGCATGAGCCATTTTATCCCCAATATATGTCCCTCTACTCTCGAGTTCGAGAATTGAATGAAGAGAGTATCGAAATTGCGACCGCTGAAGTTCTCCACTATTTTTCCGCTTTTCAGATGGTAAAAAGTTTTGGCTTTTTCAATTGATGCCTAGGCTTTCTTAATGACTGAATGACTTGAAACGACTGCAGCATTCAAAATTCCCCTTGCATGGTGATCTAAGTATGGCTCCATTATTATTTTGGCAAATGTTAGACACGTGGTAGGTAGTGACTGGGTGGAGAGGATCTACAATCATGACCTTCCCTGACTCCTTCCAGCTATTTAAGCTCATTCATTTCCTCCAGCATTTTACCTTGGCTAGTGTTCTCCTTCTTCTCTTGTTCTTCATCTTCTTCGAGCGTCCAGTCTTTCCTCTGCTGTAGCCTCCCCGACCATCGGTGCGTCCCTTATCGCCTTCCTACCTTTTCGATCATTTTCTTGAGTTCTCCGACCGATCTAGGTTAGTTCCCTGACAGTTTCCATGTGTTTCTTTGCTTTTTTCCTGCTCTCATCTTCTTGAACTCTTCATAGGATTTTACTGTTCGCACTTGATTCTTTCAAAATGTTGCTATCTTTCTTCTCTAACTTTTGAGAGATTTTTCGAATTTAGTTCAATCCACATGTCTTTCGAAAAGTCTTGGTCTTCTAGTTTTAGAAGTTCAGTTAGCCCAAACTCGCCAAACCTTAGCCTTAGAAAAACCACCAAACCACAAAAGCACCTCGGCCTGCCTTTGCCCCCAAGACCATCCCCTGCTCCTTGTGTCCTAAGGATTTGTCATTAATCCGAGTCCAGTATGGGATCTCTTTTGAGTATGAACTTGAGCTTCCCGGACCAAGCAACCGAGCTTGTGCCCCTCCTCCAGATTGCTTTTGTTTGTATTTGAAAGCCTTTTGTGTCGGATTAAGACTTTTGCTTCCTCCTTTTGTAGTGGCACTTTTCCAATTTTTAGATATCTTCTTAGCTTCCATGGTGCCGAATTTCTTTAAATTCATCATAGGATTCCTTTCTCTCTATATCTCTGCTGAAGTTCAACCTACTATTTTACTGTTTCGTAATTACTTCACCTTCAAACACCATCCCACCGCCAAGGATTGGTGGTATCTCTCCCTCCAGTTTGGCAAGAAGGGGTTACTAAAGGGTACCCCTTCTTTCATTCATAATTGGAAGGAGAAATTTTCTTTGTCTCTTGTCCAAACCTAGGATTAGAACTTCCTTCTTGGGGGCATTTGAGAAATTCAGTCCGTCAAGCCCCTGGGCTAGAAAGATCGGATCTTAATTCTGTTAATAGGTTGAAGGATTATAAGATTTCCTTGCTGTCCGAACTCATCGACAATCAGACTCTATTCAATCTTGGTCTAAGTCCACTCGACCCCATAGGTATTTATATTCACCTTCTTTTGTTCTTTCTATCTCCCTTCTAATCTCAGTTTTGTGATTACTACAGACATGACTATAGAAGAAATAGAAATATTGGAAAGTGGGCTTGAAGCCCAAAAGTGGAAGAAGAAGGCCCCTGGGGAACCGTCAAAGTGGATGAAGGTTAGGGGCCCGAGCTCTCCCACCCCTGTAGAAGAAGTCTCCACCCCAGAAGCTACAGTGCCATTGATGAGCCTATGTCCACCCTCCAAGGTTCCTGCTCCAGCTCCTCTTTCTAGAGAGGAGGTAGGGAGGAAGAAGGAAAAGGTCGCTGAAAGAGCCCACCCCAACGAAATTCAGGGGGAAGCAATGAAGACAACATCGATTGGGAGAATGCCTCCTTCGATGACTGAAGGATCGTTAAGGCCTTGCTTGATGGATGTGTGCTTCCACACATCGTCAAAAGAATTACCTACACTGACCTTGACCAGCAGGTCAAGGACTCCTTTGGGGCATACCTCGAGTTAATGATTTCTTACTTCATTTTTCAAGTTCTGTCATGTGTTCTTTGACTATATAAATGATACTATTATTTTGCAGATCGGCCACCAATTGATGTCCAACTTTGAGATGATCAAGGTCAAAAAAAGTCGAGGCCTCAAGCTGAGGAGGCACAAGGGCATAAGGCCGAAGTGAGTCATCTCTCAGCCGAAGTTGGATGCCTACAAGAGGTGCTTAAAAGGGAGGAGCAAACGCCTGTTGATTTGAGGGCAGCCTTGACTTTGGAGGAGGGAAGAAGAAAGAAAGTCGAGGTGAACTTCACTGAAGAGAAGAGGCAAGCAATGGAAGAGGCCATCTCTGCCTTCAAATCTTTGGAGGAATTAAGAGACATCAAGGTGGCCTTCACTTAGGAGGCCTTCATCAAGGAATACGATCTCTGCTAGTCGAGGGTTGTGGAGAAGTTTTCCAAGTTGAAGCTTGGGTTTTTGTTAGGAGAATCCTCCAAAGACGAAACCAAACTTTCTCCAAGCAAAGCTGCTATCCTGGATGCTACCATCGATCCTACTATGTCTGCCCCTACTATCGTCGAAGGGACTACACTGACCGATGCTACATTGAGTTCCTCCAATCCTCCTGCAGAGGTCTGAGATCTCTATCCATTGTACCCTTTTTCTTTTATTTTTCATGTATTCAAACACTTTTAATCAATGAAAGAAAATCTTTTCGTTCGCCATTCTTCTTTGTCATGGTATTTTATGTGACGAGGGTAGTCCCCCACTAAAGTTGAACCTTTGCCTCAAGGTATCCCCTTGAAGGCCCATATCGTAAGTCTGAAGCAAGAAGTACATCGAACAAAGAAAAAATTAAAAAAGATCAAGGATGAACTCCAGAAGTTCAAAAAATGCTATACTAATGCCTCTATCGAAATCAACCATCTCCATCAATCCTTCAAACAATCTTTAGGGAGTACACTGCTAAAAAGTATCACCTGACTGAGGAGTTGGAATGGGCATGAAAACTTGCTAGTGATAAAGCTTAGAATTTGACCGTGAAGATATGCTCTATTGAAGTCGAGCTTCATGAGGCAAGAAAAATGATTGGCCAATTGGAAAAGGGTTCAACCTGGGCCCAGAGTAAGGGAGAGTATGGTTGGAATTGATCAAAAAAATTATTCAACATCTAGAAACAACTCCGTGATGCCGAGATAGCATACGATACTTACCAAATTGGCTACTGTGGATAGATAGAGGAGTTGAAAAATAAGATTGAGGCGGCTAATGTAGAGGTAGCTCGACTCCAAAAATAATTGGCAAATAAAGCTCAATCCGGTCCAAAAGGAGATCTGAAAGAAATCGCATCTTTAAAGAGAACCTTGGGAGACCTTTCGGTGACTTATGAAATGAGTAAGACCGAACTCCTGCAGCTCAAGATTTAGATGACTTACAATGAGAGCACAGTGAGGACACCGAAGTTGAGTCCACCATTCTAAAAAAGATATTGAGAGAGATGGAAGATGATCTCCGGAGGGCTAGCAAATTACTTAGCGAGAGTCTAGCAACAAGATGGGATCTTGAAGGAAAGGTCAATGACTTAAAATATGTTCTTATATTAGCTGGAGCCGGAAGCCCAAAGTCTGACTCCAAATAGTACTTCGACTTTTTTTTTTCTTTCTCCCTTTTTCTTTATAATCGATCTTAATGACCCATGTAATGACTTTTATTTTTAGTGAAATGAAGTTTCTTTCATTTACCTATCTATATTTCAACTTAGCTTGATGCTTGCCAATTTGCATTATTTTCTTATTGTGCCCAACATTGATGTCATCTCAGAATAATAGCTTATACTCTATGTTTTGTATATCTATCCCCCTTATCTATGAACAAGGATCTTTGAATCTATTTGGGGACTAAAACAAAACTTCATATTTGCATTCTACATTCTGTTCTGAAACTGGAGGCTTTCAATTTTCAATAGGATCTTTATTCTTGTTAGGATGAGGTCCACATCCTTCTGTTCCTAATGTAATTATCAGGGCACAAAAGGATCACTGAGAGGGCCTCTCCCCATTATCTCTGATTTAAGAACTGGAGGTCTTCACCCTTGTTACAACGAGGCTAATCCCTTGTTTAAGAATCGGAGGCCATCAATTTTCTACCGGATCTTCATCCATGTCAGGACGAGGTTCACTTTCTATTCCTAATGTGGTTGGCTAATTTTTTTGTTAGAATGAGGTCCACCTCCTATTCCTAACAAGATTGCTGGGACACAAAAGGGCCCTTGAGAGAGCCTCTTCTTGACATCTTTGATTTAAGAATCGAAGGTCTTCAATTCCTCGTACAGTCTTCATCCATATCAGGATGAGGTCTACCTCCTATTTCTGACATGGTTGATCAATTTTCTTATTTGGATGAGGTCCACCTCCTATTCCTAACAAGGTTGTTGGAGAACAAAATGGCCGTTGAGAGGACCTCTCTCCGACATCTCTGATTTAAGAATTGGAGGTCTTCAATTTTTCGTAGGATCTTCATCCACGTCAGGACGAGGTCCACCTCCTGTTCCTAACGTGGTTGGCCTATTTTCTTATTAGGACGAGATCCACCTCCCATTCCTAATAAGATTGCCGAGACACAAAAGGGCTATTGCATCAAGAATTAATTTTGTTGACTATAAAATATTTGAGAGAAGTACTAATAAATTTGGGCTTGAAAAATAATAATTGAGCATTTCAGATTTCATAAGAATTTTCAAGTTTATTTAAGAAAATTGAAGAAGGGCAAAATTATAATTTTATCAAGTTGGAGATTAAGAAAATATTTTTCTGAAGCCTTAAGAGCAAGTAGAAAAAAATTTTGATCTTTTAGAGGCAAATTCATAATTTTTAGATGTCAAAATTAGAAAAAAATTAAGTTTTAGAAAAAGGATCAACCCCTAGATCATCTTCTTTTAAAATGGACAGCCTGGCATGTTGTTTTTTAGTGGCACACAAAAAGAGACGACCCTAGGGTCGACTCCTTTGCCAAGGGCTGATCCATGAGTCGACCTCTACTCTTCTGTTATCCAAAAAACTTGCCAATCATCAAGCATGTAATTTTAACATCATCAATTAATAATTTTTGCTTATACTAAATAATGTATTACTCTCCCTTTTTGACATCATCAATTAAAAAACTATTCTTTTCTTATTTTGAATAAAATTTACTCCCTCTTTCTAATAAGAAGGAAGAACCTGCTCCTTAAAAGATGATTCATAATATAATTGATACTATATGTGAAAAATATATTTCATATTTACGATAAAATAAGATGCCAACATATCAGAAGACTCATAAGAGTCATGCATTAAGTAAATAGTTTTAGCCAAAATGCATAAAGATGGGACATGGAGTTTACATTACATATCATAAGTACAAATAATTAGCCATATAAGATAAGCACCACATACAATCAAAATTGGCCAATATGTATCATGAAGTAATTGATTAAACATATGAATGCATACTTCATGAATATTCTTAATTTATCTTTAGTTTATTGCATATTTTTCATATACTCATTATACTATAATATCTCAATTCAAATCAATGAGTATTAAGATTTCAAGCATTAAATTATTGAGTATTTTAAGCATCAATTCATTAAGCATATACTCAGCATTCCTCTTTCTATTTTTGATAATATTAAAAAGCTTATGAGAAAGATTAAGAAAAAACATCAAAATCAATAAGATGTAAGAGTGTATCAAATGAGAGATGTATCAAATTCAAAAAATAAAGTAAAATGAATCATCTCCCCTTTGAAAACTTGTCTTTTAATTTAAAACATACTTAAGACATTGCTTCTCTTTCAAAAATTTGCTTGAATTCAAATATCAAAGTTTGAATAAGTATAACTCTTTGATCATATTTGCAAATATGAACTTTTAAGCTTTAAGAGGAATAGAGCTTTTTAAAGATTTGAACAAAGAAATCAAGCAAAATATTTTTTGTAATCTTTATACATCAAATAAATCATTGAAATATATCATCAAAATCAATCGAAATTCAATTACTACTATAAAAAGATTCTATAGCAGTGCATACTATAGCAGTGATTTTTGAAACCGCTGCCATAGACCTTATGGTAGCAGTTTTCGTTAACCACTGCTATAGTTCGGATCTATAGCAGCAGTTTATTATAAAGCTGCCATAGGTCGGACCTATAGCAGTGGTTAGTAGGAACCACTGCTATATGCTTATTTATGACAGTGGTTAATTATAACCATTGTCATATATATTTTTTTAAAAATATTATATAATTTTAAAATTTAATATTCATCTTTATTATTCATTATCTAAATAGTTATCATTAGAGTGTCATCACAAAAGATCGCCTCGATCCGATGGCTCTAGCTTCGTCGATCAGAAAAATTTAATTTCGACGACCACGAATGATGATGCGATGATCTGATAGATGGAGACCTCCGATGGATCCAAAAAACTACAACGATGATCTTAGTGATGTTTATAGCATACTATCAAAATTTTACTTCAATCAGATATCATTATCTTGGTCAATTTAGTATATATTAGTTTCGACCGTTAAATGATAAATGAGTGATCAAAGGATCAAACGGTATCCGATTGTGAGATAATTTTTTTTATAAATAATCTTGGCTACTATTTTAATCATTTTTTATGATGGTAATTATAAAATTCAACTCATAAGATGAAGAATGATCTAAAATTATACGTCTCCTGATGACCATTCTGAAACTTCACTAATTGTTATGCCCATGCTTTTGCAATATCTACTTAACATGAATAGTTTATACGAAAATGATTTGAATTTTACTATCATCGCTATATAAAATATTTAAAATTATAACAAAGATTATTTAACTAAAAAATTATCTTATAATCGGATGTTGTTTAATTCTTTGATCGCTTGTTTCTAATTTAAAGGTCAAAATCATTCCCCACTAAATTGATCATGATAACGATATTCGATTGAAGTGAAACTTTGATAGTATGTTACCAACATCATCGAGATCATCATTGCAGATTTTTGAATCCATCAAAAGTCTTCATCTATCAGATCATCGCATCATCATTTATGATCGTTGAAATTAAATTATTTTAAATGATGAAGCTAGGGCCATTAGATCGAGGCAACCTTTTACGATGACACTCTAATGATAATTATTTAGATAATAAACGATGAAGATGAGCATTAAATTTTAAAATTATATAATATTTAAAAAAATAAAAAAAAAATTATTTCTAATCTATGACAGCGGTTACCAAAAACCACCGCTATAGATCTACAGCAATTGTTATAGAACTACTATCATGATCTATGGCAGCAATTTTGGATAACCACTGCCATAGATCTATGGTAGCGATTCGATAACCACTATCATAGGTTATGTTAAAAATCTTCAAATTTTTTCTGCTTTCCTCTCATGCACGCTCGATCTCTCTCTCTGTCTCTCCCCATCCTCTCCATCGTCGGTGAGGCTTCTTTCCCCCCTCAATTGGTGCCACCCCTTCTTCCTCCTCGATCGATGCCGTCCCTCCTTCCCCCCATCCCCGATCGCTCCTCCCCACCACCCGCCATCACCCACCCTCCCCCAGCTGCCCCTACTTCCTCCCATCCCCGATCGCCCCTCCTCGCCATCCTACACCCCCTAGCCCTCCATCTCTGGCCACCCCTCCCTGCCACCCCACCCTCCCCTCGGCAACCCCTCCTTCCCCCCCATCCCCGGCCGCCCCTTCCCGCCATCCTGCCACCCCCCAACCCCACCATCTTTGGCCGCCTCTCCCCGCCACCCTTCACCCTCCCCCCGACCTCCCCTCCTTCCCCCATCCCGGCCGCCCCTCCCCGCCACCCCCAGCCCTCCATCCCCAGCCGCCCCTCCCTGCCACCCCCCACCCGCCCCCCCCATGCCCCACACTCTCCTTCCCGATCGCCGATCCTCCATCACTGTGCCTCCTAGGCCTCCTCATCACTGTGCCCCCTCCTCCTGGCCCCCCATCCCTAGCCCACCCCTACTCTCTCTCTCTTTTCTCTTTCTCTCTCTTCTCTATCTCACTATCTTGCTTTTATTTCATAGGTTATCTCTAGTACCATCGTCCTCCTCTAGCATCATCGCCGGCGACCCTCAGAGCTTTTGGTGCGATCCACTCTCTATAGCCGTAGGTATATTTTTTTTAAAATTTTATAGTATTATTTATTAATCATGTATATTAATAATAATTTATAGAATATTTATAATAAATATTATAAATATTTATTATAAATATTATAATTATCTGCATGCCATAGTTTTTGGATTATGTCATGGCGGTAGTCTTGGACTGTGCCATGTCGATGGCTGTGGACTAGATCTATCAATGGATTAAATTTGGATCAGAATCTGAACATTCAGATCTAGACCCAATTTTAATTACTAGTACTGGATCCGAACCTGAATATCCGATGGGTCTGTACTTGAAGTACCAGACCTGGATCCTAATGGATCCTAAAAAGTCGGACCTGATTCTGGAACCCAAAACTAAGAAATGGAGAGACTGAGAGGGAGACCGATAGATTGAGAGTGTGAGGGCTGGTCGCTCGCCGACCACTGACAAAGAAGATCGAGAGTGGGAGGGAGGAAGGGAGGGAGGGAGGGGTCCGGCCTCACTGCCATCACTGGCAAGGGAGATAGAGAGAGAGAGAGGAAGGGAGGGATCCAACCTCGCCGCCATCATTGGGAGGGAGGGGGTCCAGCCTCACCAGTGAGAGAGATTAAAAGAGGGAGAGTGGGAGATCGAGAGAGCGAGAGAGGGAGGGAGGGGGTCCGACCTTGCCAGCATCACTAGAAGGGATGGGGTCCGACCTTGTCGATGAGGAAGATCGAGAGAGTCAGAGAGGGAGGGATGGGGTCTGGCCTCATCGGTGAGGGAGATCGAGAGAGGGAGAGAGGAAGATCAAGAGATGGAAAAGCTAGGAGGGAGGGGTTCGGCCTCGCCGCCGTCGCCAATGAGAGAGATCGAGAGAGGGAGAGGGGGAGTGATCAAGGGAATGGCACATAGCCGAGCTGACTTGAATACACAGTCGAGTCGGCTTGGGCCATGATCGAGTCGATTGGGGGAGGACCCGAGTCGAATGTCTCAGGCATGGAGTCGGCTGTCTCAGGCATGGAGCCGACTCAGCTTCTGAGTGAATAGAATATGATATGTCTCTCTAAGGTTCCAACTTTAACTCCTAAGGTGCCACCATCATCTACTTTGTTCTTCTTTCAGATTTCTGGATTAACACCAAGGTTTGTGCAAGAGATCGGATCTACGACTGTTGCTCATCCTTAATTATTTATGAATATAATTCATATTATAGAATTTATTGCATAACATTTTTTGGATGTTTATATCTTATTATTTTTGTTTATTGCATTGCATAATGATAGACCCGTCAATTGATTAGTATACATATTAGAGACTATTTATTGATGCTATACTAATATTCTTGTTCAACATGTTATATTGATTAATGTTCATTAATGTTGTAGGTCACGATCACCCCGAAATGTCGTCTAGCTTTCACCCCTGCCCCTCGGTGGGTTACGCGCAATTCAGCATCCGAGGAGTAGTCGGAGTATACTCTATCCACCTCGGCATCGGCTGCTCAGGGACTCCACCATCAGCATTTACTCCATCGAAGGCATCTACTCCATTGATGACATCTACTCTATCAATAGTTAAGCCTCTACCATCGTCCATATCTGAGATACATGCTACTACACAGGCATCTAAGTGTATGTTTTTATTATATTAGTACAACTTTATTTTTTATATAGTATTTGTATACTTATATATTTGCATAATATATTTTAATTGTAGGTGCATCATCCAGTTGGATATTTTACAGTCCCACACATACGGCACACGTATGGAACCATCAGCATCAGGTGATGGTCTATTACGATGCGGAGGGGAGGCCAATAGGGGAGACCGCATGGGAGATGCATTCCCTTTTTGGAGTGCTTGTTAGGTGGTTGGACATCATTCCCGTAGAGCCCAAAGACTGGCGTTTGATGGATGCTACCATCAGGGACTGGGTATGAGAGGAGATATGGGTAAGTATGCATATTTTAGTTATATTTATGCATTTTATATGTTTACACTATATATGTTTGATTAGAATAATTTTGTAACTGATTTTTGATAACTTTATGTAGAGAAGGTACGACTTCTTCGATCACGAAAGGGCTCAAGATGCCTGATTGAGGAAAATTAAGGAGTTGTACCAGGGTTACAAGGTTAAGCTCCATAGAGGATGGCTCGAGCATTGACGAAACACTCTGGAGGAGCTTGTTCCCTATATACAAGACTGTCCTCCGAGTTAGTGGGAGAGGACGGTTAGACACTGAAGGAGCCAGGAGTTCAAGGTAAAATTTCTAATTTTTAAATTTTTTAATATGCTTAAAGTTTTATTTAAATATTTTTTAAATATTTATTATTTATTTAAATAGTTGTTAGGCTACCTTCCATCAGAATCAAAAGAACCGTGCAGCTCAAGAGTATACGTACACTCTAGGTCGCGAGTCTATGACCAATTGTGTGTATAGAGAGATAATTAATTCTAAATCTTACTAGATAAATTAAATTCATATTTTTTATCATCTTTTTAATAAATTTATTCTTTGTTATAGCCGATGAGAGATGGAGTGATGTCCAGCCATAGCGAGATCTTCTGATCCAGCTGCACGGACAAGATGGGCAAGCCAATGAACATCGTGATCGGGCATATTTTTATAAGTATTAAATATATTAGTATATATGATTAGTATTATAATATTTATTATAAAATTTTATTTTAATTTATAATTATAGGATCAGTTAGATACGCTCACGAGCGAGGGCCTGGATACCTCTAGGTCCTATGACCATCTATCTCCGGTCTTAGGGTCTGAGCACTATGGGAGGATCTGATGCAGGTCCGAACACACCCTGATGAGCTACTGATCTGAGGCGAGTGTCTCCTCATAGATTTTTGATGTCGTCAGTTGAGAGGAGCTTGAGGAGGCATTGACACGGGCAGATCATGCTGCAACGTGGGCAGATCGGGCTGAGAAGCGTGCATCTCATCTAGGGAACATCGTGAGAGACATGATGTCGACACTCAGCACATATTTTGGAGTTACGAGCTTCGAGGATATGTTGGCCCCCATTCCAGCTCCAGCTCCAGCTCTAGCTTCGGCTCCGACTCCAGCTCCAGCTTTGGCTCCGGCTCTGGCTTCCGGTGATGACGACAATGATGTAGATTTAAGAGACTTTTGATGTATTTTATTTTTTAAAAAAATATTATAATAAATTTTATTTGGTAATAAAATTTTAGCATTTTAGAATAATTTTTATATTTATTATATTTTCTTATATTATATATCTATATTTATTAGGTAAAATATATAAAAAAAATAAAAATTTTAATTTTTTAATTATTCAAGATCTACGATAGTAGTTTTACAATTGTTGTCATATCCGTGCCAACCGCTGCCATAGGTTTCTAGTGCAAACGGTGTTAACCATTGCATTAGACCTATGGCAGTGGTTAAGAAATCACTACTATAGATTTTCTATGACAGTGGTTATGTAATCACTACTATAGATAACCTATGGCAACGGTTACATAACCGTTGCTATAGATCGATCTATTATAGCGATTTATAAATCACTGTAATAATCACTGTCATAGAACTACGATGATGACTATAGTAGTAGCGGTTAGAGAACCGCTGCCATAGTCTATGGCAGCGATTTTTTGGGCTACAACAGTGGTTACGAACCACTGCCGTAGCTCTATTTTATAGTAGTGAATATATATATCAAATTCAAAAAAATTAAATTAATTTCAAAAGGATATTAAATTTGAACTTTATGAGATATTTAATATGAAAATAAGCATGTTTGATATCAAATTTATATTGATATCACTCTTTTTCTTTCTAAAAGGTCTAAATTTAGATTTTTCAAGTTAATATTATGGGATAGAACCTTCTAAGATATTTCAGCATATTTGATATCAAGTAAAATATATCTGATATCAAATTTTTATTTGATACCATCAATTTAGATTTTTAATTTAATTTCAAAAAATAAAGATTTTTAAATAAAATAAGTATAACATAAAAAAAATTGACACCAATTTTAATATTTATTCTTTACTTTTCTCAAGAAATTTTAGTCAATTAAACTTTGAAAATATATGTATCGAAAGAATATGAAAGATAGTATCAAAGTTAAAAATAATTTTATAAAGATCTTATATTGTACATTAAAAATTTTATCAATTTATTTTTAGGAGTAAAAAGAGTTTTCAATTTAATTCAACTCCAAGAATGTCAAGAAGGGGGAGTAATACATTATTTAGTGTTGGGGATAAACCCTCTCCTGCCAAAGTCTGGGAAGATGCCGAGTCTTGTGACGACCTCATCTGGCAACAACAGCCATGACTAACTTCACTTAATAACTCCAGAACCTACAGGACCTTGTGGGTTCTGCCTGGGCGAGCTTAAATGATGATGGTGGCCATCAAAATAGTTAAGTATCCTATCCCAATACAATCTGGCCTAACTGACCTTAAAGTTGTTTGAACTCCTTCCTAACTAGAACCTCTTTGGGCTGTTCGATTTTGGATCGACATTGGATCGATGGAGCTCCCCCCCAATCAGATGAACCTCTGCAACTCACGGAGAGTAGCGGATCTTTGAGTTCTCGCACCAAAAATCTTGAGTGTGCAAGCAAAGGGACCTCATCTCCATCTTATTAGCCTTCGAAAAGTCCTAAAAATAGCAGGACTCCAAAAGAAATGGTTGAATCGCAAGAGTATCAAAATCGTCTGCCCATTACAACCGACAACCAAGATCTCATCGATCGATCTCCTTCCAAGGCTTCTTTCAGCTGATCTCCTTTCTGTCGACCTTCATCCAATTGACCTTTGTCCATTCGAGCTCCTTGCACTCACTGGGAATGATCTCATCGTCTATACAGACTCCTTCAACCGTATACCCTTCAAACTCCTTCAGTGGATCTCCTTCTGAACTCCCACCAGTCGGATTCCTTCCAAACTCTTTCAATGGATCTTCTTTCAGATTTCTCCAATGGATCTCCCTCCGGACGACCTTCTCCAATCGTACTTCCTTCAGACGAACTCCTCCAACTACCCTCTTTTCGGATGATTTCCTTCAATCGGGTTCCTCCATTAGAACTCCTTTTATATGATCTCCTTCAATCAAATTCATTATGAACGAACTCCTTTCAGATGATCTTAGAAAAGTTTGAACTTCTCTGAAATTGTTGAGATTTAAAGCTCTTCACTATCAACGTCTACTCCATTTAAACTTCAACTATTAAATCATAATAGACTGGCGTATCATGACAATGGACACTACCCTCCATAACAAACTCCACATGGTCCCGAATGGCTCACTACTAAACGGTTACGACTATCACCATCATTCTATTACAAGTTCCATCTATTTAAAGGATCCTCCAAATATGTTTTCTCTAGAAGCTAAAAACTCTACTCCTTAATTTTTTAAGCATTCCATTTCTGTTGGCCAAAAGAGCTAACTTGATCGTCAGAGGATTCTATCGAAGCCACCACCCCCAACTCCGATCAGGACTATATTTTGCAAGTCACCAGTGGCGACCTCGTCTCCTCCAACTCTAGCTTCATTCCGACGTCAATCAGATTTTGCATCAACAAAATTGACACTAGATGAAGGGTGCTTTGAGCCCTTGATCTAAAAGGAGTGCTCAATTGAATCTTTTTACTCTCTTCTTTTAATCTTTCAAAATTCATCTCTGTTTGATCTTTCCTAGTCTTAGGAATGCCTCCAAAGAAGACAACCATCCAAAGATCTAATGCCTCCACCATCAGATCTGAACCAGATCCGCTTGCTCCAGCACCATCACCGGCATCGCAGCCTTCCCCACCTACGACTATGGTGGATCTTAAGCAGTTCAACCTACTGGTACAGTAGGTTCAGGGCCTCATCGAAATGGTGCAGACTATGCAACAATAGTTAATGATGGTACAACCAAAAAATCTCCCATCGAAATTTTGAAAAACTATACTAAGATGGCATACTTGGGTTAGTTGACCCATCACTCCTGAAAAGGGAAAGTGGAAGGTGGAAGACCCCCATTCTAACCATGATTCCTCTCCTTGGGAGACCTTCCCCATCTATAATTAGAAGCCCTCCAAAACCCATGATCGAGATAATGTTCTTAATCAAAAGCTTCAGGACATGGACCGACAGATTGAGAAACTTCGCCATGCCGTCCCGACTCACCATGATAATATCTGCACTGACCCTCCTTTCTCCTAAAGAATCATGCAGGAATCAATCCTGCCGAGCTTCATGCTCCCCCAATTCAAGAGCTACGATGGGACCATAGATCTGGTCGATCACTTGGAGGCCTTTCGGATCATGATGCTACTCCATGGTACATCAGACGCTATCTTGTGCCAAGCCTTTCCATCTATCCTGAAGGAAGCAGCAAGAAACTGGTACTCGATGTTGAAGTTAGGTACGATCTTCTTCTTCGATCAAATGAGCCATCAGTTTGTGACTCATTTTGTCAGCAGCCACCATCCTAGATGAGGTTCGGACTTCCTCATCAACATCAAGTAGCAGGAAGGAGAGTCCATCCAAGTTTATGTCAACCATTTCAATGCCGCTACACTGAAGGTCCAGAACTTGGATCAATTTGTTACCATGGCTGCACTAAAGGATGGCCTTTAGAAGAATGATCTACTATTTTTCTTGGAGAAGTACCCCAAGAATTTTGCTGATCTGCTAGCTCGAGTTGAAGGTTATACCCGAGCTAAAGAAGTCTTCAAATTAAAGGACGAGAAAGCCATAAGAGAGCGACAGGCGGGCGAGTTTAGCAAGCCCTAGTTGAAGAAAAGTCGAATGAAGTTCGACCGCACTCTTGGACCCCCCTGAGCGCAAGCTAAAAATAATTTTATAAAGATCTTACATTGTACATTAAAAATTTTATCAATTTTTTTTAGGAGTAAAAAGAGTTTTCAATTTAATTCAACTCCAAGAATGTCAAGAAGGGAGAGCAATACATTATTTAGTGTTGGGGATAAACCCTCTCCTACCAAAGTCTGGAAAGATGCCGAGTCTTAGGATGACCTCGTCTGGCAACAATAGTCATGACTAACTTCACTCAATAACTTCAGAACCTATAGGGCCTTGCAGATTCTACCCGAACGAGCTTAAATAATGACGGTGGCCATCAAAGTAGTTAAGTATCCTATCCTAATGCAGTCTAGCCTGGTTGATCTTGAAGCTGTTTGAACTACTTCCCGACTATAACCTCTTTGAGCTGTTCGATTTTGGATCAACACTGGATCGATGGAGCTCCCCCCTCCATCGGACGAGCCTCTGCAAGTCGTGGAGAGTGGCGGATCTTTGAGTTCTCGCACCAAAAATCTTGAGTGTGCAAGCAAGGGAACCTCATCTCTATCTTATTAGCCTTTGAATAGCCTTGAAAATAGTAGGGCTCCAAAAGAAATGGTTGAATCGCAAGAGTATCAAAGTCATCTGCCCATCACAATCGATAACCAAGCTCTCATCGATCGATCTCCTTCTAAGGCTCCTTTCAGCTAATCTTCTTTCCGTCGACCTTCATCAAATTGACCTTTGTCCACTCGAGCTCCTTGCACTCACTGAGAAGGACCTCATCGTCTATGCAGACTCCTTCAACCATATACCCTTCAAATTCCTCTAACAAATCTCCTTTCGAACTCCCACTAGTCGGATTTCTTTCAAACTCTTTCAGTGGATCTTCTTCCAAATTTCTCTAGTGGATCTTCCTCCGGACGACCTTCTCCAGTCGTACTCTGCCCAGACGAACTGCTCCAGCTGCCCTCTTTTTGGATGATTTTTGTCAATCAGGTTCCTAAATTAGAACTCCTTCCAGGTGATCTCTTTCAGTTAAATTTATTATGAACAAACTCCTTTCAATCATTAGATGACCTTAGAAAAATCCTAACTTCTTTGAAACTGTTAAGATTTAAAGCTCTTCACTATTAACGTCTACTCCATCTGAACTTCAACTATTAAATTTCAATGGACTGGTACATCATAATAATGGACACTATCCTCCATAACAAACTTCACGTGATCCTGAATGGCCCACTACCAACTGGTTACGACTGTCACCATCATTTTATTACAAGTTTCACCTATTTAAGAGACCCTCTAAATATATTTTCTCTGGAAGCTAAAAACTCCGCTCCTTAATTTTTTGAGCATTCTATTTTTGTTAGCTAGAAAAGCTAACTTGATCATTGGAGGATTCTGCCAAAGCCATCACCCTCGACACTAGTCAGGACTATATTTTGCAGGTCACCGACAGCAATCTCATCTTCTCTAACTCCAGCTTCATTCTGACGTCAAATAAATTCTGCATCAACATTTAGTATAAGCAATATTTGTTAATTGATAATGTTAAAATTACATGCTTGATGATTGGCAAATTTTTTTATAGCCCTTAACCATTTTTCTAAACGTATGAAGTCATTTTATAGAAAGTGAGGTTTATACTATGATTTTTCTATCCTTTATAGTAATGATGCACTATGATCATCTACCTGTAGGCATTGATATTATGTCTTGATATTATAAAGCCCATGCCTTATTTTGCTTATACTCAAATATTTTGTCATTATCAAAAGAAAAAAGATTGTTGCCTTAAGAATTAATTTTGTATGACTATAAAATATTTGAGAGAAGTACTAATGAATTTTGGCTTGGAAAAAAATAATTGTGCATTTCAGGTTCCATAAGAATTTTTAAGTTTATTTAAAAAAATTGAAGAAGAGCTAAATCATAATTTCACTAAGTTGAAGATCAAGAAAATATATTTTAGAAGCCTCAAGAGCAAGTAGAGAAGAACTTTGATCTTTTGAAGATAATTTCATAATTTTTGAATATCAAAATTAAAAAAAAATTAAGTTTTACCAAAAGGATCAATCCCAGGGTCGATCCCTAGGTCATCTCCTTTTGAAATGGATAGCCTGGCACATTGTTTTTGAGTGGCACACAAAAAGGGATGACCCTAGGGTCAACACCTTTGCTAGGGGCTGACCCATGGGTCAACCTATGCTGTTCTGCCATCTAGAAAATATAGAAACTGATCTTTTCTATTTTTCTACCATAGAAGTCGACCCCTGTGCTAAGGGACGACCCTAGGATCGATCTCTACGATGGAAACTTCCATAATAGCTAGTTTTTCTACCATTTTTAGTACATTAAATGTCTAATAAATGCTCTCCAACGGCTTTAAATGGCTACTAATTATTTTCTAGTATTATTTAAAGGTTTCAAAGGCATTCAAAAGAAAGGAAAGTAAGAACTGAAAAGGGATTTTAATTAAAATTTGTGAGCTCCATTGTATACCTAAGAAAAAGAGAGGAACCAAGCTTCAAAATCAGAGCGCTTTCAAGAGAATCTATCTTTATCATCTTTCACATTCTCTCAAGCTTCAAGAAGAGAAGTTGAAGCATCATTCAAGCAATCCAACAACAACTTCTTTAAGGTTTAAAGCATTCTAATTTTTATTTTCTATTTTGTACTGAAATTTATGCTTATATTTTTATTTTTTTACAAGTTTCTTTGGAAAAAAGAAACTTGGGGATTAGGCTAGTCCTAGCTCATAATTGGACATTATATAGATTATGATTGGTACTTCTATTGAAAACCAACTAGCTTGTTAGTAAGTCCGAAAAAACTAAAAGTGTTAGGTTTTGCTTGGTGAGCTCGAAAATGTTAGATATGTGTGCCCTAGAAGCCAGAATTGACTGACACTTATTATATACTTCTAAGGATAAAATTATAATTTTGACTATAAATAATAAAATAGATTATTTTCTATCATAATATATATTTAGTATTTGTGATACATCCCTTGAGTTAATGGCAATGATAATTCTTATTTTCAAAAGTTAAAAATTTAAGATATAAATTTTTATTATTAACTCATAAAATGCTTCCAACCGTAGGATCATCATGAGCATGATAATTGATCCAAAAGATTAGTGTACAATTGCTTATTTATAGTAGATGAGTCTTGAGTCTACGGTGTAGAGACATCGAAAGTGTGAGTATAGGTACTCGTTAGAGAATGAAGGTACTGAGCATGACCACCTCGAGCAGTCATAAGGAAGTCTACCTTCTCATCGATGACTGGCTCAAAGCTGCAGTAGTGTGTCTGGTTCTTTGACCTAAGGTGCATCGCTAGTTCACCTTGAGGGTGTTATAGTTTGACTACACCATGAGTCGGTCTCCTAGCCATCCAGAATTCTGAGGTGTATGTTGGCTATAGCATATTCATTGTAGGAATTGGATTATACTAAGAAAAAATCTATCTACCTCGGTAGATGAGGAGCAGCCCTATGATGATCATGAGAATCAAGTCCATAAGCCCATGGCCATGATAGAGTAAAATGATAGAAAGAGTTTCTATTAAGATTTTTACACTAAACATGAATCGAATGATTAATTCATATGATGAAAATTAGGGTTTGATGAGTTCACCATATGAAAATTAGGGTTTGACGAGTTCACCTTAACCCTAAATCGATCGAGGCTCAAGATAAAAGAACTTAATCACACATGTAACTGCACTGAAAGGTTTGTTTTCAATTTTGATGGGTTGCCACCATATACTGCTAGGTGTCATTGGTAGATTTTGGAAGCAATTAGAGTAATTTGGATGATCGATCATTCTAGTTGTCAGAATTAGAAAAGTTCTGATCCATTGAAAGGTGTTTCAATGATGTCGATGATAGAGATCACGACATATCTCATTATCATACAAAATTGAATCTAACTAGGTCACATAAATAAGAATTTGGATTTAGATATTATTAATTGGACTAACCCAGTTCAATTGATTTGAATTAGAATCAATTAGATTTAAGAAAATCATGCTAGCACATGATTGAGCCTAAAATTCTTCTTCAACAATCATTAAATGTTGTCTCGACTAAGCCAAATACGTTTGGACTCACTCAGGTACCTTTACTTGGTCTGACTGGAGTTTGTCTAGGTCATAAAAGGGTTATCTTAATTTATGAGATAAATTTAAGATAACACCTACCATTTTTCGTCACCTGCTAATTCTTATCTTTTGACTTTGGTCAAACATTGACCTTTGACACTTAGACATCTGCCCATATGTCATGCACCCATAGGAGAGCAGATGGGGGTTTGTCCATCTACTAAAAAAAGGAAAGGAGGGGGTGCATGCCTAGGGAGGCATGCATCCAAGGATAATGATGCCTAGAGTCCCATGCAGATGGGACTCCAGGTTGCTTCATGGTATCAAACTAGGTGGCACCAAAGACTCTACTTTGACCAGTCTTGGTGCCACCTAAGGATGTTGGAGAGGGGCTCTCATCTGATTGGATCAGGTGATGTCATTCCATCAATCAGAATTAGATTTGATTATACGAAAAGACTTGATTGGCTGGGATGATGTGACACTGCATGGCACAGTAGGATTTATATAAATCCTATCTATGCCTAGGTTTAGAGAGGTTCTCTCCTTACCCATGCCACATAGCCATCTCCCTCTCTCCTTCATGCCTACCTCTAATCCTCTCTCTCCTCTTCATGCCCAAGGGATTTTGGGCTTTAGTTTGGTGCGATCCAGGCAAAAGGAAGATGACAAGAAAGAAAGAAGACAGCACTGCTGCAAGAGACGACATCGGATCTTCAAAAGTTATTTTAAAGACCTTGAATATTAGATCCAGATCTGATCTTTGGAGAAAAGATTGAGAAGGAGGAGATATCTAAATCTTGCCTAAATGGATATCGATAGAGGTCAGGCGATTGCATGGCTACATCCAGAATCTCAGGTAATCAGTAGGATCATCATAAGATAATAAGATTACCCAAGAATAAGGTATAAATTAAATCTAATTTAATTTAATTTATTTTATTTTATTAGATTCATCAAATTAAAACTAAAAAGTATCAAATCAAATTTAGATCTAAGAGAAAAACTTTTGAAATATTTTTCTTGATCAAATCAGATTTGAACAAACCTGATCCGAAAAATAGATTTTTTTCTTCAACTGGTATCAGAGCCAAGTTCCTATAAATAATTTAGATCTATTTTTAATTTAATTTTAATTTAATAATTAGATGATTTTAGATATTACATGAGATATGATTAGATCTAAAATTAAAAAAAATTAAAAAATTAAAAAATTTAAATCTAAATTCTACAAGATGCATGACTAGTTGTAGAATAGAATAGTTCTATGTATAGTTTTACATGATCATAATTTAATTTGATTAAGTTATAATTTTTAGATTAATTTATTTACTATTTTTTAGTATTATAAATATTATAATAAGATCTAAAAAAATAAAAAATAAAGTTATTTAATTTTTGTTCATTTGAGATATGATGAATGCATATTTAGACTAGTTGTAGAATAGTTCTACATAATTATCTAGTATAGAATTTATTTTGATAAGATCAATTTAAATTTAATTTTTTAGATAATTATGAGATAATTTAGATCTAAAAAGTATGCATAATATGATACATGAGATGTATGCAAAACATATTTATAGTTAGATCAATTTTATATATGAGATATATCATGTAGATCTAACTAGTTTTATAGTTTTTATATTTCTGATTAAAGCATTCTCCTTGATCGTCTGGTCATAAGAACAAAGTAAGGTTTAAATGCCCTCTCCTCCCATTCGATGGGATGTTCTTATGATGTATAGGGATGCTGCGCATTCGTCCTTAATTAGAAATTCAAAAACTTATTTTCTACAAAATTCTAGATCCTAAAATTCTAGAATTTTATTTATATATTTTATTTATGAACCCTAAACTTAATTAAGAATTAAGATTATAAAATATATTAAGTCTAAAAATTAAAAATTTTTAGATTTAAGACATATTCATAAAATTAGGTTCGAGCTGGGTAGCTCAATTAGGTCTAAGCGGTTGATCAAACCAAATTAAGAGTTGGTTAGATGGGATCAAGAGTGCTTAAATTGACTAGCCTAATAGGATTAAGTTTGAATCAAGATCGAATCACATGAGTGATCGATCAAGCTAAGACCTAATTAGGCTCAGTGGTTAAAGTGATTGTAGGCTAACCTGATTTATTTTGGCTCAATAATTTGCTGTCTAAGGTAAGTTTGGCAGATACAATCGACTGATTTTTAATTAGAAGCTACTGAACTCGAATGCATTCTTGTCGAGTTAATGGCATATCCCTTCCACCATTCTCACTTACCTAGCCATATTTGTTAGCTCAGTCCTGATCTGAGATGGTCAATAATCTGAGCTAATCCATGCCACTAAGTTAGTTATAATTGTTATGACTATGTCAAGTCTAGTGAATGAGACCTAAATCAAATCTCCCTAAGAAAAGATTAAGTCTAAGGTCTTCCACCATTATAGATCTGTAGGTCCTTTCTGGGATTGATTATTCTCGACTGGTTACAGTAGTTCAATTGCACTAGAAAGACGCAACCATGTCTATTAGGCATTAGATGTTATGAGCTGGAGAATGTATTAGGCTCAATATTTTGGATACGGTGAGAGACTCAATTAAAAATTCAATCTGTGCAAATTATGGGTCTGACTTAACTAAGGAGTGGATCAATATTTCGGGCATGATGAGATTTATGAATTAAAGATCAAGTTTGGGTGCACCATGATTAGAGAATTATTAAACAAGAGTTGTTCATTCATTGGCTAACCCATCATCAATAACCGTTAGGTGAGGTGATGAGTCAGTTGGTGGGATCATACCACCCACTAGAAATCATTAATCATGGAGATTTTTACATCTCTACAGAGAAAGTATAGGGATCCGAGAAAATAGTGAAAGCTAATTTATTTAAAAATAAAACTCCTAACCAAATTGGTCAAGTCTCAATTACAATATCTAACTAAAAACTTTGACTCTCTATAGAAAAATATCTGCGTCCAATCCACTAGCACGTATCCTGGACACCCATAGACTGATCGGACCAATTATAAAGATTGACTCTAGAACTTTAAAATTATTTTAGATTTTGAGAAGTTAACTCATATATTGGACCAGGACCCCCCACCTTACCAGCTCGTCCATCCACTGAACAGAGAGCATCTCTTGATAAGTGGACGAACAAAGATAACAAGATTAGATATTACATATTGGGCTCGATGTTTGATGAGCTTCAGTGCTAACATGAAGATATCAGGACTGCCTGCCAAATGTTGGCTCACCTACAAAAGATGTTTGGTGAACAGAGTTACGTAGCCAAGTATCAAGTCATTAAATGACTGTTCAAGACTAAAATGCATGATGGACAGTCAGTCCAAGATCATTATCTAATGATGATTAAGGATTTGGAAGAGCTTGAGAAGCTCGGTGTGAAGTTGGACCTGGATCTGCAGAATGATATAATTCTGCAATCCTTGACTGATGCATATGGGCAGTTCATCATGAACTACCATATGCATAAACTTCAAAATTCTCTGGCCGAGCTTATGAACAAGCTAGTTACTGCTGAGCTTTCTATGAAAGGTTCTAAAAGCTCAGTGCTTGCTATGGAATGGACTTCTTCCAAAAGAAAGTCTTTTGGAAAGAAGAAGTCGATGAAAAGAAAAAAAGTGGAAGGAGAAAAGAAGAAAAAGGCAGAGCTGAAAAAGAAGACTGCTGACAAAGAAAAGTATTTTCATTGCAACACTGACGACCACTGAAAGCAAAACTGCCCTACTTACCTGGCCACCCTAAAGAACAAGGAAGGAAGGTCCTTCTGGAGGTATGCTCGTTATTGAGTCTAACCTTATGATTTCTTCTGCATCCAGTTGGGTGCTTGACTCTGGTTCTAGTGCTCATCTGTGCACTTCCTATGCAGGGATCTTGAGGATAGCAGGAGGCTGAGGGATGGTGAGACATGATCCTATGCATCGGAAAATGGAGCAAGAGTTGCTGCAGTGGCCGTGGGAACATACCCTCTTCGATTACCATCTGGTTTAGACTTAGTTTTAAAAGACTGTTATTATGTGCCTGCAGCTAGCAGGAATTTGATTTCTATTTCATGCTTAGCACAAGAAGGCTATGTGATTAATTTTCTTAAGGACCATTGTAACATTCTTTATGAAAGAAATAAAATTGCAAATGGTTTTCTTATTAACGGTCTTTATCAGTTACATATTGATGTACCTATTTTTAACTATCGAGCAAAATGTGAATGCCATGAAATCAAAATGACCTAGGGATAGTCCAAATGATAGGTATCTATGGCACCTGAGATTAGGTCATATAGCAGAAGATAGGATCAACAAATTGGAGAAAAATGGGCTATTGAGTCCATTGACTTTCGAGTCATATCCAACTTGTGAATCTTGTCTTCAAGGCAAAATGACTAAACTCCCTTTTGTAGGACATGGGGAAAGGGCCACAGATCTCCTTGCCCTAGTACATACTGATGTGTGCGGCCCATTTGATGTGCCGGCTAGAGGCAATTTTGTCTACTTCATTACCTTTATCGATGATCTATCTAGGTATGGGTATGTGTATCTTATGAGACACAAGTCTGAAGCTTTTGAAAAGTTCAAAGAATTCAGACATGAAGTAGAAAAACAAACTAAAAAATCCATTAAGGTTCTTCGATCAGATCGAGGAGGTGAATACCTTAGCCGGAAATTCCTAGACTATCTCAAGAAAAATGGCATAGTCTCTCAATGGACTCCACCAGGAACACCTCAACTCAACGGGGTTTCAGAATGGAGAAATCGGACTCTATTGGATATGGTCCGATCCATGATGAGCTTCACAGACCTTCCTGATTTTCTTTGGGGACATTCATTGTTAACTTCAATTTATCTACTGAATAGGGTTTCCTCTAAGACCGTTCCTACCACACCGTATGAGATATGGCATGGTAAGAAACCAAGTCTGAGTCATCTCAGAATTTGGGGTTGTCCGGCTCATGTCAAAAGACAACAAGCGGACAAGTTAGAGTTTAGGTCCTTTAGAGCTCGATTCATAGGATATCCTAAAGAGTCATTAGGATACTATTTCTACATTCCAGAAAGACCACAATGTGATTGTGAGTCGACATGCCATCTTTCTTGAAAAATAGTTTATTCAAGATAGCGGCATTGGAAAAGCAGATTCAAGCTTGATGAGAAAGTCTCACAAGCAGCAACGAGCTAAGGACCAATTGGAACCAAATCAGGTTGAGCCAATAAGAACACTACCTCCTCCACCTCGTAGATCGGAAAAGAGTTTTCCATCCCCCTGAAGAGATACTTAGGTATTATTTCAGAGGAAGTAGAGGAAAATGTTCCTCGTAGGTAATGGTGCTCATGGTGATGATCCCAAAACCTACAACGAGGCGATATCAGATATCGACTCCGAGAAATGGCTAGAGGCAATGAAGTCAGAAATTGACTCGATGCACTCAAACCAAGTCTGGACCTTGGTAGATCCACCAGAAGGTATAGTACCTATTGGGTGTAAATGGATCTTCAAGAGAAAGATTGGTGCAGATGGGAATGTGGAGACATTCAAGGCTAGACTAGTGGCAAAAGGTTATAGTCAACGCGAAGGCATTGACTATCAGGATACCTTTTCCCAGTAGCTATGCTAAAATCCATCCGCACATTGCTTGCCTGTTGCAGCCTATTTCGATTATGAAATATGGCAAATGGACGTGAAAAAACGGCATTCTTAAATGGATATCTTGAGGAAGATATCTATATGGAACAGCCGCTAGGTTTCACATCCAGTGATACTGATCACAAGGTTTGCAAGCTGCAAAGGTCCATATATGGACTTAAGCAAGCATCTCGGAGCTGGAACACTCATTTCAATGATGTGATCAAAAAGTTTGGTTTCATCAAAAATGAAGAGGAACCATGTGTTTTCAAAAAGGTCAGTGGGAGCGCTGTTGTCTTCCTCGTATTGTACGTGGATGACATCCTCCTTATTGGGAATGATATTCCCATGTTGACATCAGTCAAAATATGGTTGTCCAAGGAATTCTCCATGAAAGACCTAGGTGAAGCATCCTTTATTCTAGGAATTAAGGTCTATAGGGATAGACCGAATAGGATGCTAGGACTTTTCACAGAAGATGTACATAGAGGAAGTACTAAAGAGGTTTAGTATGGAAAACTCTAAGAGGGGATTAATACCCTTCAGACATGGTATTCATCTTTCCAAGAAGATGTGCCCCTAGCACACCTGAGGAAATAGAACGCATGAGCAAGATCCCTTATGCTTCTGCAATAGGGAGCCTCATGTATGCCATGCTATGTACACGACCTGATATAGCCCATGCTGTGAGTGTCACAAGCAGATATCAGTCAAATCCAGGTGAAGAACACTGGACTTCTGTGAAATGTATCCTTAAGTACTTGAGAAGAACTAAGGATATGATGTTGGTCTTTGGTAATGGAGAACTCCAAGTCCAGGGATACACAGACTCGGATTTCATGTCCGATATAGATGATCGAAAGTCGACATCTGGGAGTCTGTTTGTGTGCAATGGTGGAGCTGTCAGCTGGAAGAGTTTCCAAGCAAACTGTGATAGCAGATTCCACCATGGAAGCAGAATATATCGCTGCATCAGAGGCTGCAAAGGAAGCATTCTGGTACAAGAAGTTTGCTGCAGAAATTGGAGTAATGCCATCAGATGCCATTCCTCTATACTGCGACAACAATGGCGCCATAGCCCTTGCTAAGGAGCCGAGGTCTCACCAGAAATCCAAGCACATTGAGCGGCGATACCACCTCATCCGCGATTACCTCGAGAAAGGTTACGTCGAGGTCAAGAGAGTCAACTCCACAGATAATGTGGCAGACCCACTTACAAAGCCGTTGGGCCAGCAGAAGATCGAAGCCCACCTTGAGAAGATGGGACTTAGACTTGTAGCCAATTGGCTTTAGGACAAGTGGGAGATTGTTAGATATATGTGCCCTAGAAGCCAGAATTGGCTGACACTTGTAATACACTTCTAGGGGCAAAATTATAATTTTGACTATAAATCAATAAAATGGGTTATTTTCTATCACATATGTGTATTTAGTGTCTGTGATACATCCTTTGAGTTAATGGTAATGATAATTCATATTTTCAAGAGTTGAAAATTTAAGACATGAATAATCATTATTAACTCATAAAATGCTCCCGACCATAGGATCATCACGAGGATGGTGATTGATCCGGAAGGTTGGTGTACAATCGCTTCTCTTTAGTAGATGAGTCTTGAGTCTACGGTGTGGAGACACCGGAGCGAGAGTACAGGTACTCGTTAGAGAACGAGGGCACTGAGCGTGACCACCTCGAGTAGTCATTAGGAAGTCTACCTTCTCGTCAATGACTGACTCGATGCTGCAGTAGTGTGTCTGGTTCTTTGACCTGAGGTGCATCGGCAGTTCACCTTGAGGGTGTTATAGTTTGACTACACCATTACTCGGTCTCCTAGCCATATGGAACCCTGAGGTGTATGTTGGCTATAGCATGTTCATTGTAGGAACTGGATTGCATCAAGATGGAATCTATCTACCTCGGTGGTAGAGGAGCAGCCCTATGATGATCATGAGAATCAAGTCCAGAAGCCCATGGCCATGGCAGAGTGAAATAATAGAAAGAGTTTCTATTTAGATTTTCACATTGGACTTCGAATCGAATGATTACATCATATGACAGAGACTAGGGTTTGACGAGTTCACCTTAACCCTAATCTGATCGGGGCTCAAGATAGAAGAACTTAATCACACAGGTAGCTGCACCAAGAGGTTCGCATTCAGCTCTGATGGGTTGCCACCATATACTGCTAGGTGTCACTGGTGGATTTTGGGAGCAATTAGAATGATTTAGATGATCGATCATTCTAGCTGTTCGAATCAGAAGAGTTCTGATCCATCGAAAGGAGTTTCGATGATGTCGATGATAGACATCATGACATATCCCATTACCATACAGAACTGAACCTAACTGGGTCACACAAACAAGGGTTTGAATCTGGTGATCATCAATTGAACTGATCTAGTTCAATTGATCTGAATGAGATTCAATTAGGTTCAAGGAAAATCGTGCTAGCACTCGATTGAACCTAACGTTCTTCTTTTACTATCATAAATAAGTTGTCCTGACTGAGCCAAAGGAGTTTGTGCTCAATCAGAGGCCTTCATATGGTCTGACTGGAGGTTGTCCAAGTCAGAAAAGGTTGTCTTATTTTGTAAGACATTACCTGCCATTTTTGGTCACCTGCCATTTCTTGTTCTTTGACTTTGGTCAAAAGTCTACCTTTGACTGGTCAAACGTTGACCATTGACACTTTGACTTTTGACCACATGTCATGCACCTATTGGAGAGCTGGTGGGGGCCTGTCCCCCTGCCAGAACCTGGCAAGGAGAAGGGCGCACGCCAAGGGTGGCGTGTGCCCAAGTTGGAGGCGCCTAGGAGTCCTTGTTGGACAAGGACTCCATCTCCCTTTTGGATTCCAATTAGAGTTCTACTAAGAATCCAACTTTGACTGGTCTTAGGCACCCTCTAAGGAGGAATCCAGGGGACTCTATTCCCACCAATCAGATTTAGATCTGATTTCACAAAGGGTTGTGATTGGTTGGAGAAGGAAGAGGAGTTGGATCACAAGTTAGTCTATAAATAAGACCCTGCGCCCAACTCTAATTCTAATGCAATTGAGATCCCACGCCCCAAGGCTGCCTCTCCCCTCCTTCTCCATGCCATAGTCTCTTCTCCCCTTGCTCTCCACGTCCAAAAGGAGTTTTGGACCTTGGTTGGTGCGATTCAGATCAAAGGAAAGGCGATCAAAAGCAAGAAGGCTGCGCTGCTGCAAAAGGACGACTGCTGATCTTCAAAAGAGTTTTGAAGATCCTCCAGATCAGATCCAGATCTAATTTTTGGAGGTGTGATAGAGAAGAAGAGGATCTCCAGATCCAACCCGAGTGGATACCGGTAGAGGCCAGGCGCTTGCGTGGCTAAGATCCAGAACCTTCCGCTGCAATCAGGATCATCTACAGGGTAATAGGATTACCCAAATCAGGTAAATTAAATTTGATTTAATTTATCTTATTTTATTTTATTTATTAAAATAATAAGAATCAGATCTGAAATATATCAAGATCTGATTGAGATCAAGAGAAAAATTTTTGAAATATATCTCTTGATCTGATCAGATCTGAACGAACCTGGACCGGGAAATCAGGATTTCCCTTCAACTGGTATCAGAGCCATGGTTCTTAGATCTGATTTTAATTTATTTTAATTAAAAATAAATGATTTTAGATGTCACATGAGATGTGATCAGATCTGAAATCAGAAAAATTAAAATTAAATGATTTGGATCTAAGATTAGAAATATGCATGACTAGTTCTAGAATAGAATAGTTCTATAGAATAGTCTTGCATGTTTTTGATTTAATCTGATTAAATCATATTTTAGATCTTTTATTTACTATTTTTTGATATTATAAGTGTTATAATAACATCTAAAAAATAGCAAATAAAAATTATTTAATTTTAAATATCATATGAGATATGATTGATGCATGTCTAGACTAGTTGTAGAATAGTTCTACATAATTGTCTAGATTAGAATTTATTTTGATTAGATCAATTTAAATCTAATTTTTTAGATTATTATGAGATAATTTAGATCTGAAAATATGCATGATTATGATACATGAGATGTATGCAAAATATGCCATGATTAGATCTAATTTGTATATGAGATATATGATATAGATCTAAATACTGTTTTGTAGTATTGAATGTTCCTGATTAAGGCGTTCCTCTTGGCCGTCCGGTCATAAGAACGAAGAAGGGTTTAAAGGCCCTCTCTTCCCATTCGATGGGGTGTTCTTATGATGTGTAGGGGTGCTGCGTGTTCGTCCTTAATCAGAAACCCAAAACTTACTTTCTGCAAAACCCTAGATCCTGAAACCCTAGGATTTATTGTGCATATTTTGTTTATGAACCCTACTTAATTAAGAATTAAGTTTATGGAAATATTAATTAGGTCTAAAATTGAGAATTTCAGATCTAAGACATATTCATAATACTGGGTTCGGGCTTGGGTAGCTCAATTAGGTCTAAGCGGTTGATCAAACCGAATCAAGAGTTGGTTAGATGGGATCAACAATGCTTAAATTGACCAGCCTAATAGGATTAAGTCTGGGTCAAGATCGAGTCACGATCAAGCAAGACCTAATTAGGCTCAGAGGTTAGAGTCTGGATTGTAGGCTAACCCAATTGGTTCTGGACTCAACAATTTGGTGTCTAAGGTAAGTTTGGCACAGACGACCGACTGGTTTTTAATTGGAAGCTACTCGACCTGAATGCGTTCTTGTACGAGTTAATGGCATATTCCTTCCACCGGTCTCACTTACCTGGCCATATCTGTTGACACAGTTCTGATCTGAGGTGGTCAATAATCCGAGCTAACCCATGCCACTAGGTTAGTCATAATTGTTATGACTAAGCCAAGTCTAGTTTAATGAGACCTGAATCAATTCTCCCTAAGAAAAGATTAAGTCTGAGGTCTTCCACCATTGTAGATGTGCGGGCCCTTCCCGGGGTTGATTGTTCTCGGCTGGATACAGTGGCTCAGTTGCACCGGGAAGATGCAACCATGTCTATTAGGCATTGGATGCTATGGGCTGGAGGATGAGTTGGGCTCAATATTTCGGATACGGTGAGAGACTCAATTAGGAACCCAGTCTATGCAAATGGTGGGTCTGACTTAACTAAGGAGTGGATCAATATTTCGGATACGGTGAGATTCATGAATTAGAGACCAAGTTTGGGTGCACCATGATTAGAGAATCATTGAACAAGAGTTGTTCACTCATTGGCTAACCCATCACCAATAACTGTTAGGTGAGGTGATGAGTCAGTTGGTGAGACCGCACCACCCACTAGAAATCATTAATCATGGAGATTTTTCGCATCTCTACAGAGGGAGTGTAGGGATCCGAGAAAATAGTGGGAGCTAATTTGTTTAAAAATAAAATCCCTAAATAAATTGGTCAAGTCAAAATTACAGTATCTAACTAGAATCTTTGACTCTCTACAGGAAAATGTCTGCGTCCAACCCATTGGCACGTATCCTGGACACACATAGACTGACTGGACCCAATTATAAAGATTGGCTCAGGAACTACAAAATTAGTTTTGGGTTCGAGAAGTTAACCCATGTTTTGGACCAGGACCCTCCCACCTTACCAGCCGTCCATCCATTGAACAGAGAGCGTCTCTGGAAAAATGGATAGACGAAGATAATAAGGCCAGATATTACATGTTGGGCTCGATGTCTGATGAGCTCCAGCGCCAACATGAAGATATCGGGACTGCTCGCCAAATGTTGGCTCACCTGCAGGAGATGTTTGGTGAACAGAGTCGCGCAGCCAAATATCAAGTCACGAAATGACTTTTTAAGGCTAAGATGCGTGATGGGCAGTCAGTCCAAGATCACTGTCTGACAATGATCAAGGACATGGAAGAGCTTGAGAAGCTCGGTGTGAAGTTGGACTTGGACCTGCAGAACGATATTATTCTGCAATCCTTGACTGATGCATATGGGCAATTCATCATGAATTACCACATGCATAAACTTCAAAATTCCTTGGCCGAATTAATGAATATGCTGGTTACCGCTGAGCTTTCTATGAAAGGTTCTAAAGGCTCAGTTCTTGCTATGGAACGGACTTCTTCCAAAAGAAAGTCTTATGGAAAGAAAAAGAAGTCTGTGAAAAAGCAAAAGGTGGAAGGATCAAAGAAGAAGAAGGCAGAGCCGAAGAAGAAGGCCGATGTCAAAGGAAAGTGTTTCCATTGCAACAGCGACGGCCATTGGAAGCGGAACTGCCCTACTTACCTGGCCACCCTGAAGAACAAGAAGGAAGGTCCTTCTGGAGGTATGCTCGTTATTGAGTCTAACCTTACGGTTTCTTCTGCATCCAGTTGGGTGCTTGACTCTGGTTCTAGTGCTCATCTGTGCACTTCTATGCAGGGTCTTGAGGATAGCAGGAGGCTGAGGGATGGAGACATGATCCTACGCATCGGTAATGGAGCAAGAGTTGCTGCAGTAGCCGTGGGAACATACCCTCTTCGATTACCATCTGGTTTAGACTTAGTTTTAAAAGACTGTTATTATGTGCCTGCAGCTAGCAGGAATTTGATTTCTGTTTCATGCTTAGCACAAGAAGGTTATGTGATCACCTTCTTTAAGGACCATTGTAACATTCTTTATGAAAGAAATAAAATTGCAAATGGTTTTCCTTATTAATGGTCTTTATCAGCTACATATTGATGTACCTGTTCTAACTATCGAGCAAAACGTGAATGCCAAACGACCTAGGGATAGTCCAAACGATAGATATCTATGGCACCTGAGATTAGGTCATATAGCAGAAGATAGGATCAACAAATTGGAGAAAAATGGGCTATTGAGTCCATTGACTTTTGAGTCATATCCAACTTGTGAATCTTGTCTTCAAGGCAAAATGACTAAACTCCCTTTTGTTGGACATGGGGAGAGGGCCACAGATCTCCTTGCCCTAGTACATACTGATGTGTGCGGCCCATTTGATGTGCCGGCTAGAGGCAATTTTGTCTACTTCATTACCTTTACCGATGATCTGTCTAGGTATGGGTATGTGTATCTTATGAGACATAAGTCTGAAGCTTTTGAAAAGTTCAAAGAATTCAGACATGAAGTAGAAAAACAAACTGGAAAACCCATTAAGGTTCTTCGATCAGATCGAGGAGGTGAATACCTTAGCCGGGAATTCCTAGACTATCTCAAGGAAAATGGCATAGTCTCTCAATGGACTCCACCAGGAACACCTCAACTCAACGGGGTTTCAGAACGGAGAAATCGGACTCTATTAGATATGGTTCGATCCATGATGAGCTTCACAGACCTCCCTGATTTTCTTTGGGGACACTCATTGTTAACTTCAATTTATCTACTGAATAGGGTTCCCTCTAAAACCGTTCCTACCACACCGTATGAGATATGGCACGGTAAGAAACCAAGTCTGAGTCATCTCAGAATTTGGGGTTGTCCGGCTCATGTCAAAAGACAACAAGCGGACAAGTTAGAGTTTAGGTCCTTTAGAGCTCGATTCATAGGATATCCTAAAGAGTCATTAGGATACTATTTCTACATTCCAGAAGACCACAATGTGATTGTGAGTCGACATGCCATCTTTCTTGAAAAATAGTTTA